>VWZO01000236.1:123574-255079 GCA_013396975.1 Bucco capensis | reverse complement strand
ACCGGCAAGGCCCCGCCAGCAGCGCCGCGCCCGGAGCGGGCCTGGCCCCCGCCCGCCTCCCCCGCGGCCTGCCCCGCCGTACCCTTGGCTTCACAGTCCGCGCAGTACTTGTTGTCCTCCTCCCGCAGCAGTTTGGCCAGGATGGCCTGGTGCTGCTCGTTCTGCTTCTGCGCCTTTTCCCGGCACGAGCGGGTGGCCATGGCAGCGGGACGGGACGGGCTAGGCNAAAAAAAAAAAAGTTTATCATTTCACACTCTCCTCTCCAGCTAGAAGAAAACCATAAACTTAAGTCAGAGCATCATTCAGCATGAAACTCTCCAGTGCCAATAATGCACAAAATATACAAGCATGATTTTTCCAGAAAACTACCAGTTACAGTGAGTCTTTGGCACAATGATCAGAAGTCTAGGGGCAAGAATAGCTGTGCTAGAAAATCATAAGAAAAGGTTAACTGCAAAATATAAAGATCTTTGGTGTAATCCATACTATATACTTCTTGGGGTTATATACTAGGAAAACAAAGTCCTGTTTCTGATATATCAAACAACAGCACCATGAAAGGCACTGCATGGTTATGTCCAGGTGACAAAAGTAGCACATGCAGATTGGAAAGGGAAATTACAAAAAAAGAGTGCCATTTCTGGTAGGTCAAACTAGCTCACCATCCTTAACCTCCAGGTGAGGTGGAGAAGGCAGTTCTGGAGCTAATCATACAAGCGCCAACACTTGGTTGTTATTCAAGAAGTACTGTACTTAATAACTTCACGTGCAATCACCTTATTTAGGTATAACATCTTAATGACTCAACTCCAGATGAAAAATGGATGTGCATTTTAAAGCCAGAGAACCCAAAGTAAATACAAATACATTTCTACTTTTGTGTAGAACAAAACTCTTAAGACTAAAGAGAGGTAAGATTTGACAGCGATATACTCTTTAAAATCTCATTCATCACCAAAGCTAGATCTGTGACACACTTCTTAACTGGACAGAGACACGCAGGCTCAGAGAATCTGGCATTTAGATGGCTCAGTCAACAGCGAAGGGCATTGTTTTGGGCACTCAACGTTCAGCTCATCTGACGCGTCCCTGCAGCAGCGGCCGGTGACTCTCCGCGGGACACAGCCCGCTCCAATCGATGCCTGGTAGCGCTGGGCGAGGACGCAACACTCAACTTCTGCAAAGGGCTAGGCCAGTCGCTGCACAAAGCCTCCTCCCTGGTCCCTCACTTCAGGATAACGTAGCTACTGCTCAGGCAGATGGAGAAGCCGAATCGGTTCGCAACACAACTACAGGCTATCTGCCCTNCCGGAACTACTTGCGCCCAAAGACGCATCCGCCTACCGACCGCTCGCGCGCGGACGCGGCAGCCCTGTGTCGGGAATGAAAAATAGTCCTCCGGGCCCTACTGCCGCGCGGAGGTGTCGCCCTCACTCGGAGGGTTCTCCTGAGAGCGGCGGTGAGGTCCTGCCATCGCTTGGCTTCGGAAGGACACGGAAAGATACTCCAAGGCCACAGTNCAGCCCGCTCCAATCGATGCCTGGTAGCGCTGGGCGAGGACGCAACACTCAACTTCTGCAAAGGGCTAGGCCAGTCGCTGCACAAAGCCTCCTCCCTGGTCCCTCACTTCAGGATAACGTAGCTACTGCTCAGGCAGATGGAGAAGCCGAATCGGTTCGCAACACAACTACAGGCTATCTGCCCTCCACCGCCGCTCTTGCCCACCAGTACATATTCCTGCCGCCACTCAAGGCCCCGCTTCGGGAGGGGACCGGCCGCGCCCCGCTGGCCCTGCGGACGTGGAGCGGGGCGGGTGGGCGGAGCCGCGCCCCTCCCCGNAGAGCACAGATATCCATCCGCCCGCGGGTGACCCGCCCTGCAGGTAGCGCCCGGGGGAAGGGCGGGGCTGGGCACGAGCCGCCACACCTGCGCGGGCGGGGCCGTGGGGCGGGAGGGAGGTGGTCAGGGCAGGCCCCGCCCATGCGCTGAGGGCAGCGTCGGGCACGGATAGCAGGAGCGGCGGGACGAGCCTTTTGCAGGCAGCTGACTTGTTCCTTCCCCTGGGCTGGGCGCGGCGGTTCGGTCCTTGGGGTCCTTCTCATAGCCCCGGGGCTCGCTGCTCTCGGGCCCTGCCGGCCTCACCGAATCCCAGCACGGTAGAAGGGAAGGAACCTCTGGGGGTCATCCAGTCCAACCCCCCTGCTAAAGCAGGGTCACCCACAACAGGTTGCCCAGGATCACTTCCAGGTAGGTTTGGAAGCTCTCCAGAGAAGGAGACTCCACAACTTCTCTGGGCAGCGTGGGCCAGGGCTCTGCACCCTCACAGGAGAGAAGTGGCTTCTCCTGTTCAGGTGGAACCTCCTGGGTTCCAGTTCGTGCCCATTGCCCCTTGGCCTGTCCCTCAGCACCACTGAGCAGAGTCTGGCCCCAGCCCCTTCCCTCACCGTTTAGATATTGGTAAGCATTGTGAAGATCCCCTCTCAGTGTGCTCTTCCCCAAGCCATCAGCCCCCAGTCCCTCAGCCTCTCCTCACAGAGATGCCAAAGGTGGGCAGGACACCCTGCCTTGGTCAGGCACCCCCCAAATAGTGGTGGTAGCACACCTGCCATCAGTGTGGTCTGGCCTACGTTCAGCACCTTGTCTGTGGGAATGTGGATCGGTGCCTTCTGCTGTTTAAAGCAGTTATTTTAGCCTTGGACTGTAGAGTATGTGGTAGTCTGTGCCTCTTCAGGGGGCAACCCATGGCTGGTAAATACCCTAAAACGCACAGCCAAGTGATCTGCCAGTGTCAGTAGCATTAGGCAGTCCTGTGTCCTTGGGGCAGATGACTTTCTCCAGACCAGTACTGGGGAGGGGAAATAATTGTTACAGCCTCTTGATTGAATAGGCACTGCCATAGCATTAATTTGCCTTCTGATTTTTCTCTGAGAGTATGTGTTTCTGTCTGCAAAAAAGCAGCATGGGCAGCAGAGACCTTACTGTGAGGAGATCTGTTCTTTTTAACTCCTGCTGAGGTGGTGTGAGGCTCTGAGGAAGGCAGAGCTCAACCCCAAGCTGGCTATGTGAGTTGGACCCAAAGTGCCTGCAGAAGGCACATCCCAGGCTGATTTTCTGTGACCCAGGGCTGTGCACCTCTACACTTGCCTCCTCTTGAGTACCATGTCTCTAGTCTCCCCTTTCTCCATTTTCTTTTAGGTCCCTCTGCCTCTGATGAGTACTCTGTCAAGTCTATTCACCATAACATCTTTTTGTCAGCTCAATTCTAGCTTGCTTTATTTTTCTTCCCTCCAATCCAACCCTTCTGGAAAGAGCTGAAGCCTATATATAGCCTATGAAATTCTTAAGTGATGCAGATGGAAATTCAGGTCTTTTCTCTCTGAGCCATTAAATTTCTGAATCATTCTCTGTATCTTTCTTTTTCTTATATCCAATGGTGAACTAATTATCCCCTAAGTTTGGAAGAGTTACAAGGGAAAGAACTAAGAATACTGCACATCAAGTTAATTAGTAGTTAAGCTAGCAAGTAGTGTGGGTGAATGTGTTTAGATCTCCTTCAAATAAAGTAGGAAGTTTAAGGTCTGTCTGTAGGCTGCAAGTGTCCTGGCCAGGGAGATATTTGATATGAGATTGCAAAATGAGGATGTAGTATTGATGCATAATTCCAAGAGATGGGTCAGCACCCTACTTGGAGGCAGGCATGAAGAGTTAAAAATGAAAATACAGAGTGTGAGAACACAGTTGAGCTCCAGCTGCCTCACTGCAGTGCCTAAATTCATAGGCTTAGTGCACCAGAAAGAGTGTAACATAGATGTTAATGTAGCTTGATATTAGCCATACTCAGCTAGGGACTCAGTTATTAAGGCACAATAGTCCTGGCTACTTAAACATGACATTAAACAGGAATGACTTTCTAGCTGATTACTTTACCTACAAGCACACAATTGTTTTCCTTTTCTAGCCTGAAGAAGTTTTGGATCTTTTGTAGAGAAAACCAGCTTTGGCTAGAAGGGCAGCCTCTGTTCCTCACCATCACCCGTGGGCTCTGAGGAACTGAATGCTTTTCAGAAAGGCAAGGCTCTGGGTAGGAATTCCCTGAGAGAGAGAAGGAGATGAACTTGCTTCTCATACACTAGGTAAGCAGCAGCACTGCCATTTGAGGAGAAGACAGTTGTTGCTTTTTTGTATGTTGTGACAGACTTGACCTGTACATTACATGTAGTCAGAAACTCTCTACCATATTGCCAGAAGGTATCAAATAGCTTTGAGCAATCAGTTTAATTCAGTGTGCATCAGTTTATTTGATTCTGAAATGAATGCAGTGATGCTGGCCATGAGCATTGGCTACTGATCTGGTGCCTGTGCTTGAAAAAAACTACACAAGTGCAGAGTAAGTATACTGTTTGTTGTGTGCTTTGGCCCTTAAAACAAGATGCCTGATTGCCTATTTTCTGGGTCTGTCTCCTGCTTTGTGTGTGTATTTGGGTGGATTTATGTGGGATATCCTCTTCTGTCTAGCATGAAGATGTGCTCCTTGTGTTCAGGTCTGAAAATCATCCTTTCCTTCGAAGTACTTATCCCATGCTTCTGTAAAGTAGTAGAAATATGAAGTCACCTGATTCACTATGGGGCTGAGATGAATCAGTTATTAATATTTTAACAGACAGTGCTTTGTAAACAGCATGCTGTAAATGCATTATTAGGTATGTCCCTGAAAGCTCACATGAATCTGAGGAAGACAAAAATACATCCCTTCTTTGCAGCTTTTTCTAGATCCTAAAGGGAAGCAGAGTGTTAAATATGAGAAGTTATTCCCTGAAGCATTTTTCAGAGGGGAAAAAGAAAAATGGAAAGGAAAAAAGGTCTCTTTCAGGATACAGTGTGATTTATTGAGTTAAGGTCTGCCCACACTATGCCATGAAACACAGGGCAGAGAGGCCAGAGGTGTCATGAGCCAAGGCTCTTCCAGAAGGAGGTGATACACAGTTGTCACGCTGAGCCTGGTGCCCTTTGCTTTGTCTTTTCTTAAGCCCTGCAGGGCACGGTCTATACAATTCAGTTTTGGAATTGTTTAAATACATACTCTTCAGAATCAAGTGAATTTCATGTGACTGTAAAGTAACTTAAATATTTTCTGTAAAGAAAATTATTTTCTGTAAAGTAACTTAAATACTGGAGCTCTGCAGTTTCCAGTGCTAGAGATAACATTGTGTTCAGCAGAAGCACAGCTTTACCCAGCGTGAAAAAGACCTCTCCCTAGGAGTCATTTCTTGCCATCCAGTAGGTTATTCCACTGTCTGCAGGGATACCTGTAGACAACTTGAGAAGTTCACGTTGTCTTAGAATCTGATAGCAGAAATTCACTGCATATAATCTTCCCATCTGAAATTCACTGAATCTAGATCCTACCTTATTCAGAAATCATTCCATGAACAGGCTTTAAATAGTATTTTCTAATCAGGACAGTATTAGCATAAATTTGACTTAATGGGGGAGAATATATCAGGTGCGAAGTTATTAACTGGATGGAAACCAGATGTTAAAATAGCTGTGTTCTTCCAATGCCTCATCCTCAAAATCCAGAAATAAACAAGGGTCCATTTAGAGGTGTTGCATTAGAGAATTTCTGATTCATAAGAAACCTTGGTGCTTCAGATGTTTTCATGGTCTTGAAAAAAAAATACAGGTATAACTTCCTGGGAAATGAACATTCCATTAATGATTCTGAAACTCAGCTCTTCAGAGTTGGCTCCCCAGGCTGTGGAGCCTGGGCAGCCCCCAGGGCGAGATAAGGTGGTACCTGCAGTCCTTGGCTGGCAGACCAAGGCAGAACCAGAGAAGTTAAAGTTAACAACTGTATTTCAGCTAATGCTTGAGTTTCTATCACAGACTTAAGGAGGTCTTGAGCTATGAGCCACTCACCCTGTCTACCCTTGACAACCAGCGGAGAGAAACAGGCATTGCTGGAAGTGGTTTGCCTTGCTCTCAGACAGGTGTCTGACTAGGGTGAGCTGTTTCACCATCTGGAAGGGCCTCTCTTACAAGGAGGTGAATCACATTCCAGATTGTCTGTGTCTCCTCGCAGGGTAGAGAGGATGACTGTCTGATACTCCAGTGTACAGAAGTTACACATTTAAGACATTCATTCTCAGCCTTGTTTTTAATTAATGAGATTGTTTTCAGCAATGTGCTTTGTGTAGGAAATTTCTCACCCAGCTCCAGCTGTGGTATCTTCAAAAGTAAAGGGAGGAATCCATAGTAACTTGAAGTGACATGACATCTGTGTCAAGGAATCTACAACCACACTAGGGCTTTCCTCGTATGTTTCATCTTTGCTTAATAGGAAAATACAGCCCTGCAAGCAACTTCCACAAAAGGTTTAAAAATGCAGTATTTGTACCAAAACAAGCCAGTGAGCCCCAGTCTTTGAAAATCAGGAAATTAAGAGTTAGTTTTCAAAGACCAATTTTAATTCTGCTTTGATAAACCTTTTTAATGCTAATATACAAACTATATGTATATTTGAACATAAGATGTTGATTTTTGCTTTCTGAAAGTTAAATGATACAGGACAGAGTGTATTGATAGAATAAAAAGAATCCTTATATTATGCAAAAGTTGTTAGAGACAAGACTGTCTGAACGATAGCTGAAAATACTGTGTAGGTAGGAGTAACCAGGTTATATCTCATCATCCCCAGGCTGGGTATTAAATGTTTGACAGCCTTGCAGGGCAACTGCAGGTGGAAGTCTGATCAATAACCATTGTGGGCTTGCATCAGGAGTGGCATCAGTCATGTATTCTTACACTTTGAGCATTTACTGCATGGCCTGTGAAGCAAACAGTTAAGAGTGCCACTCCCAAAATGGTTAAAAAGTATAAAAGGAGAAAGATTTATAGGTGAAGCTGCATTTTCAGTGACTTCTAGTTTCTGTACAGTAACTTAACTGGAGAGTTGAGATATTAGAGGTAGTAAATTTTTCTTACAGTTTCTTGGCTCTTCCTTCTATGCAGAGACTGAGCACCTGGTATAGATGAATTATTGACATTATGACATCCCAGATGATGCAGTCTGATTTCTGTAGGTGCTGAGCATGTGAAATTCCCTGACTCTGGTGTGTTTGTGCTCCTGAAAGTTAAGACAGAAATTCTTAAAACTAGAAAGGGATCTCCATCTTTTATGAAGACGCATCACCTAGTGACATCCCAGCACGTGATGACACCATCAACAATCTTGTTTTGTTGAGAGTTATTAGTAACTCTGCATTGTAATTATAAATACAAATGAGTACCTGGAAGGTGACTATAAATTAGAGATGGACACAAATGACTAAATACATTTCAGTGAGCTTTGCTGTCACTCATGATTGTGTAAGCTCAGAAAAAAAACCCGCCACCATACCGTAGAGCTGATAGGCACATATATGATGGGGTTTTAAACTACTGCATGTATTTGGTCTCTATATTCTAGTGTGAATTATTGTGTGGGATAGTGTAGGTGTAGAATATAAAGGAAATGGAAGCTCCATATGGTTCTGGGGGAAGAGATCTTATAAATGAACTGCTTTGCACTTTCCACGCCCGCAGCATATTTTTGGCTATTTAAGACTGTGCGTGTATTTCTGCTTCAGTCTCTTCATGTCAATTGATCTCATTCTACCATTGGACATTTTGAACAGAAGAGACTGTTAGATGGAACTCTGTGAGTCATGCATTTGGCTCACTCAGGCTTTGAGGGTAAGAATACCAGCCTTAGGTATCAGTAGCCCTTGATATCTAGCCAAGAAGAAGAGCAATAATCAGATGTAAAATCAGTTCCAAAATCATGTCATTTTATGATAGATTGCTATTGATATCCTTTATTTATTTATGCCTTTCCTCATTTTTCTTTCCCTAAAGTTTTTCCTACTCTCTCTCTCTCTATATGTATGTTACCAGCTAGGTAACAGGTGCAGAAATTAGCAAAAAAGGTAAAGACCAATCATTTCAAACTCACAGGACAGATATAAAGACTGTTTATAGTAATAAAAAAGACTGTTAAAGGCTCTGAGACAAGTCCTGTGCCTCATTTCTAAAAATGATCTATGCAATGTCCATTTGTTGGACTGCAAGACCAAAATCTACTTTCCATAACTCATTTCTTGCTTCTGAATCATTCTTTTAATGTCACTTGTCTGCCAGATTATTCCAGGGCTTTTGAAGTGCAGAAAGATGGTCTATTTTAAGGCTTTACTCCCATGCAGAGTTCCAGTATGACTGCAAATCTTTGGAGGAGGGATTTGTCTCCTCAAAAATGTGAAGCATTTTCCTAACTACTATAAAATAATGAATAAAAAAGAAAGGAGAGAGATTCTCAGCTAAAACCAAAAGTAGATGTAAGTTTTTCTTGTGTATGATGCTGGATGTGCTAGAGAGGATTGTTATTTAATAGGCACTGCCTTTTCCAAAATGTACCTGACTCAGTGAATACAGGAGGAAGTGCATGGAGCAGAATTGACCATCTCTGCTTCTCAGAAGATGTAGGTCAGAGCCTATCGTATGGAGTGGTGTTTGTATTTCCTACTGCAGGAAAGGCAAGAAAAACTTCTAAGTCATGATGCAACAACTGCAGCTTCATGCTAGAAGTATTACTAGACCCTGCTTATCTTCTTGGATGCTGTGCAGAAGGGACTTCTCTTACCTGGACCAGTTGCAGGAATGACCTAGAATGTGCAGGTCATTGAAATAAGGTGTCCAGTGTAACACTCAAATCCTTTGTGTGCCAGGATAATTTGGACTTAAAGCTCTGTTTAAATTTTGTTGTGTTAATGCAGCACATTTAATAATAGTCTAGTGCAAGGCAGGACATAATTACTTGCTCTCTAAAGGATAATTTATAATGAGTAATGTTGTCCTTACAGCTCTGATGATGTGAGACCATCTCTGAATCTTCAGTTTACACAACACACTCAAGGGCAGACATTATCTCTCTGGATTTTTACTGCCATACAGTCCGATAGGAATTGTCTTCAATATCCATGCAGAGAGCCTTCAGGTCCATGACTGCTCTTTAATGCCATGTAACACTTTTGATATTCTCTTTCTTGTGAAGTGTAAGGGGTCAGCCTTAGCAGGAGGTCTTAGTGAATTTGCAGTAGTTAAGATTAAAAGAAAAAAGTGATGTACTTTTAAGTGATGCCAATTTATATTTATAGTTTTAGCAAATCTGAAATCTTAACCTAAATACAACAGTTCATGCATCCACATGGGACAGCAGGAGAGCACAGTGACTCACCAATTCTGCAGCTGCTTGGGCTTGCCCAGCCTGTAGCCAAGGAATGGGGGAAGAGAGCTGAAAAGTATCAGGAGTGAGGTGATAAGAAAGGATGATGAATTTGGGATTGGATGCAGCACAGAGGATGTGTGAGAGGGGGCTGTGACATTCAGTGAGATGCTAGGTCGTACTGTACATTTTGTACTCTTCACAGGAAACCAAGCTGACTGGCTTCCCACAGAACTTGCTCTTAATATGTGCCACCCGTGATGCACTGTCATGTGTGCTGCTGCTCAGGTACTCAGTAAAAATAACCTCCAAGAGCCAGGTGGTGACAAAAAATGACCACAGCATCAGGGCCAGCCTGCAGGACACTTCCCAGCATCCAAGCTAAATCCAGGCCTCTTGTCCTTGAGTCTAAAAAGCAACCTATTCATGCTAAAACTAGCTCTGATATGGCAGCTTCCTTGGAGACAGCCTAAATTAAACATCAGAAAAACCCCACAAAAACCAGCCAACAACACAGGCTTGGGAAAACAGTGTCTAGGAATTGCATCACATCCAGACCACTTCTGAAGTCTCACAACTGTGTGTCTGGCTGTTGAACTACAGCAGATGGAAAAAGCCTTTTCAGCCCCAAAGTATGAGGCTGTGCTCCAGAAAACAGACAAAATGAGGCATTTCAAGACACAAGTACTGTAATATGTAACAAGTTAGTAATAACACACACAGAGGGTTACTTCAGATAGGTATAGTGATACAGCATGCTACTGTAATGCTCCAGACATCTCATCCCCCCCCTCTTTTTCAATAATACAGAGAAATTAAGATACTTTTTCTTCCCATGCATCCCTGTACTATTGTGCTTTCTGGCTTCCTGTAAAGCATGAATCCTGCCTGGAGTAATCCATTTTTGTCTCCTGGTGCAGGGTTTGTGGAGCAGGGCAGGCCTGTGTGCTAAGGCTGCTATTATCCACACTTCAGTATCAAGGGCTCTGCAGGCAGGACCATCTGGTCATCAGCTGCCCAAATGCGTATTTGCCTGTCCTCCTGCACCTGTTCAGTGTGTAATTCAGCCTCTCCCTGCCAGGTGCTCTCCCATCAGAGGTCTCCCTGAGCAAGGGGATAAGAGCCCCAGTCCATGAGGATTATCTTTTTATTTGACCATCAACAAGATCTTCACATACAATATACAAATGATCAAAAAATTTCCTTCAGAGAAAAGAGGGAGAGAGAAATATCTGCAATTTATTATTAGTTTTGTGAAGTATCCTGTTACTACTCTAAACAAACTAAAGGTATCTATCAAAAAGTGGCTTCAAGGATAGCAAAAATTAAAAGCAAGATTAAATAACAAGCAAGTTAATAATAGAAGAGCTACTGCTGTCATTACCAGGCAGAAAAAGGTATCATCATCATATACAAGGAAGATGAAACAATAATGTCTGCCAAACCATCTACCTGTCTGCAGTCCTATCTCAACAAAAACAACTGGGAAAAAATACCTGTCTTAAGATCACACATACATACTGTAGAACTTGCAACTGAAAGCCCTGAGGGAAAAAATAGGCTAAAAGCTGTTCCCTGAGCTAAGCAACATTTGTTCACTTACGTTCTAGGAGACGGTGAAATTTTCCCCAGCTTTCAACTGGAAACACACCATCCTTTGTTCTTCAGCCTCTCACGAGGAAGTCACACCAACTAAGAGTTTGCTGAGTAAATATAGTCTTTTTTTTCTAGTTATACAGTTTTATCTTGCTATTAACTCCCTCTCAGCAGAACATGGGGTGAAGACAGCTCAGTTTGTTTGTCTGACACACTTCACCCTTTCCTTGTTAGGGAAAACGCTCCCACAAATTCCTAGGTTTAAGATACTTGCTGTCACCTGCATCTAAATAATCTATTGTTACCCTCTTGGCTATGGGATGCTTTAGACATTGGTTTGGATCACTGTACTTGCATTTATACTTGCATAGTGCAAATAGCATTAAACATCAGGTGTATGCTGAGCAAATAACAGCTCCAAAATCTGAGTTGCAGCATCATGTTTATTTATATTATATATCTCAGAGAATTCATCACAAGCATGGCAGAAACAAGAAGCTTCCAAACAATTGAAGGTGGAATTTTTCTGTACATGGTATTTCTCAACACCTAGAAATGTTATTAGCAACAGAGACACATTTATACATTAAAAATCTATACAGCGTCCTTTTCTCTCCCAGTCCCCGTAACGGGTAGGTTCAGGGCCTTTAGGTCCACCCCTCTCTTTTGTAGCAGGATTGATTCCATCAGGGAATCCTACAATGACAGAGAAAGTTCATCAAAATGTGTATACTGTTGATAAATACAAAGATGTCACCACCTACAACATTTGTCACTGCTTCACTTTCAAATACAAAATCAATTCTCTTGTTTTTAAAGGCAACCTTGAGTTAAACGTTTCCCAGCGTCATACAAAAGTAATTTCAGAGGTTTTTCTACTACAGTCAGCAATATGAAGCACTTTTTGGCTCAGCCCCATGCTAGGGCTGAGTTTTCTCACCCTGCAGCAGACTGCAGGGCTCCCTGAACCTTGCCGCACCCACACAGCCCCTTGCCACACTGGTGCTCCATAGCCTGCACACACACACAAACTCAGGGCTCTCTCAGCTGTAATCCCTAACTCAGCCCTGGAGGGCAACACAAGTAATGAGGAGCAGAGTTTAACATGAGAAAAAACAACAGAAACCCTTGAGAGCAGAGAAAAAGGACAGTGATGGAGGGAGACTCATGCAGCAACAGGCAACAGAGTGATCTATTGGGGTACCTGTTTAGAAATCCATGCAGACCACGACAGGAAGTGCCACAACTGGAGCTCCTCTGGCAGTACAAGGAGCACAAAGACATCTGATACTATGTTGTAGCTGTCACCATCCCCATATGTGAGCACTACTGATGTACTTGACAGTGGATGCAGAAGCTAAAAAGATTTCTTCATAGTAGCTACAGAGCAGTGGGAATTCAAATTGCTAGCTTCAACTCTGAAATGGGCAGTCAGCATTCTAACAAGCTACTGCTGGTGTTACAAAATACACAGGGACAGCACAGCTGAAAGCCAAAAGAAACCTGCAGTATTTCTCTAAACCTAGACCATCTAAGCAAAAAGCAAAAGGTAGTAATTATGCATTTGTTTTAAATACTGCAGTGATAGCATTTATTTCCTTGGGAATAAAAGGACAAGAATTGAATAGCTGCTTACAGAATAACTCCAACTCTCAGTTCTCAAGTGAGACAGAATCTGGAATTGCTTGCAACCATTTCAGGGAGGATAGTATAATTTTTCTGTCATTTTGTCATCCAGCTATCCATAATAATCTAGATACATTAAAAAAGCTTGTCCTAGAGGCCTCAAAAGAGATAAACATGGGTTATCACTACTGGTAAACAGTAAGAGAACATCACACTGTAGTGAGTAAGACCACCACTTACAGCTGTACTTTAACAGCAATACCAGCTACATTTCTCAGAATCATGCAGCAGTTCATGGTGGAAGGCACTTGGGCAGACATCTGGCCCCAACCTTGCTCAGAGCAAGGCTAGTGTTTGGTCAGGACATCCAGGCAGATTTGGATATCTCCAAGAGGAGAGAGAACACAGACTCTCTGGGTGACTTGTTAAAAATGTCTGACCACCCTAGTTCTGAAGACATTTTCCCTCAGATAACATTTGCTGCAGCTGGTCCCCACTGCCCTGCCTCTCTGGGGTTTAGCTTAGGAAGTGATTCTGAGGAGTGCTGAGTGCCTGCCCCTCACCCTTCCTCTCAAACTGACATCAGCACAGCATCTCAGGTCACACAGCTTTCAGTTTTGTAAAGCATGACTTACTTTCCAGGGGTTCCCTCTCTAGACTGGACTCCTCTGCTTCATCAAATCGTCCTACTGGTAACTTCGGTTTCTTAAGTGACTGCTTAGTAGGCTCAGATCTTCCTTCTGTCTTAGAGCTGCTCCTCCTCAGAGAGATGCAAAGCAGTGATGACTCTATCAAATAAATGGACACGTGGAGCATAAATGGGAGAGTTTAACACTGAGTAGCTCTATGATTGTTCAGAGCACCTCTGAAAAACTGCAGAAACTAGGGAGCAGAGGACAAGAAAACAAATTCCAAAAATTCCAAATATTAACATTCAACTCATGAACACCTAAGAGATCAGCACAGATAACTATTTTTGGCACTAGAAACATATGCAGGCAGAACTGTGATAGTTGTGTAACTCAGTTCATGTAAACAGTGTATTTTAAACTGATCGTCACTGTTATCTCCTTGTATTTTAGACTCTAAACAGTAACGATGCTAGCATAGACCAGTACATTCTGTTTTCCCGGAGGAGTCCTAACCTCCTCCAAGAAACCTGCAGATTTCCAGGTCTTGGCTCATTTCCAGCAGCTTTTGAGCCAGAAGCAGCTTCTGCTTTTCCAAACTGAAGTTTTACAGAATAAAATGCTGCCCCCTTAGGAACAGTTTCCCAGAATGCTGGTAGAGAATAGTCAGGCTTCCCTCAATTCATCTAGTAAATCATTTAAGTAAAAAGCAGGACAAACTTAGAGCACATTTAAGTTAAATTATGTAACTGCATACAAATGCTTTGATTAAAAGCGTATTTCCTTTAAAGTCCCACTAACATTTTTTAACATCAATGTAGGCATATATTTAGGAAAGCCTGTTAATCTCCCTACCTGTAGCTCTTCCCATCAGTACAAAGGTGGAGGTGCACTAATAATCACAAGTCTTACGGAACTCAGAAGTCATAAACAATTAAAAAATTACTTATGAATATCTCTCAGAATGACTCTTGCTTAAAAAGCCAAAATATCCACAGTGCCCAGCCTCTAAAAATATTTTAGCTATAGACATGTGCCAAAGCAGCTCCTGACTTTCCCTAAGGAGGAAGATTCAAACAGAAATCCTCCTAGTACCAGTCTGGGTGCAAGGCACTCAACAGCACTATTATTCTGCCTTGCTGAGAGATCTCCCCAGGACACCTTATCAAGCAGCACTGATCTGAATGACTCATACATACACCAACCAACAATCCACCTGCATTCCCGGAATCAACCTATTCATTCATCCTAAAATACCACAACCTTAACATGAAGCCCTACAGCCACATTAAACTCCCAATTGTGCCAGTGCCCCAAAGGAATGAGTTGGTTTTGTTTTGGTGGTTTTTCTGCTTTAAACGTGCCGTAATTATCAAGAGTGAAGAATCTAATCCTTCTGCATATGTTGGATCTTTCCAGTCCTGCCAACTATCTTGTTATTCTTCAGCAAGCTGAAAGAGAAGCTAGCCAGAAAACTAATGTTGATATTCTAGTCCAAGATCAAACAGAAGTCAGATTAAGGCACTGATATGAAATTTATTATCTCAGTCAGCAGAAAAGACACAAAATAATCCATCTTCCTGTTTGCAATGCTTGATATTGTTGAACAAAGTACATTCTTGACACTGAGGTGACAGAAGTTCAACATTAAGGACCTCTGAAAAAAAAGGTGAGAGGAACAATCAACTTTATCAGTAAACCACATTCTACAAACTGATCTTTGACTCCCTTATCCTTCATGGGTACCAACCAAGCCATCCGATTTATCAATTATGTATCCGATTTTGAAAGGAAGTTGAAAATCCCAAGTGTGTAAAGTTGCTGCACAGCCAATACCTGCAATATCCAGTCCTGTGGAGTGTCTCATACTGTGGTTTATCCTAACCAAACCACTCAGAGCAGCCTAAGGTGAGGGTGCAGGTGGGACAGACATTGCTATGCAGCCTACTTTATCTGTCTGCCATGAACAAATCACCTCAATTTCCCCGCATGAAGGACACAGACCAAGAACAACAGCGAAAGAAAGCCTCTGAAATCAATAGTGAGGCCTGACAGCAGGAGGTCTGCAATAGAGAGAAAAATATTACTATCTAAAGGGGAAAAAAACCCGCGGGAAAGCTGTGGAGAAGCGGGAGGACGAGGCTGTGGCAGCTCCTGCCCCCTCAGCGCTGCCGCGGGCTGAACAGTCCCACAGGCGATCACACCGCGGCCGCGCACGGCCCCGCCGCCATCTTGTGCACCCTCCAGCAGCCCCAGCGCTGGCCAAAAATCGCCGCTCTCTCCCTCCCTCTTCATCCCCCAGCGCGAAGAACCGGCGGAGAGACTGCGGCTCCCCTGGGCAGCAAAGCCCGGCTCCTCCCACCATCCACTCTCCGCCCGCCTCTTACCCGCAGCCCTCCGCGCGCCACGCAGCAGCCGCAGAGCCATGGCGACCCCGAAGCGGGAGGCGTCAGGAGGTTGCGGCGCAGGCGCCAGCGGCGGGAAACGCGGAACGCGTCAGGGCAGCGGCACCGAAACGCCGATTCCGCCAGGGGAGCTGCTGCCGCCGGCCCTAAACCCACCCCACCCCTGCCTCGGTGAACGGCGCCGCGGAGCCGAGTCCGTGAGGAGGGCGCCTCCGGGCTCTTGGTGCTCAAGAACTAGGCTCAAACTCCCTTCCTCCCCCCTTCCCTGCCGTGCCCCGAGAGTTTACGGCTTAGGGACACGCTTTGTGCCCCGTGGGTAGTGCAGCCTCGCTAGTCTTTCTGGTTTGTTTCTGTAGCCAAATACTCTAATACTGTTAAATAAAAGACAGTTGAGATGTCAGAACGTAATTTAAATACTTCGAGCTTAGCAGAGCCATCATAATAAAAAATGATTAATAAAAGCAGACACTGTTCTAGTGGGAGTGTATGAATTATCTCTGTGGCACAAGGACTTGCCTCACTCTTGTCATAAAATCCTCTCTAAGATGCTCACTTCTGCACCTTGAAAGCTGCAGAGGAAAAAAACTGTGTTACAAAGATTGTACCACACAAGCCATATCAAATGAAATGTCACTTAATCATAAACTATTATTGCTATATTCATTTCAAATAATACAAAAATTACTTATCTATAAAAAAGCCTCCCCAGAATTTTGGTAATTAGCAGAACATTTCATTTTCTTTAATTGCTTCCATTAGAGTCATTTGTTCATTTTATTAACAGTAATGCAATGTAACACAATGCTAAAAATAAACATGCATTATACAACAAATCTGTATTTTTCAAAAGATGTTCATTACAATTAGTGAAAGCAGATGGAACTCCTCCCCACACCTCTAATGGATTATTGTCTGAAACAGGGAAAAGGGAAGAGAAACCAGACACTGCTACTCAGCACCAGTAGAAAGTCAATAGACCTTGAGCACTCCTGTTTATCAAAAACATTTTATCTGTATCACTGCACAGGTACAGGTTACAATACTGTGCCATTTGAAGATCTATTGATTTATATTTACAATACTTTATAATCAATAAAACATTTTAACAATATTTAAAAATTGCTTATATTCATAAAAGTATTGCAGAAATGTATAACATTGACTTCTTTAGGTACATACAGGGAAGTCCATGTAAAACTGTCCATGTTCATCTAAAGAACTGGCAGAGGAAGGAGCAACTTGAATAGTTTGCAAAACCCCAATTATTTGAAGGCAGCTATCATTAAACATTCAAAAATCCTTAGTTGTCATTTGCTGCTGAAAACTAAAGTTCCAGTAATAAAACTGAGCATGTAAACGAAGATGTTTTTTGAGATCAGTAGAAAATAGATTCCCACAGGCAGAACATATTTAACAGTGATGGTTTTGTAGAAAACTTAAGCTGTGGTGAAATCTGAGCAGACAACTTGGCAGTGGTCCCTGGGAGAACCAGAGACAGAGCCACTGTTCTAGCAGCACCTTGTGCTTCCAGTTCAGCTTCCTGCAGTGCTCACATATGACTAATGAATGTGTAAGACCTTACCAGAATTTTAAAATCCAATTTATTTTGACATCTAAAGCCTCCTGTAAGATGTAGCCAAGGAACAGTAAATCAACCCAAAGTATTCACTGTGCTTTCATCTCCAGACACTAGGTACCCAAAATAAAGAAAAATAGGAAAGTAAAAAGAACAAAATAAAAAAATATTGCACAGCCACATTACCTAGAAAGTAAAGTTGAGGTTAAAAAGCCCTAAGTGTGGATGATATAAATTATCTTCCATATAAAAAGTATAAATATCTCTTAAAATACAGCTACAGCTATACTTTAATACCACACATGATTTGATTCATCTGTTAATGAGGTAATAACCAGGTCTCTTTACAAGGCTTCTCTCTACTGAAAGTACTTCAGGGCAGCAACAAGGAAGAACTTCTCTAGGAATATCTCTGAGTCCAGCACAGCAATGTGAGCAGCTCTGCCTATCAGGGAGTCTGCTGTGTTGGGCAACGCATTAATCACATTGTAACGAACCAAACTGCAGTCCTTGTTCTGAAGAACTGGCAGAAGCAGGTTCTGGATCATTTCAGCATAGATTGGTCCTGCAGAGGAAAAGAAAAGGTGCACTGTGTGAATCACCAGAAACAAGATCCAGGTCTTTGACCCTGAACTCAAAATGAACGTCCTGGAATGAGATAGATGTTCTGCTCCTGTTCTGTTCATACAGAATATGGAGGAAGCTTAAATTCACCAGAAATGTTAGAACAGTCATTTTAAGGTATGCCTTTTAGTATATGTACTAAATATGTATATTTCACTATTCATAGTGAAAATGTGCTCATCAGTATTAATTACACGATGTAAAAGGTATTTATTTGTCAATATATAATGGCAGAATGCAGTAGTGCTCGAATTTCTCAGCAGTAAATACATTTACTGAATATGGCCAGGCTACCTCTTCTTTCAGTGCAAGTGTTAAAGCCTCAACCACACACAGCCCAGGTGCTCAACACCACAACTTCATGTCCTCAAAAACAAAAGCTGTTTGTCCTCCCTGTTCATAGAGGAACACGGCAGGGGCTGTGCTCATCCCTCCTAACTTCCAGCAAAGTCCATAAGCTAGAGATTTATTCAGTCTCATCTCCCTCTGCATGTAACAGAACAGGACAGATGCAGAAAGCAAGTTAGCTCCCACATGGACTCTCTCTCTCTCTCTCCATTACCACAAAGTAAGCCCAGAGTGTCTAAAGGCACAACAGAGGTACCTCAGCCTCAGTTCAGCAGCCACAATGAAACAGGATGAACCCAAGAGCTATGAGGTTTACCCTGATCAGGATATTGATTACCTGACTGTTTATCCTTTAAAGCTGTTTTACACATCTCTATGCGAGCAGAGTGGTAAGGAACGTAACGATCCTGCAGGGAGCCTACTAACACAATGTTTTTGAAGTAATGAAGTCCTACAGGAAAAGAGGAAAAGCTATCTGTTAAACTCAAACCCTTGGCAATTACTACAGATGAAGAGATTTGTAATAATAATCAATATATTCATTATAATACATAGCATATACTAATTTATAGTAACATCATAGTGGTTAATAATTTTACAACTGAAATTTGGCACCAATTTATTACAAGATCCTGCATAAAAAGATGGAAACACCAATTACAATAGGTAGAGCTACAGAAGAACAAAATGTTAGGTACTAGCCTTCTCCCTGGACATATTTTAATGCATACAGGCATGACCTCACTGTGATGCTTCTCAATTAAACTTGTGTCTTGCTTCTTAGCAAACAAGAGGTTGTTTCCTAATTTTCAGTGTTTTGTACACTCCATGTGATGGAGATTGTATCTCCAAATGAAGTCACTTAAAGAAAAAATGCTGACAATTTTAGCTTCTGAAAGTAAAGGTACATTCCTAGACTTCACAGGAAACTGGAGAAACCAACATTCTGTAAATGTATGAAAATATAGACAAAATGCATCCAAACTATATCTTGGTTTGCATCTCAGATAATCTGAGACCTCAGTTGACTCAGGATGTCAGTGCTTGAATATTTGGGGCACGATTCTAGCTGTCTGTGTGATGTGTTCACTTCACAAAGCAGTGTGGAAGACCAGCTGCTGGAGATGGCTGCCTTCCAGGCATCATTTTTTGAAGTCTCTAATTCCAGACTGGCACAAGAGGAACAGAAGTGTAGAGCAAACCCACTGGCATTAAGAATCTCTCATCCATCCTAATGTCCATTTTCCAGCACAGTTTACTTTGCACTAGCTCTGGTCTGGCCCTGTGAATGCAACGTGCACTGGCTGCTAAAGCTGATTCATTGTGTTCTGAAGTAAGCAGGAGCCATGCTTTTGAATGCATTCCTGGGTGGTAATGTGGGCACATTCTACAGCTGAGAAATGGGACTGCAAAACAGCTCAGAACTAAATCTGAGGTAGAAAACCCTGCAGGTCCAAAGTCTGTTGCAGGAAGCACTGGCACCGGTGAGCAAGCAAGTCCTAACTGGGACAGAAAACAGCATTTTGGGGTTGCTTTATGAGCAGGCCATGCCTCTGACACTGGCCAAGCTAACAGCTGAAGTAAGAATATGCAAACCAGACAAAATTCTGTGACTCATATGAATAATCTAATCTGGTTTTTAGGCATTATGCTAATAGAAATTCTGCTTTTTTGTTTTCCCTAACCATCTTAAGGAAGTAATAAAAGACTAGTTAGCAAAAACTTTAAAGCAGGACTTTACAGAATAGGTAGAAAAGGCAGATACACAAACAGGTAATCCTAAAGGAACGCATGTGTACTTGACTCATCACACCAAAATCACTCCTTTCAGTGGCTCAAGAGGAAGCTCCTATCAGTGCAGTGGCTGCACTCAGAACCTCTGCTCTTCAGCGAGAAAGCCAAGTCTCAAAGTAATGGTTTGCCTCTGCAACAAAAATGGTTTACTGTTTACTTGAATACAGGTACAAAGGCAAAGTAACTCTCAAATAAACTGAAGAAGAAATCTGTTGGAACAACAGTGGGTTTGTACGTTTCCTATTGACATTCAGGAGAGAGTAGGTGTTAGCAAAGCTTACCTGCTTTTTTGCTAAGTTTGTATAAGAATGTTTGTCGTGGATCCGAGTGGTCTCGACATGTCAACTGCAATAAAGAACCAGACTTCTTCCATTTCTGCATAAACCACAGCCCTGCATTGTTAGGTACAACATAAGTATAGATCCACAATAAAATATGAAAACTAATTAAACATAAGTGAAATATACCAAGTTCATAGATTTAGCCTCTCAGGTTTTTATTTTTCATTTCAAAGGCAAAATCTCCCCTAAACTCACACTGCTGAAGATAAAACTTTACCTGTGTTAACAAGAGCACTGCTGTTGTAGAGGGTACCAAGGTGTGGCCCAGACAGAGACAGGAAGGTGTGAAGCTTGTTGAGGTAATATTTGAACCGAGGCCTGGTGAGCACTGAACGGATTATCAAATTACCCAGGGAGTGTCCAATGAAGCTGTTCAAAAAGAGAGAAACAACGATGTAACACAGGATTTGACACCAATCTTTTTCTTTTAAATGGAGAAAAATAAAACTGGTGTCATAAAATGCTGAAAGAGCATAGGAAAAAATGAATGAAAAGTTTCCATTCAGAGGCTTGTAAAATTTGCTCAGAAAATGTGAAGGTAAAAGTGCCTTCCTGTTTTACAAATGTCATCTCAGGAACTGGAGAGAACAGGCAACCATTCAAAATGCAGCAGAACCCTTGTGGCTGGATCATGATTGTGCCACAACATTACACCTGTGAGATCATCCAGAACAAAGATACCTACAACAAAGCTACCAGTAGTACCTGTGTAAAATACAGTGCTTAAAAACCACCTGACTGTTCAAGTGCTTCCCAACCAAGAGTTACTGACCCTGAAAACTGCACTTGAAAGCTAAAAAAATCAAAACATTAGCTTACAGAATGGCAGGGCCACCCCTGAACTCCTAAATCTGAGATAATTACACATTTGTATGACAGAGCAGGCTATGTGTTCCTCATCAATGCTCAGTTTAAGCACAGATGTATATCCTTCCCCATTTACTTTTACTACCACATTTTCCACACTACTGCAGTATCAGAAATTCTTTGCTGCAGAAAGCTGTTTGCATAACTCATTTAGACATGAAAGATGCCAATCCTCTGTGCTGTGAGCACAACAGCAGTGCATGTGCAGAACAAAATCCTGAGCTGCTGACTCTCTGGAATACTAACATTTGAAACCAGAGCACATCATAAAGTCCACAGGTGAAAACCAAAACTGTATGTTTCTTTAGGAACAAGAAAACTTACACAGAAATGGAGTGAGTTTATCCTGAAGCTGATCTGAATGACAGAACTGCTCGAGTGAGAGAGACTGTTTTCTAAAGAAGATCCAAACACCAGCAGAAATGTCCTCTGGACAGTTCTGACACTTCACCCACTATTTACTAAACATCATAAAGGAATGACAGATTCTTATACTGTACTATAACAAAGGACAATTTTGTCACTGGAAAAAAGTGATCCATCAATCCTACCACCCCCAAGAACATGAGCATACCTGAACCAAAACATCAGAAAGGTAAAAGATCCATTTGAGGAAAAGAGGGTGCTCACAGTTAGCTAAGCCAATGTACCTCAAAGATTAAACACTTGCTTTTCATGTGAAAGACTCAGAACAAGAACAAGGCTTACAGGAACATATTGTGTTCGAATTTCCATGTTTAGGTGAACATGTGATTATTTTCTAAAAGAGAAAGGTTTAAGGATCTGCTCAAATCAAAAAGGAATAGGGAGGAAAAGGGCAGACTTCAGAAAGGGGTTTGGAAGTGTTAAGACAAAAGCATAACCCATGCACTGTTGCCGATCCCTGCAGCTGTGGGCTGCATCTCTGAGCAGCAGGTGGCGACACCTCCACCTTCTGAGGACTACAGGTCAACACAGCCAGCTAAGAGAATTACAGGGCAGCATTTATTGTGCTTTAAGGCACAAGCCAACCAATTCAGATCATAATGAAAACCTCATTATTCTGTGCTAATGAACCAAAAATTCTGTCCAACTATAAAAAGTCATGGAAGAAAAAAAATGATTAAAAAGGTGCTGGAAGAGCAAACAGATCTTTTAACAGACGTGTACAGGAGTGCTAACATGCTGTCTGCCTAACACAGATATCACGACAGGATGTTTAAAATAAATCATCAATTTAGGCAGAGTTGACCATGTCAGATCTTGTCTAACTCAAAATAGAAACATCTGTTAACAAAGTGAGATTATGTTTAAACATGTTAGGTATTTTCTGTAGCTGAATCAGGCACACCAAGCTATGGAGAAATGGGTAGGAAATGCATGTACTAGCAAGTCAAAACCTTCCCTGTAACTAATTTGAGGATGCCTGAACAAATGGATCAAGTCAGGCTTGAATGTTTTCATTTATCAGTGAGCTAGCTGAAGCCTCACAGCTGAGTTAGGCAGTCTGCCCAAACAGTGTAGCCTGCTTTGAGGCAATAAATGGAACAGGTACTTCTTGGGAGCAACTGAAAGAGGAAACAGGAGTGCACAGACTGGGATGAGCCTTCTATTAAGATGTTAAACATGTCTTTTAGCAGATGAAAAAAAATCAGAAAATGTCAAAATGGTAACAGTGCTTTAGTGCAGCTGCCCTGCAACATTCCAGGTAAGAAGAAATTTCCCTGTAGGAAGGACAAGACAGTGTGCTAGGACATACCTGGTGAAGAGACTATGAGAGCAGAAGGCGCCTAACGTTATCCTGACATAGTGCTTTAACAGTTTCCTGTTCTTCTGCAGAACCCTGCCATGCAGGATCTGGGAAGCACAGGAGACCAGCTCCTCAAATGGAATGCTTAGCTCTGCCCTAGAACCACAAAAAGGACTAGGTGAACTTACTGTTTCAGTTTCCTTTCAGCTGGGAATTCCTTCTCTCCTTTGTCTTCCTTTCCCCTTCTCCTACCCCCCTCCCTGAATTTCACTTTCCCATCTCTCTTTTGGCCTGCTCCTGAGCGTCACAGTTCAGAACAACACAGGGCTCTAGTTTTAAGTTGAATGCTATAAATAGTATAGAACAGATATTACCTGATTTTTGAAAGGGTTAGATTATAAATTTGTATATACTGTATAATTTCATCTAAGAGCCGATCTGTCATGGAATCAAAATCAGCAAAGGTATCATTCTGTAAAATAAAAGAAATAAAAAAATAATAACTATTTTCTGATGCAGCAATAGACATTCTGCACTCATTCTGAATTCTTATTCCCCAGTGTGTTGATCACAAGCACACAAATAAGAGCATCCATATTAGTTTTGAACACAAACACTACAGCTAGTTATTGTATTTTTTTCCTTTCTTTTTCTTGTAACATGGAATAAAGTGACACACATTCCACTGAAAGATTACTGTCTTCTAACACACCAAAACAAATCTTAACATTACACAACCAGCTTTGCTTCTAAGCCTTCCTCTACAGAGCATCTTATCTGTAGTGAAGAAACTGCATGTTCAGAACTAAATCACACTACCTATGAAATAGAAATGAGACAATTACTGCAACAGCAGAGTCTACATTAGTACTGTTTATTCACAACAAAGCAAATCCTTAAAGCCTTCTTCCCAGTTCACTGCTGAATCTCTACAATGACTAGCAGTAAGAAATAAATCAGAGAGGTAGACAAAGGCTGCCTAAAACATTTCAATAGAAGTTCCAAGGGATCTGTGCTAAAATCTGTAGTGTTCCATGTATTGATAAACGATGTGGGAAAGGGAAGGAGGAGATGAGATGCCAGAGTTTGTAGACAAAAGCAAATATCCAGGACAGTCCCATCTAGAACTGACCAGAGTTTCAGAAGAACCTCACAGTTCTGCATGCCTAGGTGATTAAATGTCAGAAAATGCAAAACAATGTTATGCAGGTAAAACTGCCCTGAACATATCTGCAAAAGCAATCCACACATCTGTGTTCTATACAACCAGCTATGCTAGGAAAGCAAGGAGAGAACAGAAAGTATCAATGGAGCATTCTCTAAGTCCATAGTGCACAAGTATCTTAAATGCCTTGTTGAGCTGTGATCAACCTAGTTTCAATGACAAGAAGCCTGAAAGTGGGCAGGGCAGGATATCACGGATGACCAGAAACTGTTTGACATGTGATCCTGAGAAACACTGAATGGGCTTAGTCTCTCTCAGTCGCCTCCTGAGTGGCAAATTATACTTGTTTATAAAATACTTACTTAACTGAAGTGGAAAATGGGGAATGATTATTGACTATTTTTTTCCCCAAAACAAGCTGTAGGGGGATTTGTTTAAATTTCCTAGTCTGCAACTGAATTAGTAATGTATATGAGCTGTAGCATTAACCTCAACTGTACACTCTGGAAACTGAAGCAAAAACATTACAAGAGCACCAGCCAATGCTAAGGAGAAAAGCCTGTCATGAGGCTCAACAGAATTCTTCAGAATACTGAAGTTTCAGAGCTGCTGACTGCCAAAACCCATCAGGCTAGAGGAGAGAACAGAAGGCTTGGTGCCTGCTCAGCCTGTCTGCAAACATCCCTGCAGCTATGGCCAGAAAACCAACACTGCTCTGCATAAACCTTTCCTCTGAAGCACTGAAGAGACTTTGTTCCAGTTCACCCCTGAAGCATGGCTAACACCATGTGACACACACAAAAAGTAAAAATTGGTTTTCTGTGCTTTGTCAAGTTTACTTCATCTGAAAACAACAAAATCCACAACTAACACAGGAAGCAATCTGAGGTAACCTTACAGTGCATTGACAGAAGAGCAAGATCCTGTGAAATAACACATCTCACTTCCTGCCACACTAGTTCCCACTGTCACCATTTTTACCATTAACATCCAGGGTTTAGACTTTAGAGGTTTAGGTTTTATCAAGGTTTTAGATTTTATCTACAATCCTAGCTGGTGATGCTAAGAACTTAAGAGATATAAGTACACATAACAAAATGGCAGCAACAAATGTTTACTCCTTCTGTATTTACCTTCAATATCATACTAGGATTTGTAATTACTTTAATACAAACCACAGATCACACCATGGATTCTGTGAGAACGCAACAGATACACAGAATGTGGTAAAGTGCCACTAAATAAACATGTTTGAAGATGTACACTGCTTATTGCTTTGAAAGAAATCACTTTTTGTTGGCAAATACCTGATTCCTTTCAGACATAAGGAAATCTATTCTCCCTCCAGGCAGCCCCAGCTCAATGTAAGTCTTCACCAATCTCAGGTCTGCACTGTTACCTTGAAAAGAAGAACACTGGAGAGTTAGATACTGTGAAGTTCACTTGCAATGCAAGCACTCAGAACACTGCAATGAACCTACAGCACAACTGTCTGTTTAAAGGCAGCTAATGATATTCTCAGCCCTAATTAAAATTCAGTAAGACTCAGGATGATAATCTGCAAAGCCAAATGGTCTATAAAACTGACATTCAAGGCAGACACCATTTATAAATGCAAGGATTAGGAAGTCATGTATGATTTTGTCTCAGCATCCCACAGATATATAACACTGTGAACATTACCTTCTTGAAAGCCTAATTAGTTTTGATAAAGTCAAATAAAGAACCCATAGCTAGCTTAAGGAACTGGGTGAAGGGCAAATCATAAACAGTTCTACAGAATATAAAGGCAGAGCAGAGTGTTAGCAGATAAAGATACATTTAGACTGGTACCCAGGACAACAAATGCTGGTGTAACTAGCATCCTGAAGATTCCTCTGCATCGACAATCATGTGTGCTTTACAAGAAAAAGTACCCCTTCTGCCTTAATTAGTGAATAAGATTTGTGTTTAAAACTGTTATTAATAGGAAAGCAGTTTTGGGTTTATGCGCATGAAAGTTTTACTGAAGAAAAACATTACATAAAGTTCTTAATGTAAAGGATTCTGTGGAACACACTGACAGAGGCAGCAGTGCAATGTCAGATCCCCATTTCCCTCCAGTTAACTTATTTTGGAAGGGTTCAGTTCAGAGTTCAAATGACAAAGCTAACCCTGAGTAGTAAGCTGAGCTGCCTTCTCACTCAGCATCCCACTTCCCAGCATACCATCAAGGCCATGGACACAGACTATAAGATGTATTCCTTCTTCTGAACAATCCTCCTCTTCCATACTGAAATAAGGGACTGAAGAAGCCAGTTTGAAGACATCACTGTACATAAATCCAGGAAGTTTAAGTTGCTTCAATTCTTCTTTAGCCTGTAGGAAGCTGGAATGAAATCATATTCATAACCCAAAATTTACTACTGCCAAACACAGGGTCTCCTTAGGCTATAGTTTTCTACTGTCTTTTTACTTTGTCTTCTATGTACTTGATACAAAGGAAAATATATTTATCAAATTACTATTTTCACAAAACAAGCCTCTTCCTCAAGATATTTTTTATTGCGGCTCCCTATAGCTCCTTTTCTTCTGTACAAATTCATATCCCAGTCTCTCTTCTCTCCTTACTCTCTTCTCAACTCTGAGCATCTCTGAAAACTGAAGTATTTCTGAAACCACTGAAAATTCTCAGTTCTGGTCTTGAGCAAGCAACAGCTTTGTTTAAATGCAGTAACAAATTCACTGAAATTATAACCAATCAGAAGGCAAGGTACAGATTTCCACTGACTTTTGGTAATTCTTGTCAAACTTAAAACCTATTTCCTAAGTCAGCAGAGAGCTGGAAGCAGCGCTGTAACTGCTCACCAGAAAGTCCCTCTGGCAGGCTGAGTAACTGATACAAGAACCCAGATCCAGGCCTCTGATCTTCTACATATTTCTGTCTATGACCTTCCTACCTAATTACTTGCTTATCACTCTCCCTGCAGCACTTAAAACTTCACACTTCCTTTTGCTTCTTTCCTCCTTAATCTGTTCAGTGTCATCCCTCACAGCATCATGCTGTATCCCATCCTCTTCTGCCTGCTCACTGCTCTCCTCCCATTCTCCTTTTTGTTCTGTTTTCCCAGTTGTATCTTTAGCTCATTCCTCACTAACTGGCAGGAGCAAGTCAGCTAGAACAGAGAGCACTGCAGGCAGCTGGTCTTACCACTCTCAGAAGTTACTTGGTCTGTACACAAGGCCTGTTTTCTGTACTGAACGTACCAAGGTTGGTTCCCCATGGAGCAGATCATGCCCTCTGGAATCTGTTATCCCACGCTTCCAGAGAGACTGCTTTCCCCAAGGCCAAGTCCTTCATTTTACTCTGAGTTCATTTTTTACTGTTACAGAACACTCTAAAAAGTCTCTGCTTTTCATCCCCCCCATTCCACACCAGTGCACACTCTCCAGGATTTCAGAAGCTACTTTTCTGTCCACTTCTAACCTGTTTTCCTCCACCACTGCCCACCTCCTTCCTCCTGTTCTCAGCTGCTTATCACAAACTATCTGGTCTTTTATCTCTTCTGCCTGCTTAACATTCTCCTTGTTTCTGCTTCTGGTCTAAGCTATCTTCTTTCTGATAGCAACATTTGACTTAAGCTGCCAATTCCCATGTTCAGTTAGCAGCAGCAGGTTATCAGGGAGACTCCTCTCTTTACAGCAAGAGGAGGTGCAGTCTGGGATCCTTGATGTTCCACTAAATTTGGCTTTCCTGGTATCCAAACTGCAGTGTTTTACAACACTATGGTCTCTGAGATGTTACATTTTGGGTATTTGAAGTTAAGACTGAAAAATAAGGCCAACATCTTGGCTTGCACTGCACATTTGCTTCACTTGACTAATTAGATGGACAACTTGTTAAAGAATGTTTTGGTTTTAAACTCAAAGCATATTTTACTATGCTTCCTATTTTAACAGCTTTCATTTCATAAAACGTTTTTATGGTCAGTAGCCATTATGACATCACTTTTCAGCCAAATAATTATTTTTAAAAGGAACATAATAGAGAGAGAAACAAACAAACAAACAAGTTTAACTTGAAGTTTGTCAAACCTCATGAAACTATACATAAGGTAACCAATAGAAAGAATTCAGCGCTGACACACTTTGTATGTAACACACATCTAAAATGTGAAGTTACTTGAGTGTGCAGAATCTGCAAGCCACAGTCCTGGGGGCACTCTAAGAGCCTAACCATGCTTCTTTCCCACTTCTATACTAAATTTACATCATTTCTAAAAGTAAAAAGCTTTGTTAAACAATCACTTACGCTAACATTTGAGGTTTTGGAGAACTTTCATACCAGGACACAGATGAAGCTGTGTTGGAGGATGTGCTGCCTGGCTGTTGTGTAATTGCATCAGACTTACTCCTTGAAGAACAGATAACATTGCAAGGAGAGTCTCTCAGAGAAGAAGGAAAAGACAGACAACCAGGAGCACAGACAGGAGGCAGAGTCACTCTGTCTCGCAGATGCACACCATCAATCCTCTCAGACCTCAGTGCTCTCTCTGCTGAGCCATAATCCTGGTCAGCACTAGAAGCTCCGTCTAATATACTATCGTCTGCTTCTTCATAATACCCATTTTCAATCATTTCTTGATCCTCCTCTTCTTCATCTTGTTGGGAAGAGCAAACAATTTGTTTTTCATAGGTTTCCTTCTGAGGGCTAACAGGATTGCTGTTGTCCAGAGGCCAAATATCTGAAATATCTGTGCTGCTTCGAGAGCCAAAATAGTTCTCGACAAGCCCTTGCTTCACCATGTCAGTGCTACTGCTTGGGGAAGGATTGTCTGTACCAGTTTCACTTTTAGCTACTGCCAGATCCTCTGGTGTCTCGTTCAGCTGTAAAGGCTCATTATTTTTTCCTTCATTTGCTTTTTCACCTTCATACAATGCATTTAGGGATGAAGGACCTGAAACAGCAGATGGCTCACCCACTGAAGGGATTTCCAAAGGCAACTGAACTGTTTTTTCTGTAGTGTTAAGATGCCTTTCGAGGTCCTGAGAGTCCCTGCAGGTTGTGCCAAGGTCTGCCTGTGGGCTGTAACTTTTCAAACCAGTAGATGCATCTTCATCTGAAACAATTAAGTGTAAAAGATCCTTTGTTCCTGAGAGTGAGGAATGTACAGACAGAGTTTTGTTATCTGAGTACCCTGAAAACACAACACACTGTTGCTGCAAATTGCTGTTTGAGTTTGCACTGTCATCGCATTTTGGCAAGTCAATCGCTCCAAGATCCAACACTGTTTTACTGTCACTTAGCTGGCATTCAGGTATAACAGAGATCTTTGAATTCTCATCAGGAGACAGCTCGTCATCATCTGAAGGCAGAGAATTTATGGATGTCAGGGATGACTGTATTTCACTCACAGCACTGGTACTCTCGGTGCAGTGGCTTTCTAGTGTTTTTTTCACAGCACAGTCTGGTTTCAGTAAGAGCTGAGGCAGCACTCTCTCACCATTATATGCACTTTGCCCTGGAGGATTTTCAAAAACCTGATCAGGGTTGGGGTGAGTTGCAAAAGAACTTGGTTCACTTTCTACACCTGAATCTGAAAACCTGGAAGAGGCACATGTCACACTAACATCTGGTAATTTAGTCATGTCTCCACTTACAGAAAGCTGACCTTCTTTTGTAGGAGGAGCAGGCTGAACAGTAGTACTCTTTATTTTTGTCAAGATGTCACTGGTTTGTTGGAAGTTTCTCTCGTGGAGATCTTCCTTTTCAAGCACCAGTTCCTGTTCTCCTGAATTCAATTTATTTCCAGGATCTGAAAACTGAATATTGGGTATCTGCAAATTCTCTCCTTGCACTCTATCCTGTGGAAACTCAGCCCAGGATCCAATGTGAACAGTTACTTTCTCCCCTTCATAGGGATTCTTATTATTTGGCTTGACCTCAATTGTCCTAACTCCTGAGGAAGGCAGCTGACCTCCAGGGCAACCTTCAAGTGCACCTCTGGCTTCTAGAGCACTAGCTGCTTCTGCAGTTCCACAAACTGTCTGAGAGATCATTAGTCTACCAAAATCAGACACATTTGCACAGTGCATGGGGCTACAAGGGCCTGGTTGGACATCTTCAGTGTTGGCAGTCTTCTCAGTTCCAGAGGGCAAAACCAGAAGTTCTCTCTGACTGACTTGCCTGCTGCAGTTCTTTGTCTCACAAGGGAATGCAGCTAAGGTAGGGTCCAGCCCTTCCCCAGCACTGTAGGAAGGCCTGCCTTCGGAGCTTCTACAGGCATCTTCCACTACTGCACTTCTCAAACATTTGTAGCCTACTAAGATCACAGAGTCCTTAGAGTTCTGTTTAACAACTTTCTTTGTGTTTTCAGGTTTCATTGTTTTCATGAGCTTAGTAACCTTGACTTTGGATTTATTTGCATCTTCATTTTTGCCTTTCAAAGTTTTTGTTAGCATCTTTTCACCTTCTGAATGCCAAAGGTTGGAGGCACCTGCAGGTCTTGTTTTCTGTTCTGGGCTAGTAAAACCAGCTACAAAACCTTCTTCAGCTTCAAATTTATCCAGCTTGCTGGACTCTGATCTTGGAAGACTCTGAGCTACCAACCAGGGTACATCCAGATCTTTCACCAAAAAAAAGCAAGGGGGGGGGAATAAGAAAAAGGATTGTTTAAGACAAGATTATGCAGGTAAGTGAAGCTGTAAGACACCAGTAATTATGCAACTTTATACATCCTCAAAATTCAAGCTAAAGAAACATTTCCTAGCAAATAAATGTACTCCTTTGAGCCAGCAAGAAATGTAAAGAAACACTCAGTTTTACATTTTTTTTTGTTCCTTTCTTCAAAGGGAAAACTGCATTGTGAGGTGTGCTCACCTTCAGTAACTGAATCCAAATATCTGTCTTCAAAGATGATAGGCAAGGAGTTCATGTCTCCATCCAACTCACTGCACTCAATAGGGAGGGGGGGAAGAGAGCTGCAGAAGGAAGTGTTTTTGATAGCTGCACACATCTGTAGATGACTTTGAGCACTGAAAAAAACCATGGAAACAGAACCATTTATTTTTACATTAACAGAAATTAGCAGTAGTTTCATTCAGTTTAGCAGAAGCTCTTCTACTAATCAGTGATTTAATAGCTTTAATAGTTATTTAGTAACTCTTACATAACTCATTAAAAATTTCAAATCTGTGTTTGGAACACAAGTTTCACTTGAACTTGTTATGTATTTTTGCAAGACAGTACTTCTACACAGCATAACCTACAGAGTAATAGTACTATAGCCTACAAACTGTGCACTTCCAAAGGCTACTTACTGTAGCTCTTGGTAGGCCAGAGCAGCTTGCCTAGGGTGCTCCAGACAGAAGAATGCTTCTGCAAACCTGCGCACCTGCAAGAGCCAAACAAAGTCAAGGTTTATTTTCTATGACACACAACTTCTGAAGAGCCATCACACAAAAATATTGCTAAAATCTGCATCTGGAGTGAATTAACTTTTATTTTCACAACTGCCCAATTATCTGCATCAAAAAATGCAATTGAGTGCAGTCTGACAGTATCTTGTCTGTTGTATGCAAGACCAGAGTCCAAGTATCCTTCACAGGTCTCCCCCCAGAACCAAATCAGAAAGGGTTTTCATGCAAGCAACAGAAATCCTGGTGAGGCAAATCAAAGCTCTGAGAGCCTAAGCCTTAAACTAGACTTTGTTTTGGACTGTGACTACTAGAAAGCACTGATAAGATGTATTCTCATTAAGCAGAGCTTACACTTATAACAAGCTCTCTGTAAATTGCTGTACAGCAAGTGCCTCCAGGCAATCTCTGAATGATCTGTTCTCCACTGCACGACAGAAATGCCCAGCCTGGGATGTCAGAGAGCAGAGCTACACATCAGCTACAAGTGTCATGATGTAAGCAGGCAGCCTAAATGCAGCAGAGGAGTAAAAAGGAGCACGGGCACCAGACATAGCTCCTGCACAAACACACATCATTCTGCACAAGTACCTGTAATTCCACAGACTGCAATTTGCCTTCCAAACTGCATTTCTTATTCAAAAGATTAATGACTTACTTGGTTTGCTAATATAAATAATGTATTTTATGTATTATATTCTAAGAATAAGCTCTAGCAACATCCCACACAAGCTGACAAATGCAATACAACAGCTCCTTTTATGATTCCAACTAACTTTCCCAAATAAAACTAAAAAAATTAGAATCTGGAGTCTCATTTTAAGACATTTCCATCACTGTGTTCCAGTAAGAGCATGAACATGCCAGAATTCCTCCAGCCAGAGTCAATACTTACTCTTAATGTGTGATGCTCTTGTGCTAGCAATGCTGTGACCTCCTCTTGCAAGGTAATGACCTCTAGAAATTGCCCCCACAGAGCCATTAGAAGTGAGCAAAGCTGAGCAAGATTCATATTTATCAGTTCTGCCAGTTCATCAGGATTTTCCATTTTCTGAAGTTAGGGAAAATATTTAAAAGATTAATAGATGAGACCATAATGTACAGACAAGGATTTTAAAAAGTGTAATTTATCTTAGTGAGAATTTCAATTTATAAGGTAACTTCCAAATCAGCTCTAAGTATCAGAATTGAATTAATCTGTTAAAACAGTAATAGATTATTTTATATTACTTTAGGTATTATCCAGTTGTCTTTCAGAATTAGCCCTCCTGACCTTAAATTAAAGTGACAATTCCATTTATAGCAAGAATAACTAAGTTGTATTTTCTAACATGCAAAAATACAGTTTGCCTGAAAGGAAGAGGAATCCATCAGGATACAGAAAATTGGTACTGGCTCTGTTAGTCCAACTCTGATACAACTTTAATCAATAAAGACAGCTCCACTGCAGAATAGTCACACTCAAAATAAGATTATTGTGGTGCTATGTATCTACAGACACTTGAAGCAGAATCAGGAAGCAGTGTTACAGTACAGGCTTCCTGGAACCAGACCACATCAAGACAGATTCAGTACAAAACAGGTTTTTCTTTCTTAACAGCACTCTGTAGTCCTGTGATACAGCCCCATGCCAGTCTACAGGCTGCTAGGTTTGGCTTTCCTGCTCTTTCAGGAAAAAAAAAAATACTGTTTTTTTCAGAAACTCACCACAGGCACAAAAGGCACTGAGGCAGAGAGTTTAAAAAGTCAAGATGGTAAAGACCCAACTCTAACAATATTAAAGCACAAGTAGAAAAAAGGATTGCAAATACTGCAACACCAACTTAGAAGGCAGGAGTGAAAGCAAGAGGAACTTTTGATGAGGACTGCACAGAAGTTACCATGGCTACTACTGACAGACACCAAGCCACCATCAATAGTTGAGTCGAGTTGAATGAGGAAAAGTTGAAATAACTGCTGGCAAAGAACATACAGGATGTTACCACTGAAACAGTTCATTCCCAAGTAGCATATGAAATCAGCACACTCTGGTTTTATAGTTATTTCACTTATTTAATACATGAAAAAGAATTGTACCTTTACTTCTTCACACAACTCTCTAAGACGAACTTCTACGTCTATGTTTTCTGGAAAGATGAGAGGATACATCCATGAAAAATGTACTCAGCAAGTTGCAGAGTAAAACCAATTATCTCACAAAACAATTTCAGAACATGATAAAGAACCCATCAAATAAAACTTGGAGCCATGTTAGGTACCATAGCCAACTTTAAATCAAGTGGACGATAAACTCCCATTAAAATAATTTCTTAGTAATTTCTGAGAAGACAAAACAATTAATTGGAAAATGGTTTGCACCTGAGAATCATGATCACTTACCATGATACCTTGTCAAGGATACCAATTTTCCATTCAAAATTATACTTGAAAATAGTGTAATTTAGATGATACAATTTGCAGATCACCTACTGAGAGCTGCCCAACTACTCCACAGCAATGTCATTGTTCACAACCAAGGTTGTGATACAATTCCTCTTCTACCTCAGATTTTCCAGAGATACCTTATTCCAACACCATTTTCTACAGGTGTATTATTTACCTGATGTGCAAGCTCCATGAATATAAATACAATTCTTTAATTGTCTGAGGAATTATATTTCAGTCAAACAAAACTGTTCTTTAATTAATCTTTCACCCAGTAGCTCAAGGTTAAGAACAAATCAGTCTTGCATGGTACGGCAGCTTAAACAGGTTCTGAACCTTGAGTGACTGACTTATCAAGAAAACAGATTTATTCCTTCATGTAAGATGTTTTCTCCTTGTTAATCACTGCTAGTCTACTTAAGGGATCTGATCAATTCAATTATTATTTGGTACTATGTTTTGATTTCCTTCTGCTTCTGAGGTACCAGTAAAAAGGGAACTAGTTATCTAAAAAATTGAGTCTGTGGTAAATGAAATGAAACTGCAATTTTTAGCTGTTTTATTTAAATGGTACTGACTGAACTCTTCAATTGTTTTTGTTTAGAAAAGCTGAACAACACTAAACCAAGAAACAGTAACAATTTCCCATTTTACTTATGTTTAGCCTAGAAATAAGTAGCTCAATTCTGCAGATTTCTTTAGAGTTCAACACATGTTCACTACAGCTGTTCCTGTTTACAAGAGAATGTAGTATTTGCTATCATTGATAAGACTGCAGTATTTGCTAGCAGCAAGAGAAGCCTGAGGGCTTGTGTCAGCTGCTCGGCACACATACCTAGGCAGGCGTCTCTCTGGGCTCGTGGGTATTTTCTTCTGAGGAGGCGCTGGTAAAGGACCTGCATGCTGGCCTGGGCTAGTCACAGGGATTGCACACACAGCACTAGTTACTAACTCCTTCTTTCATCTCCCACTTATTATTTGCCTTAAAGTTAGTAACAAGCTTATTGCTAGCCTAGCAATTAGTGCAGTTAGATCAGTACATGAGAACACATCATTTTGGTGTAGTTTCTAGATTAGGTATCACCCAGGACACACATGAAACTAGCATTTTTTATTTCCTGAAACCAGTAACACTTAATTGCTCAATGTATAGTTATCCAACACTTGTCTGCACATGCTTCTGCAAAATCACTGTCCTGGGTTAGATCATATGACAGAGCAATAGCAAAGCAAACAGAAGAAAGAAAATTGAAGAGGTAAGAATTTAATGTAAAATTAGAAAAGTGATGATTCTGGGATTTAAACAGGGCTTGAGATTCTCTTCTGCAATGCCCACTTACACTTCACACAAAATAACCACTATAAAGATAAATGATGACTGTGTATCAGTGCAGTCCAGAGCACTTCAATTTCCTTACAGACATCACAGAAACAATGCTTTCTTTTTTCTGTTGACTGATTTTAGAAAAATTGTAGTTAATGGTAGTTATTTTTCACGAGCAAAAGATGACTATTAATAGCATCATTATTAATTGCACTTTTGTCCTTTTTGTTATATAAATTGTCCCAATCATTGCATATACAAGACAAGATATATAAATAAAAAACATTTACAAATGAAAAAAATCAAAGCAATTCTAGCAGATACTTTAAAAAATAACAAAGAAACCTACAGGAAACAAACCATGAGCAGAATATGTAGTACGAATGTTAAATGCAAGTCATAATTTTCTCTTCATATATTTAATCTGAGCATTTCTGTTCAAGCTTGCGTTCCTAAAGGTAACAGAAATGACAAAAGGTCTGACTCAAGTTCCACTGAAGCTTATGAAAATGCTTTTGGTGACTTCAATGAAGTTTGAAAGACACAACCCAGCTATGTAACTCCATGGCTGGCTTTTTCCTATGAGACTGTCCTGTAAGAGTTTAATTTTAACTGTATTAAAGAAATAGCTTCTCTGAAATGAGATTTAACTACTCAGTTCCACAGAAACAGTTCTTGTCTGTTCAGATCTTTTCCTAGTTCTTAGCTAACCAAGTCTGTTTAAGAAGTTACACTCAAACTGAGCCAGCAGCAATTTCTTCCTGTAGGTCTTTTATCAATTCTCCATTGTAATATTCTTCTCAAATCAAAGCTTACAGAGTTCCAATTTTTATACCATGCTTCTTCTAACAAACAAACAAGTGCAGCATGCTACTTGCATTAGGAGTTTCTCTTTCTCACCACCAAACACAGTGCTTTGGAATGACAGGGCAAATCAAGACCCACAAGAAAAAAATGTGTTTGCATAAAATCAAGCTGTTATCTTCTCATTTTATTAGTAATGGGATTGTACTTAATTCCTTTTTTTCCCCCCTTCAGTTATTAAATTCCAGCTCAGTTCAGGCAAAAAGATTTAAGATATACAAGATGTATGAAATCAGTGTCAGTTTAGGCCAGAAGAGGAGTAGTCTTAGCAAGCACTGGCAGGAAAGCAATAGCTGTACTGAATCCAACATACCCAGCTCAATCCGATGGGAAGAGGGGAGCTCCTTTGTTATCAGAATGAAATAGCTATGCAAGCCTTTGAAAGCAAGCAGCAAACTGGCACAGAGTGTATGGTGGAAATTATAGGCATGGCTGAGGAAAGACTCTGAAACAACAAAACTGCAACCCTAAAAAAGAAAAAGCAAGAAAAAAAGATGAGGTACATATTAGTTCTGTACAATAAATGAAATGTTAACAGAATGACTAAAAAGACAGATAAGCAAATTTCTCACAAACCTCAACCATATTTTTGCAATTTTCAGTGGACTGCAATAGACTGAAGGAGAAGGTTAAGCACTTAATATTGTGCATATAAGGTGGCCTTTTGGAACAATTTTTCTCATTTCCTGTATCATGTGGCACACAGTAACAAATTTTATTCTTTATCAAGTAGTATTTCTGCAGAAAAGATAAAATTCACACAGCCCAACAAAACACAAATAAAATATTAAACTGATATATTCTTACGTCTGCTGATAACTGTTTTGTGTAGTTATTGCCAAAGACCACGCTTTCAAGAGAAGGAATCACAGAGTCCCTGTTCTGTGCTGGTGCATTCCTGTTCAACCACGTGTTCTTCACCGGGCGAGGAAAACTGCAAGAAGCACAATTGTGGTGATCATCTGAACATGCTATGTGTCATAATGGTGAATGGAGTGAATTCAGGCTGGAGGCAGGTGACCAGTGGGGTACCTCAGGGATACATCTTGGGACCAGTGCTGTTTAACATCTTTATAAATGACTTAGATGTAGGACTTGAAGGATTAGTAAGAAAGTCTGCAGACGATACAAAGTTGGGGGTGCTGTGGACTCCATTGGAGGATGTGAGGCTCTCCAGAGAGATTTAGATAGGCTGGAGGTCTGGGCAGCCACAAATCAAATGAAATTTAACAAGAGTAAGTGCCAGGTTTTACATTTGGGGAGGGGTAATCCAGAACCCACCTACTTCCTGGGGAATGTTAGTCTGGAGTGCAGCACGGCCGAGAGAGATCTGGGAGTAATAATAGATAGTAAAATGAAGATGAGTCAGCAGTGTGCCTCAGCAGTCAAGAGAGCCAACTGGATCCTGGGGTGCACCAAGCACCCCATCACTAGTCGAGCGAGAGAAGTGATAGTCCTGCTCTACTCGGCACTGCTGCAGCCTCACCTGCAGTATTGTGTGCACCTCTGGGCTCCACAATACAATAAGGACATGGAGTTGCTGGAGAGCATCCAGAGGAGGGCCACAAAGATGGTTAAGGGCTTGGAGGGGAAAACATATGAAGAAAGGCTGAAATCACTTGGCCTGTTTAGTCTGGAGAAGACTGAGGGGGGATCTCATAGCAGTTTATAACCCCCTCACCAGAGAAAGAGGAGTAGGGGCTAAGCTCTTCCCTTTAGTGGACAGTGACAGGACACGGGGAATAGTATGAAGCTGTCCAGGGGGAAATTCAAGCTGGATGTTAGAAAGAAGTTTTTCACCCAGAGGGTGCTGGAGCATTGGAATAGGCTCCCCAGGGATGTGGTCATGGCTCCAAATCTTGTGGAGTTTAAGAGATGCTTGGACAACACCCTTAGTCACCTCATGTGATCTTAGGGTTTTTGTCCTGTGCCTAATGGGAGTTGGACTTGATGATCCTTGTCGGTCCCTTCCAACTCTGATTGTTCTATGATTCTATAAAACTATCACAGTTAAAACAGAATCTTGATTTTTCCTGAAAAGCAGTAGAAACAAGAGCCCTCAGTAAGATCTGGGAAGTTTCTGGCACAGTGGGCTGCCGTTTTAATGCTCCTCAGGATGGCCCAGATCGCTCAGCTACGCCTGGTGCTGTGCTAGGGAAGCAGTGCTTTTAAAGCAGTTCTCCTCAAAGCTGTGAACACAGACAGTAGAAGACACTCTATTTGTGTAAACGGCACACATTCCAGTCACTAGAGTGAGTGGCAGGTAGTCCAGATTAGGAAAAGGTGTAAATATTTATACATATATACATGTACAAATACATATATTTCTACATCCCTCCTCTGTTCTTAGGTATTATCTCTCTTCTACACTACATATTCTTAACAAAAACAAATTCAAAATTTGTTCCAGGTAACTTTGTGGTGATACTGGAGTTCAGGGTCAGAGGGGTGAGAAACTTCTTGCTTTCAAAGAAACCTATATTGGCCATAGATTTAACTCCTTCCTAAGTATTCTTAGTAGTGGAGCCCAGTGACAGGGCAAAGGGCAATAAGCACAAACTGGAACCCAGGAGGTTCTGCCCAAACATGCGACAAAGCTGGTTCTGTGAGGGTGCCAGAGCACAGGAGCAGGCTGCCCAGAGAGATTCCAAAACCACCTGGAGGTGATCCTGGGCAATCTGCCCTGGGTGACTCTGCTTCAGCAGGGGGGTTGGACTGGATGATCCCTAGAAGTCCCTTCCAACTCCCACCAAGCTGGGATTCTGGGATTCTAATTTTAAAACATTTCCATTTGGACACCCAATAATTTATTTGCATTTAATTAACAAGAGATTACCTTATCAGTGGCTGATGCAGAGCAACCAAAGAAGCATGGACTATAACTGATATGACAGAGAGATGGAAGTAATCAAACATAACATTGACGTAATGATGAAGGCCCTGGTGCAAGTTAAAGTGCAACTTCAGAGTTCTGCTGCTAATTGGCTGTAGAGCGCTCAGGTCATCTGGCCTAAAGAGAAAGAAAACCAAAATAACATACAATTAGAACCATCATATTTAAAGTGCAAGGTATTCATAACTGCTGCAGACAGCAATTTAGCACAGGTCCATATCTGGGATTGCAGTGACATCTACACCAGGAAAAAAAAACCAACTTAAACAAAACCAGAATGAGACAAACCAGTCATGAAATCTTACCAGAATTCAGCATGGGATTTCTTTTTATACCCTCTTGTATGTTTAATACAAACACACTACACCTATATATCATAGAGATTTAATCAGTTTAGAAGTTAATATATATTGTTGCTTTAATCAAATTGTCTGTACTTGAACTTACGAGTAGTCTGTATCTGTGAAGTGTAGGTCTAACGTCAGCAGAAAATTCATTTCATTAAGAGACTCCTCAATCTGAAAGGAAATTGTAGAAGCATGGAAAGTATTCAGGTCCCTTATTTATAGTAATCCAAATTGTACTTAATGAAGACTTCATGATCTGAACACAGTAAAGCTGAATGCAGATTACCTTCCTCTCATCTAACAGCATTTTGATTTTGAAAATCATAACATCATTCACAGAAACTTCCTCATTTTTGTAAAGAATCTGAAAGGTTTTACTGCAAACTATGTTGTCATGGACTGAAGCAGGAAAGGCAAGCTCTGCACCTGAAAAGAGAAACAAGTATTAGTATCATTGGCCTAGAATCTGGAAACCCCAGAGCAGCTAACATGTGGAACTACTGTTCCATCAGTTTCATGACCACTATTAAAACTGTAACACCAACAACATCAGCAGTTTCCATTTCAGTCCCACTCTATAATCTTGGTAACATCTCTTAACTTCTCTTCAGGAACTAGAAATGTGTAAATGCACTGGATTTTGCTGAAGTGCTTTCATCCATAACATCAGTTTAGGTGTCCTGGACAAAATGCTTACATTAAAGTGCAATTCCCCTGCATATAATGTGACTTGCAGCTTATATCTGTCCATGCCATCTGTTCCAAGCGCAGGGCAGAGGGGGTAAGGTTTCACAGGACAGGTAACCCAATACAACCACACAGCATCAGCAAAAGGGATCTCCCACTCCAGCTTGACACAAAAGAATTGAAGACATGGGTGGCCAAGGCCTCACTTCCTCTGCAGCATCCAGCTCCAAGTTACAGCCCTCTGTTCTGCTGAGCTCAGGGGAATGGGACATGACACCCTCAGAAGTGAGAGACAGGGCTCAAGGACGAAAAGCTGATGCCAGAACAACCAGAGTCACATCTATGTGGGCAGCAAGGTCTCACAAATGGGAAGTCAGCAAAGCAGAACCACGATCTTAAAGTCAACTATGCACTGATAGGCATCCACACTTAAAAGCCATCTCAGCAATGGAAGTGAAAAACAATGGGCAATGAATTTATGTCTCTTATTCCTGCATTGTAAAATTGGACATCTCATTCCTAGCCAGCCTTTATTTTTTTTTCCTCCCCTGAAAACCAGCCACGACTTTCTGATAGGAGTGCAGAACAGCCCCAAGTCTAGAACAACCTCATACAGGCTAGAGTTACAACTTCCATCACCAGACAGCAAGAGAGCAAGTTTGAAAACAGTAAGATTGCATTCTTTCAGAGTCCTCTTTTTGGAAAGAAATGGGCTTGGCAATCTGTATAATGAGTCTCTATCTGAAGTTCCCTGTTACTTTGGGGTTTCTACTTAAGTGAGATCTGCCCTTTGTCACATAAGCCTGAAACATGAAGAAGACTGAGCACATTAATGGGAAACCAGAAGACAGGAACATGAAGGAATCACCACGTTTTGCTACCAGACAAAAACCAGTAATCCATTCTGTAATCAACATTTGTGTCTCCTTGCTATAAACAAGCTAGTTCTTCAGCAGATCATCATGACACAACTTACATTTTTATTATATTAAAAATTAAAAACATTCTAGTATTAATTATAACAATATAAGAGGAAAAGCATGCTCCCTTAGTTAGCAAGACCAGAGAATGACCTCAATTAATAGATGGGTTTGGACTTACCAGTTGCATGTAACAAGCTAGCCTCTAATTTGTGTGGAATTCTTGGAGGAATTTTCATAGATGCACGAATCTGGTAAAAGCTAAAGCAAAAGACAGTGATTTGCAACACATGGTACTGTAAATCCCATTTACCACACACAGAAACATACAATGACAGGAATAGAGAATGGGAAGGAGGAACAGGCAGCGAAACACGGAACTGTATGAAAGACAAGACAGAAGAGCAAGTCTCCCAAAGAACAGGCAGCTCAGGAGATGGTGATGCCACCACAGTGGCTGTGTCAGACCTTGGCAAAGCTGTGTCTTCTACAGACCTTCTACAGATCACACCTTTTCCCTCAGAAGCAAATCTGCACTAACAAAAACTCCTAGCTGCAGTGACAGGCTGAGTCAGCGAAAAACTGAAAGAATGCTTTTATTTCTGTATTTGCATTATTTTTCCTATATAGACTATTCCCTTGAGTTTAGAGCCCAGCTCCCCAAATTTTAAACCTGTATCACTGCTATTTGTATTACTGTAAAACCATAAGCTGAAGAACAGAGCTCATCTTGCCACTGTGAGACAAAGCTGACAGCTTTCTTCTCCCTTTGTAGAGGCTGTATTACATTAAGTGAAGATCACAGCACACCACTTCAGAAGATAAGCTATGTGTCAGAAGGCAATTCACAACACTTATTTCCAGAAAGGTGTCACAGAAACATAGTTTTAAAGTAGAAGTATGACTGGACTGTATGAATTGCAAAGAAAACCAAACAGGTGAGCCTGAACGTTCCTTCCTAGAAGAGTTTGTTATTTGATCATATGCTAACAACACGTTAGCAGAAGCTACTTCTTAATATTTAAGGACAAAACCTTTCCATTCCTGACACAGCCAGGAGAAAGACAAGTGGTCCTTCTAAAAGTATATTCTTCAAATTTTAATTTCCTGTTAATAAATTATAAAAAATAATGTAGACAACTCACTGGATCCAGAAAAAAAATAAAATTTTTTCATATAGTCTATTATTTCTCATTACATTACTGTGTAATCATAGCAAGATTCATTAAGATTCCTACTCTGATTCAGTATATTTTCTTTTACACTACTACTTCACAAAGAAAACTGTTACAAAAACCAACAGAGAAGTTGCTGAGAAGGCAGCCTGTCTAAGTTGTTAATCAAATCCACAAACTGACGACAACTCTTTGAGCCCAGTCATCCAAACTTTTCTCCACTCCTCCTCCACTTCTGCAGCCCACACCTCACTCAAGCTATTCTGTGTTTCCCTTTGTATGTATCAAAGATAGCACTACAGAGGCCAAATCTAAATGGAGCTTTCATGAGTGAAGACAACAAAACAGCCCGAAGCCTCTATCTCAAACCATCATTTTCTCCGGTCTCAAACAATTACATTTCTTTTATTCATGTTGTCACATAATACTCACATATCAATCACTATTTAGGCAAAAATCCCCATCATCACAGTCCACCAGTTCAGAAAGGAAAATCATGTGAAGCTTTACTTGAATTAACAGATTAAAATAAACTGACGGAGCTACCTGGAGCAAGCTGGGGTTTAAGCAAGTGGCAGAGTTGCAAGAAAATGTAGTAACAGCTGTATTAGGCAAGGATAACACTCCTTACAGGTACAGGGCAACTTTCAGAAGAAGCTGAAAACCAGAATCACCACAGACACAGGAACAGTGTTTCTTGACCTGGCTGAGAAGCAGGGAGCCACACATTCAGACAAGCCTCATGTATTAGAATAAAGGGTGTGCTCTATGTATTTTCTCCTCCACTTGCAATAGTAACAGTTACATAAAAGAAATAAAGAGTCTGCTTAAAAGGGTCAGTTAGGAGAATAACATGGCTGTAACAGTGGGTTCCTCAGGGAACTCAAGTAAATCTGATCTTGAGTGAAATACTATGAGCAATTTTGTCTGAGCCTGCACTACAGATCAGTGCAGATCAGCAGAGTGGTGTTGAGCTACCTTTCCCCTACGATCCTGCCTTGCTGCATGCTGGTTCAGTTCACCCAAAGCTTTCCACGTATATAACCTAAATGCCTTGGAGAAAGCCAAATCACAGGCTCTGATCTACATGTCACAAAATGCACTTCAACCCCTGGGGACACAGAAAGGTCTGAACCAATTACTGGTATGAACAACTTCAAAATACACGCATGATGCAAAACATCTGCTCCAGAGGACAGGATTAAATCTAGTCTGAAGTAAGCCTGGCACCACACAGACATAGGGACGTCAACACAGCTTCTAGTAATTCATTCCTAAAGTACCAAACTAATTGTTAGTGTAAACACAGCCCCGAGTGCTTTCAGCAATGCTGTCACTACAGATACAGAGCCAGCAAAACATGTTACATTTGGAGGCAAGAGCTGGCAGATTTCTTTAAATAGTTCTAAGAGCAGGAAGAGATAATCATGGTTTTGACTGGATATTGGGATATGTGGACTCTACAGAAAGGGGGAAGGGGAATGAGCCACAAATTCAAATCAAAAATTATTACAAAAAATAATAACCTCACACACCCCAATTTGCCTTGAATTAAGGAAAGGTTAAAAAGCATGCATGTCCTTATTACCAAAATGCTCTGATGGAAGTTATTCTACAAGGTTTTGGGAGAAGAAGCTATCATAGATCACACTGATAGACACTGTTTCCTATCTGTGAACAGCGACAGCCTCAACCAGCCAAAACAAACAGAACTACAACACTATGTATTTTTACTGTAGTCTGTCAGAGGATTGACAGAAAGGCAGTGTACTACACCACCAGAAGACCAATAATCTTTAACAACATGAAAATAAGATACAAAAGATTATTTCCTATGTAGCCATGGAAAAGGAAGACCTTAGAAAGTAATTTGGGGACAATCATCAAATGAAAGGCTTTTGAAAAAACCTTCTAGAGAGACCAGGTGGAGTAAGAGGAGGTTAGGAGAGTAATGAGGCAGTATGGAGTCTTCTGTAACTGTAGAAGCACAGCACAGTGTGAGGAGGAGAGAAGCTCGCCAAGTCTTCCACTGCCAAACTGATAAGTAAGGTAACAGAGGCAGCAAGATTTTTAAAGGATTCAAGAAAAATACCAATCATATTTCAAACAAAAGGGATTACAGAAATTAACATATGAAAGGGTAAAGGCCTGGAGAAGAATATAATTTACCCTCCAAATCCACAGAACTTCCCTCTTCTTCAATTTGAAAAAAAAAATATTTTATTACAACTTAAGTTTTAGGTCAAATTATTTGAGTATTTAATTCCTAGAAAGTACATGCCTTTCCAATAAGGAATAAATTCTTTTCAAATCACCACAAAAGTAGTCAATAATACATGAAGCAATGCTGCATGACAATACCCATTAAGGTCTTTCCAACATCAGCCACCCACCACAGTAAAGTCTGAAAGGACATGCTACCTACCCTCTTTGAAACAGATCCACATTGAAGAATTTGTGGAGCTCCACGGAGAATTCTACCATAGCCTGAACTTCACTCATGTTTATGAGGATGAAGAAGTCAAAACTTGTCAGCACCTTAGTTACTGCAACAAACAGAAAACAAACCTTTCAGAACATAAAGTGGGGATAATACCTATCTGGTCCTTAAATTTTGCACAGCTTCCTTAAATGTACAGGCCCTGGTGTAAACAAGAATATAGGCTGTACCAAATCCTGCCCACAAGAACTTCTGTCTTTGCTGTGAGGGAATTGAGTGTTATCAGAGAAGTTTCACAACACGCCATCAGCATAATACAATCCTGCTACTTACTGATACCTACATACTGCAGCTCTGCTCTGGGACTTGGCTGGAGATGGAAAAATACTGTCAAGGAGGAGAAAAAAAGAGCATGGTCTGCTTCCAGCCCTTGTTAAGCAAAGTGACCGTGCAGACAGCAGTGCCTCCACTGACAGGAGGACAGGGACAGCTGAATTACAGTGTGGCCAAACAGTGCAGAGAAAGTGCTTGACCACGTTAGGCAGGGCTTTAGAAGGAAAGATTCTAGAGGGAAGACAGGAGTTAAGGAGGGCAACGTGCCCATTTTCAGTCAATCTTTCTTAGTAGTTAAGTGTGAATCCTCACTGTTTTATTCGCATTCTCAGACTGGCACACTCCTGATAATTTACAGCTGCCTGCTGATATTTAGATTAAAATCCTACAGACTTTACCAAGTTCTGCTGTTTTTCCTTCAGCATTATCAACTAGATTAATAAAAGAGACTACCTTTCTGCAAACACTTATCTTCAAACTTCCTGGTTTCTGCAAGCACCTTCTGGTTGGAGGAATAAGCAAACCAAAAACCTAAGCTGGGCTATCCTTCGTGCACATTAGTCCATCTTCTGTGCCTAATGCAGATGCAGTACATGCAAAAAACCTAGCCTGGCTGGAACTTAAATGCATTAGCTTTTTTTTTGTTGTTTCTAGAATTTTGAACATGCATTTGGGTGTTTGTGAAGCTGCAGACAGTGCCACTGAGGTTAACAGTGGAGCTGGCAAAAAAATACCATGGCCAAAGCAGGTGTCAGTCACCTGAATGTAAAGTTACCTTTAGGGGCTACCTCTAGCCTACAAACTGAATTATCTTGGCATATGACTCAAGGTAAGATTTACCTTTATGTGCTCACTCCAGAGGAGCTGGAAGGCTTCGAGCACCACAACACAGGTCTAGATTTTTAACTATAAACAAGAAGTTAATTCTGACCTTGGTTTCACAGCCAAGACAAGGCTGCTCTTTATGAAACCAGAGAACAGTGTGTTACTGAAGTGACAGGGGGCAGGATAAGATGAATTTTGCTTCTGAAGCTGTTACAAAATGAAGAACTCAGACCAAGGGCCCTAACTGCAAGATCAAAACTACAGCCTCTGTAGTATGCACATCAGCTACCAAAATGCAGGTGTATCTTCTGCAAATAGAACCTGAGCAGACATGCAGCTAGACCTGCTGTGACCCCAGGCCACTGGGCAACAAATCTTGTGGACTGTGGAGAAAACCTATCATGAAACTGTCCCACACCTCAAAAAGGAGCTCACTTAAAAACACTTAGGAAAAAAATGAAATGTCTCAGATACACAGTCCCATGGGGCAGTCTCATCCAGTTTGAATTTTGATGGAACTGTACTTTCAAGGGAGGAGACATCACATGCCTCTGACTGCCCAGCGCAGAAAGTGGCACTATGTCCCTGAACAGTTGACCTCCACCTAAGAGAAGGAAAAAACTTCCTGCAAGGGTTGGTGGGCCAAGCAGTCACTCCCAAATACTTCAGGGTCCCTCAAGTCCCTAGTAAGAAAACTCAGAACAATCTAGAACTAGTCCAATTAGACAACTTCAAAGGTCTATTTTATTAATGAGTTAACAAAAAAAGCTACAAGAGCCACATCTTGTATTACTGCCCAAAGGGCTGCCAGTGAACTTGTGCTATTTCTACTGTGTCTAACACATAGACATAGCTGGGGCCACTCCCTCCCTCCTCTGTCAAGCTGAGTTAGCATCCCCAGCCAGCCCACTAAAACTGCCTGGGCAGGCAATCCCTGCAGATCAACACAGGGTCCAGCAAACACAGGCCTGCACTCAGAGTACCATGTGTTTGAATCCAGTAACACAGCCCTTGCATAGCGACCAGCAGCACATGCCTTGCTCCAGCATCAACTGCAAAACCAGTGAGAAATACTGAGGTACCACAAAATGGTGCATCCAGAGAGCAGGGCTGCATGCCAGCCCAGGTACCACAGGACCTCTGAGAATGGCTTGCTCTTTGCCAAGCATCAGCTCATTCCATGGGCACCTCACCCTGGGTGAAGGGGGGGATTCACTGCTCTGGGCTGACATAAACCCCTTTGCTAATTTCTGTCAAAGTCTTACATATCAAAACAGAGGAAAACACTGTTCTCTGAACTACATAACAGGAAGTGTTATGCAGTGATTGAATATCTTGAAGGAGAAAGACAAACTTGGACAATGTCTTCAATTTTTGTATGCTAATCACATAAAAGCCAACAAACAAGCTAAACTCATTTAGAAATACTGATTTGTATAGATTCCATTCAAATTTACAGCTATACTTGACTGTTTGATGACACTTCATGCCCACAACTCATTAAATATTGAAATGAGTTTATTGTTGTACTTTAAAGCATATAATTAGCATTCAGAAACCAAGCTACTGAACTGCATGTTTGTTCTGTCTGCCTGAATGAAGCAGAAGAATCCTTCATTAGGAGCTCAATACATGTGAGCAACAAAGGTTAATGAAATATATGAGCAAATATCAAAAGATCTGATAGTAAGTGGAAAGAGCAATACACAGGTTAGAACAAACAGAGGGTTTCCTAACTTTTGTTAGCTACTTAACACAATCAAAACAGTATTTCAATATTAAAAAATACTTAAGCACTGACACTGAACATCTCCTACAGTTAAAATGTCAGGTAAAGCCATTTGATCCTATACTCAGGGACAAATTTTTTTCTTTCCTTCACACTTCTTGGGGTTTATTTAATTTCTTAGGTTGGAAAAATCTCCTTCATACCATGGGCAGTCCATGCCGTCCCCACACTAGCTCTCCGCTTCTTTAGTAATCCAAACTATTCTCTTCTGAAGCCACAATACAAAGTGGATCACAGGATATCAGATAAGACCATCAGAACAAAAAAAATGTTTCTCGATGCTGTTATTTTCTGAATTGATCATTCTAGTGACACTTAACAGCAGCTGCATCACAGCAGCTGAGAGCACAATGAAAAGACAGATGGAGGTGTACAGAAACCTCCTAAACCAGCTTTGTTCTGCCATAAATGCTTGTGTAACAGTGCCATTAATCTAGCTACTTGTATTGAGAACTACAAGACAATGACAAAAACATAGTATTTTCAAAGAATGTCTTACCTCCACTGGTAAATACTCCATTTTAGTGTGTTCATTCAGTCTTCCAGGTCTTCATTTCTGCTGTCAAAAACATACTGCTTGAACTAAAAAACAAACAAACAAACGTTCTGCTAAGAGCAATACCTCCAGAACCCTTCAGTGCTCACGTTCTTCATTCTCTTTTCCTGTGTCCTAATAAGAGTCCCTTATCACATCCTCTCCAACAGTCATACCTGTGCCACCAACCAGCATTCTGCAACCTGCCCTCGCTTCCTGCACTGCAATTTACAGCTTTCTCCATGGGTAGCAGTCTGGTAGCTACTTTTCCAATATAAAGTAAATAAGTAAGACTCCTCATGAAGCCCATGCTCTGACAAAGCTGGCATTGCCATGTTCAACCAAACAACCCCTGTCCCCACCAAGGAATTACGGCTCCCAGAGGACTCTGGTATGCCCCCAGCCACCCACCAGACTCCAGAGAGACTCTCAGCTCACTAGCAGCAGTGCAGCCATGAGGATATTCTGGCCTGAGAACACAACTCATGCCCCCAACAGAGTCCTACGCAGATACCAAGGAGGAGAAAACTCACAAGAATAGCCTGGATGAAATTTTCCTGGTAGATCTCATGTCCCTTCTCTTCAGTAGACAAAATTCACAAGTACAAGACCTGCCAAATTTTTCTGCCTGATTAGTAATATATCTTATCTATGCAGATAGCCAAAACTCATCCAAGCTTATATCCTCTTCTGTTTTAATTACTGTGAGGCTGAAAAAGCATAATTCACTGTATGTATTAGTTCAGCATGGTGCTGCAAAGAACCAGCCTGTTACCTGGATCATTTCAGCTCTCCCTCTGCATCCCTTGCCAGAGAGAGCTTGGACTACTGCATCAGGTATGACCCTCTTCTCCTCTGAAATCCTCTGCAGTTGTGCAGCACCCCTTGTCACAATGTGCTGGTTGAAGACTAGAGCTTCCCAGCACTACAAGTAAGTCCTGGTTCTCCATAATTGAAAAGGTGATAGTGAAGAAAAATGCTAGTTGAATTCTGGACTGCATAATCACCATGTTAAACAAGGAAACAAACCAATCAATCCCTTAAAATTGGAGATATCTACGATCTCCTACTCGATTCAGTATGCCAACTTTAAAAAGGCAACATGACCACCACTCAGGAAAAGACAATAGAATAGGCTGCTTCCTATCAGGACTGTTAAAGCTTCACAGTTATAAATAATTATATGAATGTAAATAACCACTGTTACTTAAATATAGTTAAACAATGACCTAATTTCAGGGCTTGGGGCAAAACTCAACTATTAAAACTTTCTTCCTGCCTGGTTCTCTAAGCCTAGATTACTTCTCAGACAGTTTGGCTCACCATTTCTAACAAAGCTAATGCAAGGTATCCGTGACATTTTAATGGGCTAGATAAACAACCTTAATCAAGCATTAAAATTCAATTTTTCCTACCTTTTGCTTCTAATTTAGCACCAATATCTGGTCTCCTATGCAGCATACTGATAAAAACAATATACTCACTACTTTGAGCTGACAACTTGATTATTCCCAGTGAGCATGGAAGTCATTAATATGTTCCCTTTATTTCTTTTCTTCTCCTCTATTAATAGATTATGTATGTGATATAGTAATTCATCTTGAACATTTATTAGAATTATTCCCTTCTACCCCAGCATTGGTCTTTGTCTGACAAATGACACTTTATTTCTAGCTATTCCTCATTAAGAAGTTGAGCATGAAAAGTGTCCTCCTCCCTCCACCACGACAACCTCCTACTTTGATGGCCCCTGGACAAGCAAACAACTGCACATCCTGCAGGTACAGTGACACTACATCCACAGCTACTAGCCAGCTGTTGCAGAACAGAGCCCACAACAGCAGACTTCTGTACTGTTTCCTCCCTCCCAGTATGGGCACTAACTTCAGTGCCTTCTTTCTTCAGCCACCAATTTACACTGAAAAGCTTCATCGTCTCTGAGACTCCTTTTCCTCTTCCACAGTAGGCTGAATTAAGCACTGGTTTCAACAGCAATTTGCTAAGAAAGTGGAAACAGGACAAGAGCAAACCAAACTGAATGTTCTATTTTCCTTTTACAAAGAGCACCCCTAAAAAGAAACTCCACATTTCAGAAATGATGATTACAAGGGTATGAAACAACTGGCACAAATGTGACTGCTTGAGCCAAAACCAGTACAATGCCACACTCTGATATCTGATGCCGCGCTCAGGATATCTGCCACCACACTAGGCAAGCTCTCTGTCCCACTGGGTCCCACACACTGCCTGAGTGAGGAGAATGAACCAAGTGCTACACCACTCTCATGCTAAGAGCCAAGGAGAGTGGACAGTGCAAACCAGCAGCTAAGCTGTCTATTCACCAGCAGCTACCTTAACAAGATACCTCTAACTAAAGCAAAGTAATGTATCTAAAATACATCTGTAAATCAATTCAAATCCTCAATTAATGCAATCAATTTACCCTTTCCTAACAATCTGTTCAGAAGAGCAACACAGGGGGGAAAGAAAACAAAGAGCTTGCTCTACATAATTAAAAGTAATCTGAACTTTACATTAAAGACATACAACAATCAAACTAAAAAAAAACAAACAAATTGCAAGTTGTAGCATTGTGGCTCAAAGAACAAATTGCATAGGTTAATGCATTTACCTTCTCATAATCTCAAGAATTTATAAAGAATGCATTTCCTTCAAGGTAATAATTAATAAAGTAAGAGAGGGAAGTTCACTAAAATAGTTTGATTCTGCTCAACTGAATAGGCTCTTCATAAAATATTGGGGTCTATTTTAGTGTACTTAAAATACACTTCATTTTCCTACTTACACAAAGGAAGCAAGCAATCTCTCAATTCCCGAGCAGCGCCCTTAAATGAAAAATAAGCTTATCTAGCTTCACATCCTGTACACAACAGGTAATAAAAGATCTATGCCATGATGAGCAACAGGAATAGATTCATGACTTTACAACACGTGAACAAGGTTGTGTTTACAGTAAGCAGAGCTAGAGCTGGAAAACAAGGCAGTTTATTATTCCAGAATGTCAGAAGTCAAGCCTAAGGCTTCCTGCACAACTCAGGAATGCTATAGATTCTCTCAATTCTAAGAACTTAGTGGTGTAGTGTGTGCAGATTTGTGGTTTATTGTGCAAATGAGATTCAGCAAAGTATTTGCATATATATGTATAATTATATGTTAGAGACAACAAGTTTGTAACTTTTCACTTGATATAAAAATAGTTAAAAGAGTAAGTTTTCAATTTTCCTGATACAAGCCATGCACTTCAGAAATAAGAAAGTTTTATTTTAGTAAGAAATACTGATAAGGGAGACTTTGTATCTTGTTTCCAACAAAACTGCTTGCAAAATATGAAGTTCAAGACTCTTAGCACTGAAGATGCTCCAAATTCCAAAACTTCTAAAGAAAATCAATGACAAAGGACGATAGCACTGAAACCATCCACTGAGAAACAGAAATGATGTCATTTCATTCTGCTTTAGCATTTTCAACTCTCGTTCTGCTTCTAAGTTGAACTCTGCAAGGTTTCATTTTATTTCCTATTCCTTTACCTGTTCTTTCCAAGAATACTGGTCACTGATTTCCTGCTTGAAGTAAACACAATTTGCTCACCTGACTTCTCCCTGACCCCAGACTATGATAAACTTATTTCCTCCCTTTCAGATTTTCTTCTTGCATACTCTTTGTTGTACACTGTTACCACAAATGTTCCATCTATTGTTCTTTGAGGAAGACAATTTGTACAACAGACTTCTACAAACATCAATAACACCACACTACCCACATACCAACTGCTTCTGCTAGAACATGAATGCACAAATATTTTAACTGCTCTGGCCATACTTCTACAGTGAGAGAGGTTTCTGTATACAGTATTTTGTGAGATGTGTCCCATGAAAGAATGTGATCAGAAGGTGCTTAGTAAAATCAACAGATGTTTAACAAATGCAAAAGCCATGTCTTGCCTCACAGAAAACTTAGGGTACATGAATGTCAATGGAATGTAAGGACATACTTTACTGTTCTGCCTAGGTGTGGCAGAAAAACAGGGAAGTAGCATTTAGTCGTTGTCTATAGCAAGCTCACAGGGACAAGAAAGAAGTGGCTTTTGAGTGGATTTAACTACTCAAATCCTGTTTCTCACTCTTGATTTAATAGGGCAAGAGTGCACCTGAGAATTCCTATATAGGATCCTAAATCCTTAGGGAGGGAGGGAAATCCCACACAACACAAATGCAACACTTCCACCTTGGTTAACGTTCTACCAGGCCCTCCCCATAGTCCATAGGCATTCGGGGCTGGAAAGGAACAGAAGGATTTCAAGACAGAAGACACAAAGCATAAGATGAATCACTCACTAAGCAAGTATGAGAAGCCCTGGTCTTCATCAGTAACACCTCCAACAGTAACAAGAATTCAGAGAATCATTAAGGTTGGAAACAGGCTCTAAGATCAAGTCCCAGCATCAACCTGTCACTGCCATACCACTAAAACCATGTCACTAAGTACCACAGCTGTATGTTTTTTGAATTCACAACCATTTATTACAATTCTCACACTGAGGTCCATCTTTGGTACCGCTTCAACTTTCACATTAGTTCAGGAGAGCACTCAGGCCAAGAGAGAGACACAGGCACCAGTGCTCCCTGCATCACGTTAATAAAGAAATGGGACAAAACCAGAAGAGATCATCCTAGAATTGAGCTTTGGAGACCAAGTACTTCCAAAAGAAACCTTAAAAACATAGAACTAGAGTGCCAGGTAAGAGCTTCACACCCATCACTGGGGCTGCAAAGAGACACCAGGGCTTAGTTCTTTTGAAATCTGAACAGAACTCAGTGTGTTATTTTTGAGGTTATGCAGAACTCAAAACAGAACTAAATGGTACAGCAATGCAATAAGATAGAATCAACAGATGTGTTGATTTGATGTGATGTCTTGTGTTGTCTTGCACATTATGAAAACCATAGTATTGAAGACAGATGCTGGTGGCTGTGTGTGCTTTACTATTACATGTTGGCATTATTCATGCCAAACCTTACCCACACCAGTCATACCAACTGTAATTTGAAGTGAAGACAACAAATCGATTTTACTAGTACAGTGTTAAGCACAAAACTAATATTTTCATATGATAAAATCCTACAAAACTCATAAGAGTTGACGGATACAATGTATGAAAGTATGTATTTCATGTAAGGGAAATTTAAACCATCTGAAAGAATGAGCTTGAATTCATGGTCTGTGGTTTTTATCAATTACTGATGGAAAGTCAAAGAATTGACTTATGCTACCTCCAGGGAAAGAAATGAGAGGCAGGAAAAGGAAACCAAAGCTGGTCCATCCAAGAGAAATGCAGACTAAGATTTATAACTGTGCACTGACATACTAAATGCAGGTGCTCAGACTGTGACTACTGGCATGGTCATGTGGAAGAAACAGAGCAAGATGACAATTGAGCATCTCATTCATTTAAAGTATTTCCAAAGATACCGTCAGAGCCTGGATTACTGTTCACTTCCTACAAAACAGTATCTTCAGTTCTAACGGGCACTGAACTGTTGAATGGAATAATAAAAACCTACCAAAGTACTGAATTTGTTTGTCCACGAACATGGAATTCTTGAAAAAGCTGTACTGTTCCAGCAAAATGCAGCTTTACTGAGCCAGGTTTGGACTGTGGCAATCATGCTTTAGTAAGGGCCAAGTAGTTTTTTCTTCATGATGAAGAGGTAATACTTGCCCTTCTAAAGTAATAAAGCATCCCCACTTGTTACCTGTCCACCAAACTAAAAAGGGATGCGTGTGGATTCTAGCTCAAGCTTTGACCTTCTGTAAGACAACACTAAGCTAGCTGACCAAATTCCTTAAAAACAAAGCACAACCCAGGAGAAAAAAAAAAACACCACAACAACGAAGACATTTATGCCCACTTGATAAAATATAAGACTTCAAACAGAAATTTGTTTACCTTTCAATCAGAAAAATCCTCTGCAACCAGGAGAAAGAAGTGGGCTTAAACACTTCAGCATGAACACCTCTTTAGCTACAATATCAACATGAATGTAAATCCCCCCCAATTATTATTTTTTAAAACCCATTATGCTATGCAATTCTTATCAAAGTGGTATGTCTGCAACACATAACCATTAAATAAAGTCTTCGGGGAAGTTCTACTGAAAATTTTCCTTAAAACACCACAAAGCAGGAAGGCAAGATTATTTCCACAAACTGGTCATGCAAACTGTGACATTAGAGCCCCAAGGTTAATTCCAAGGTAGGGCCCTGCAGACAGCCTACTGCTGGCAGCAGAAGCTGGGAGCAGGCAGCGCTAGCCGCAGTGCCCAGCCGCGCACACTGCTCCAGGCACAGCCGGCGGCTGGGGAGAGGCTCTCCCCGCATCAGACCCACCGGGCAGCAGCCTCCGGGCGAGCGGACAGAGCCGGGCTGGGAGCCGGGGGGAAGGCAGTGTCGCCCTCCGCTGGGAGCTATTTCTAGCGCTCTGCCAGCAACTTTCCACATGGCAAAAAGAAAAGGTATTAAATAAATAAATAACCCCCCACAAACACTGTTCCAAACCCTGGGAGAATCGGGTATTTCTCTCGAAGACAAGGAGGGAGAGGGCAGGGCCGCCCCCGGTGCCTCACCGTCTCGGCGGTGTTCGGGCACTCTCACAGCGGGGGACGAGCTGGACGTTATTTCTGACCTATTTTCGGCTCCGCCTCACAGCGATAAACAACGACAGCAAAACGCTGCCCGCGTAGAAACTTCCCCAGGCACAAGCCGGGAGGAAGCGCCGGAGGGCGAGGGTCCGGGGGCAGCCAGCGCGCCCTGACCCGGGCAGAGGCGACTGAGCCCTCCCCCCTTCCCGGTTGGCCGCCAGCCCCCCGCCCCGCCCGGCCGGGCTGCGGAGAGGCTGCCGAAGCGCTCTCGCCGGAGTAGGCGTGCAGGAAGGCGCAGCCCGACACAAACGAGTCCCCCCTCCCGCCCTGTGCGCTGCGCGGTCCGGTCCGGCCCAGCCCGCTCTACCTCGTCGCCCCGTCGCCCCCTCGCTGCTCCCCCGCACCGACCTGTGTCACAAAGGAGCGGCCGCAGCTGCTCGCCGATCGCCCGTCGCCGTGGAGTCCAGGCCGCAGCAGCACCAGGATGGCGTAGCGCTGGCATCCGACGCCAGCGCCTGCTACTCCCGCCGCGGCCCGTGCCGCTGGCGCCTGCTGTTCGCAGGGCGGGGAGGAGGGGCTTTGGGACCCGACTGCGCCGGCCGAGCACCGACCGCTTCCTGCTCTCCGGCGACGGTGGACGGCGGGTGCCAGAGTCTGGCAGCTGCCGCAGGCTCGCAACGGCTGCCGGGGACGCTGCGCCCCGCGGCTAAGCAGAGCCCACCGGCGAAGCCCCTGTCCGCCGCATTCTCGCTTCCCGCGCCGGGATTCCCGCGCAGCCCCCGGCCCTGAGGAGTCGACCGCGCGGCTCCCGCGGCGGCTGCAGCCTGGCTCGCCCCGCTCGGGCTCCCCCTGCTGCCCCGCCGTGACCGGCCGCGGCTCGGACTCCTCCTGCGGCCGCGGGCGGGCGGCGGCTGAAAGGGAAGGCCGGCAGCACCCAGGACAGGCCGGGCCTGGCCGCGGGCGGGAGGGAGGGAGGGACGTGACCCGGCCGGGTTTGCCCTGGCTATCTCCCACCCGCAGCACCGTGCCCCCAGAAGCCCCTCATGGCACGCACGGGCAGGCGGAGAAGGCCGGCTTCCCTCCCGGCAGCCCCTGCCCTGGACACGGAGAGTCCGCAGCCCGATGCGGGAAGCAGCCCGCGGGACTAGGGTGGGGCCAGCGGCGGGGCGGGCCGAGCTGCGGACACCGGCCCGGGGGCGGGACTGGGGGTAATAAGCTTCCTGTAAGCCCTGATGGGGAAGAAGTTCTCATTTCTAGAGTGAGACGTTTTAGCAATATGTGATAGCAAAATACAAGTAAATTGGCTGTGAAAGGCACTAATAAAACTGATAGTCCTTAATGCAGAGGAGGAGAGCTTCTGGGTACTACAGTCATTACTAACTGCGATACGCAGCTTGGAAATGGGTTGCTTCAGAGAACTACTGAAAACAAAATGATCAGCTGTCTGGAAAAAAAAACAACAACAGACCAACCTTTTCCCTCCTCTTGCCTTTTTTTCAGCTTGCCTTCAGCTGAAAAAAAAATACCTTTGATGTGCAGAAAACTTGCATAAAGGTAGTTTTTCAGACTCCAGCATGGGCTTCCCAACTAAAAACCAAACCTAAGCCTGTAGCTGTCCTGCAGAAAAAGGAATTACAAAGCAGCAGATTTGCCTTTAATCTGCTTAGGGAATCTTTGAGGCCTGTCAGGTGGCCAGCAGTGTTAAACTTTATGCTAGTCTTTAGAGAGGGTTTCTTCAGTAAATTTGTCACTAGTTGATTCAGCATCTAAAAATGCTGACAAAATTCAGAGTGTGAAAGCAGGAAGCCTGGATGTTGGATTGGGGTGAGTGACAAAGGGGTGAAAAGCTGATGGCTGTGGAGAACCAGGACCAGTGTTGTGGGATATCCTCGTGAGTCCTCAGCACCCAATTGTGCTGTAAAATCTGACTGAGGCTCGACTGATCACTGCTGGCAGAGACTTAATGCTGGATGAGCTCATGGCTGGCTGGGAACTTAATGTTCATAAAAGAAATCTGAATTCATGGGAAATTAATGATTTAAATTAAATTTGCATCTGGTTTGTCAGGACTATGTGAGTGTCTGAAGGCTTTTTAAAAGGGCAGTTTTGAAAACATCAGTATGGATCCTTGAGCCTGAAAACACATGGCTGTCATTTGGTTTTTCTGCCCTCAGTTATTTCAGGATAGGCTTGAGTACCTGCTTCATGGTCCCACAGTCAGTTCTGGCATGCTGCAAAACCACTGGAGCAGTTTGTGCATGACTAGCAAAAGGAGCCACCAGGCCCAAGCCCTCCAGCAATAAGACATAGAATAGGGGGATAAACATTGCCAGACATTGAATCAACATTGTATGGCAGGGATGGTTGGTGTTTTACTGTGTCAGGATTCACAAGTGGAGGAGCGATTCCTGTCAGAGACGCAGCTGTTGATTGTGCTTCTTTGCTGTCAAAGTATGGAAGAATACTGAATGAATGTTCAACTGATTGCTCAATGAAAATAAAATTCTAGGCAAGTGCCAGATTTGGCTGTGTGCCCTAAATGAATATCCAGATATAGGTTACACAGCACTAAGCATGTTCATTTTCAGATAACAGATTGGTGTGAAACATCCTCTGCAATGGCTTTAATCATAAGAAAACATAGAAACTAATTATATCATGAGAACATTTGATAACTGTGTTGAAAACAGTGAATGAAAAGATACTTTTGTGTACTGCAAGGGCTTGCAAAGTTCTCATTAGAATATATAATTACAGAATGATTATTAAACTAGTATGGCACTAGAATAGAAAGTTACAATGGCAATGTTATTTTTTACTTTATAAAGAATTTGATCAGTACAATCTAAAATTAGCTTTTAAACTTTACTACATGATACATGGATGCAGCATTTATAGGATTCACAGCAGACTGGTAAAAAGCTGCATTCTAACAATCATGATTGTTTTCTCATGTGATTAATAATGGGAGGATTGCAAAGCCAAAGGGCTTAAGAATCAAGTATCACAGAGAGAACAAACTAGTGATATAAAAATATGACTATGGAATTAAAGGGTCAGCCTTCACTTCTCAGCAGAAGCTCTTAAAAAGGCTGCTCAAAATGGGGAACTCGGTGCTGGAGCTGCCTTCAGCTTGCACGCCGTTATGTTGATGCAAGAAAAAGGAACTTGCTTTTTGGACAGCCAGTGTGGTCACAGTGATACAGGGAGCCTTTCAGACCACTGTTATGGTCACTGGTTTCAGAGGAGGCGACACAAACTTAGGTTTAGATGCACTGACTTTACATAAAGGAACTTCAGGAGGTGTCAAAGTGGCTAGAGACAGGATTAAATGAATGGACACAGGTCAGGAGTCGGAAGTGTGCAAGCAAAGATGGGAACAGAACTAATGCAAGGACATCATAAGAAGCTGAAGGTGGAGAGGGAGAGGAAATAATCCAAAGGTGGAAGTATATTTAAAAGGGAAAAGGGAAGGAAAGAAACCACTAGAAGACAGCAATGTATGGCTTGAGGAAAAAATAAGATTTTAAATACATGCATGTTAATTATCCTTCAAAAATAGGAGAAATAAAGACATGAAGGAAATATAATGCATACAATGTTGGACAAAATACCTATAGTCAGTTAGAAATGCTGGAGAAGACAGGTTCTACAGAGAAAACTGCATGTAGTTTTGCTTTTCCTTACAACTGTAATAAAAGAGAACTTCAAGAGCCAAGGGCACAGCATATTAGTGTTCATCAAATGAAAGCCACTGAGGGAAGGAGATATACAAATATAATTCTGCGTCTCTGAGATAGGACTTACGAAAGAAATTTACTTGAAGATTTGCTTTAAAAACTGAAATGCCAGGAGAGGCTATATTTGCATAAACTGTCACTGCTGTTCAGCCAGTTAGGATGCACCAAACAGAGCTACTGTCTCAGTGCAGTGATACTTAATAATCATACTGACAACTAACACTTCCATTTCTCATCCTTTTGGAGAAAGCAGCAATAGAACCAACTGCCCCTTCCAGAGTGCAGCAACATGTTCTCTTAGAGCAGACCTAAAAACAATGGTTAAAATACACAACTAGATGATTTCCCCTAACTTTCTGTGTTGCTGTTTATCATTGTCTTTTGTGTACTGCATCTTTCCCAAACTTCTGTCTGATTTTTGTAGTATGAGATTTACTGTTTTCTTTTTTAAATGAAAGTATATACTTCTAAGAGCTGGGGAGCTGTAACAATACAAAAAAGGAACACAGCAGCAAGTGTCTAAAGTTTTTTTTTACCCCTAATTGCCCAGGAAATAGAAACTATTTGCTAATATTAACCAGAAAAACATGAAAATAAAGTCTGATAAGGAATTATTTTGGAAAATAGTTTATCCAGGCCCAATGATAACTACTGACAGTCTGCTCTGTAGCAGCACCAACTGGAATTGTATGATCATGCTGAAGCTATGACTCCAAACACAGTATGTGTTGCAACCAAATCCAGAGCTGCAATTCTATCTGTGCTGTCAGCAGGCCTTCAGCCTAGTTTCTTGTGGATTCAGTCTCCATTTGCTGAACAAGCCTAGACACATCGGAGCAGCAGAAATGAGCTTGGATTCAGCATGGTTAGTCATCCAGGACAGAGGAACTCAGAGCATGTTAGGATCTGTGCTCTGCTTTTCATGTTGGGAGCCAACTGAGACCTAACTCTTGCTCAATGTTGTCAGGGTTTGTATGATCAAGGCATTTTATGCTGAGACAGGAACATCAGTGAAAGATGTGATCTAGCCAGAGCATGACCTATCCACACTGAGCCCTGAAGACTACATAAATGCTGAGCTGTGGGTGTGTATCGTTTCCAAAACCAACTGAGGTAAGAAGTTGATATGCTCAGCAGCAATAGCTCATGTGAGGCCTTCTCAAGCCATTTGCTGAACTGGAACTTGGGGGTGAAATGTGAGGAGCTCTCTCAGCAGCTCAGCAGGGCTGGAAGTCAGCTCAGAGGACAGGCAGAGCAGAGCAACCTCATACACCAGGGCAGATGAGTTCAAACAGCCATAGCCAAACCATCCACAGCCAGTAAGCATTTATAAACTCCAGCTGATCAGGTCTGAGGCAGCTTAATGTAAATGTAGCTTTACACAGTAAATAATTAATTCCATATGCTTCCCACTTCGTGTTCTTTCTGTTGCCTTAGCTAAATCATGTTTTGCTTTCAAAAGCTAAATGTCAGAAGGGATTGTTTCCAGATGAGTGATACAATTATTAACAAGCAAGTAATCAAGCCCTCAGATAATATACAATTCAGAGCATACCTTTGACATTTTGACTGTAAGTATTACAAGGGCAATTAAATCAATGAACTTCCCTACCAGAGTTCCTACATCAAAATTCTGGACAGCTAAGGTTAACTCATAATGATTTAATTCATACTTTTTTCAATTACACTTGATCAGTGCTATGCTCTTCTGCAGAAAACCATTAATGCTCTTTTAGTGAAACTGGTTATCTATCAGAAAGATTGTCCTGTCTTATTAATAAAACTTTTAATGGATAATTGTATGTATTATAAATTTCAGAGGCAAAATTACCCAAAGGTGTCAGAGATAATCTGTAGAGCCAGTTTAAATAAATCTAGATGTAGAATACACTCAAATATATTTTATTCTCAAGACAAACACACATTTTTGTTTCTGGTCCACAGACACAAACTGTATCTCTCCTTTATGCTGGGAAGTCACAAAAAATAAATCACTGTTTGAGAAATAAATATGTCTGGTAAGTTGCTTTGTCTTCACCAATCATAAAGATTAAATTAAATTGCAAAGCTGCTATGACTTCCATGAAATTCAGATTTCACAGATAGATGTCATCTCAAAATGTCAGAAGGATAACACAGCCCAAGAGATTTAAGTCCCAATTCTGTTTCTCCTCTCCATATCCCCAACTTTATTTTCCTATCAACTGACAGTTGAAAAAATTGGCATACTACAATAGTATGGCAGAAAAATATGTCCTTTCTGTACAGTGACTCTTCTGCAGTACTGCTATAAAGCACAGGTCCTGTTGGCCATCTGAAATCCACTGAAATCACATCTAAAAGTTGTCAATCCAGCATTTTAGAGTGAAACTGTTCAATAAGCCAGCTGGTTTTGAAATTCTGAGCTAGTATCTTCCTTCAAAAGCAGACTCCTGCCAACCTTGTAAGGATGGTTTAATCTTACTCTCTTGATCAGTCTGTGTACATTCAATCTTCCTGATGTTTCTGGGTGAAGTTATTGTAACAGTTAAGTTGTTTGACAGAATAAACAAAGTGGTGAGGACATATTAGCTCCCTTTTTGATGATAGCATTTGCTGTGGAAAAGGAAATTCGGGTTTGTTTAGATAATATTCTGACTAGTTCCCAAGCTTGAATGCTGTGTGACCTACACAGACTTCTTTTCAGCTGAAGCAAATCACTCTTCTTGACATGCCACTGGAGTCACAGGCTACTGACCTTCAGGGCACAGTGCAAGAGATACTTATTTTATTGAACAGCTGATTGACTAGTTATGGAACTTTTCCTTGGCTTTGTTTTTGCCAACGGCATACCTAATTTGTTATTTCATCTTTTTATTCAATGCCTAACTGCCTCAAAGTCCACTTTAAGAACTAGGATATGAAATACATACATTTTATGTCTGTTGTTTGCAATTAATCATCAGTGATTATACTGTATAATTATCAACCCCATCAGTAATGGATGCATATTAAAGTTACTTCTGCCATCTGCATATTTTTTCTGCCAACTGCTATTCAGAGACCAGCTTTTTAAGGCATTTTCTGAGCAGAGAAAGATGGCCATCTGCTAATCCTGACCATGCACATATTTTAAGATTTGTTGACTTAATTATATAATGGAATTGGAAATAGAGAACATGATATATGCAGTTGAAGACTTCGTAATCAGTTTGTTGATCATTAAGTAATTTCTTACCATTATTTTCCCTTTTTAAAATACTGAGATTTCTCATTTAGACATATTTGAAGCTTCTAAAAATGTTTACTATTCAAGACAGGATATTTTAGGAAGAGTTTAGTGTAGTCTGGTAAAGGACATCAAGTTTTCCTCATTTTAGTAACGTGGTTATTAAATCACTTGGCCCAACACTTTTTCTATACAAGCTTACCTTGTGAAAGAGTGTGGGTTTGGGAACATTCTGCAATGCATGCACCATAAGCACCTTTTAAGGAAATAACAGAGAGAGGCTAGATAGCCTCCTGAGCTCCCCTGGGGGTCTCAGGGTTCGGGGCCACTGTGACACTGCAGGACCAAAAGGAGAATGCAAGTCTGACCGTGCTGATGAAGCTAGGTGCCACGGGAGAGATGATTTCTCTGTCATTCTCTCATCTCAAAGGTGGAGGAGCACTTCCAACCAGAGGCACTGAGTCATCACAAAGGAACAATTAATCCTCCCAGTTGCTGTCCTTACCCAAATACTACCTGGGCAGTTTGCACAGTGACACATCCTTCTCCTGCTCAGTCTTTGAGATGTGAGGAGATAATGAAAGGCAGAACAGCTGCTTAAAGAGTTTTACAATTCATGGGGTAAATAACCTTCATGCTATAAATATAGACAATAGGAGAGCTGAAAGATAATTATGTATTATCTCATGGTTTATATGACTTGGTATCTAAGGATTTTTCCAGCACATCTAAGGAAACTCTTTGCAATTATTGATGAATCCAGATGTCAAAGGAGATATATTCTTGACTCATCAAAGCTATTCAAAATAGTTATTAATAATACCTGCATATTCTATAACCAAGATGCTTGGAGTTTAGTTTTTTTCTGAAAATCCTGAGTATGGTTAAGCAGGCAATCTAGCAGGCATGGCTGGGAGCCAGCTTGCTGCAAAGGAGAGCGTGTCACTGGCCTAAGTACAATGAGGAAGTGGGGCCAGGTTACCCAGGGGGAGTGCAGAGGCATTGCCCAGGCATGCAGGGAAAAGCCAAAGCTCAGCTGGATTTGAAGCTGGTGAGATTTATGTAAAAGGTGAAAAGGTCTTCTACAGGTAGGTCATCAGCAAAATGAAGATCAGCAAAAATGTGGCCAGCTTCTGAATGGAGTTGTTGAAAAAGAACATGGAAAACACAAAGAACGTTCCCTGCCTCAGTCTCTACAGAGCAAGTATTTCCTTAGACATCCTTAAGTCTCTGTGCTGACTGAGTTTGAGGGAAAGTACTACCCATAGTAAGAGAGGATTGAATTATGGACTACTAAAGCACATGGGACATAAAGAAACCCATAAGGCCAGCAGTGTGCTGAGGGCCCTGGGCCAGCAGGCAGGAGCCCAGGGAGGGGGCAGGGGGCAGTCAGCCTCAGCAGTGCCTCAAGGCCATCACACTTTCAATAAATAACAAATATGCTGAAGTTTTTCTTACTGCAAGTATTTTCTGCTGGGAACATCTTGAAAGCTTTTGTTTCAAAACAAGCCTTGACCATTCAAAATTTTCTACCAAGGCTGTTGGTATGCTTTGTCTTTGCTTTCTTGGATGAAAACCTTCTTTATTTAAATGTCTGAGACAGTATCTCTCTCTTCACATACAGATGCAAATGTTGGATATCTTAACCCATACCAGGTAGTCATTTTTGGACACCCTTATTGTCTGAATACATACTATTTAAAGCACAACAAGGTGCTGCACTGGTTACTGAGAAAAGTAAATATTTATGTTAGAATATTTATATTAATTGGGAAATTAATTTGGGCAGCTGTCATACACAAGCCTTTGGCTTATGAAACTCAAAAAGAAATGACTCACATGACACCCACTCTTTTAAGAGAAAAAGACTATGAAAACAAGATAATGCACTCTTGAATATCTACTTAAAAGCCACAAACCCTTCATTAATTTAGTGAGATGAAAGATTTGCATGGATTTATTTGAAAAATGCTTCCAAGATTTCTAAATTTCCAGATTCAAAAATAGAAAATCTTGTTCCTTTCAATGTGTTTAAATGAAAATCAAAATCTCAAGTCAGAACTCCCTAAGCAAAGATTGCAGAGTTGGAGTTACTAAGGAAATAGTTGAGAGAATTAATTTTTCTTTCAAAGTAATAATGGAAATTTATTACCCAAAGATACATTCTGTGATTCTGTAATCAGATACAACACGACAAAAATCTTATCAAAGTGGTTGTATTTTCAGTCTGTTATATATTCAGGGACAATTGAGATTTTTTTATTTAAATGATTGCATCAAGGTCTGTGTTTTTCCTATGAATTTCTGTACATTTTAAATAAGAATGTGGCAAGCTACCACAATAAACACATGCAGGAGAAGCCTGGCTGTCTACCAGTACTGTGTTAAATATCCAACAGAACTGGCACACTTCTGCTAGAGAAAAGTACAGTGGCCAAACATCCACAAAAACCTCGTCTGCAGTGATGGACTGTCCTGGCACACAGGGACATGACAGGAGCTGTGTCCTGGCACACAGGGACATGACAGGAGCTGTGTCCCGGCACACAGGGACATGACAGGAGCAGTGTCCCGGCACACAGGGACATGACAGGAGCTGTGTCCCGGCACACAGGGACATGACAGGAGCTGTGTCCCGGCACACAGGGACATGACAGGAGCAGTGTCCTGGCACACAGGGACATGACAGGAGCAGTGTCCTGGCACACAGGGACATGACAGGAGCAGTGTCCTGGCACACAGGGACATGACAGGAGCTGTGTCCTGGCACACAGGGACATGACAGGAGCTGTGTCCTGGCACACAGGGGCATGACAGGAGCTGTGTCCTGGCACACAGGGGCATGACAGGAGCTGTGTCCTGGCACGCAGGGACATGACAGGAGCTGTGTCCTGGCACGCAGGGACATGACAGGAGCAGTGTCCTGGCACACAGGGGCATGACAGAAGCAGTGTCCTGGCACGCAGGGGCATTAAAAGAGCAGCAACAGGCCAAGGAAGAAGGGCAGGACTCTGCTACCTGAGAGTGAGACTTCCCTCCCTTGCAGCCACATCAGCATTGCACCATTGCAAGGGGACTAGAAATAGTTGATTCATCAGGCAGTGCTGATAGAACACTTTAACCTCTCCTGAGGTCCACCATCTCCCCAAAGCACATCTTATTTGATCCCCTGCTGTGCCAGGGCAAGTCTCCTAAAGATGCATGGCTGTGTTCCCAGTAGCTAGCTTAGCTAACTACGTGCTTGCTTTGTTTGCTGTGCAAAGCAGTGGAGGAATCTTCAACCAAGGCAGTGAATAGCTGATCTAGAATGGAACACTTCATTGGATCAACTTCTACAGCTTCACTGTGACTAACAGCCCTCTTGTGCTTCATGCATAAATCATCTTTTCATAGTTTCACAGAGCCACCATGTGAAAGGGACAAGAAAATGTGAGCGGGTAAGTTTTCTTCACAAAGACAATAGCACCCAGGATGGACATCTGGAGCCAATGGAAGGCCAAGCTTTACATACAACTGCACTGAGGCACTCCTAATGAAGTTAATATTTCAGGAAGTACACAAAGCAACAGGTAGCTTGTTATATTTTTAAGTCTTTTTCATACCCAGACAGAATGATAAATGTTTTCCTTTAAAATAAACACTGACACTTTGATCTCTTGGCCTTGCCCAAGATTTCGAAGCAGCATTCCCTTCTCCCCACCCCAGGTGATTGCTGCTGTATCATGTCTTGGCAATACCTACACAGCTCTGAGTTCATCTCCTTGTCTACATGACTCACCTGTAATTACTCTGAGTTTTGATACGGGGGCTTTGGCACATGAGTCAGTCATGACTTCAGAGATGAGTTGTCTATTTCTTACATAGGGCTTTAATGAGCCACTGTTTCCTGTTCTAGGTTTTCAGGACACAGTACATCTGCCTTCACCCATACAAACCTGCCATTACTATCAGCACAACTGCTCCTTCCTGCTCACCCAGGCAGGCACACACCTCTCCACACGTGCACACATACAGACAGTGCAGCATGGTGCCCTGATGGACACCGAGGAGCTACAGAGCAGCCCATGGGAAAACTGCAACCGCTGGCAGGATAGAGAGGAGGAGTTATGCTCACCTCCTTCATACATATAGGTTTGCACACCTGTTCCCTTCCTTAGCAGCCTCTTGCACAGCACATAGTGTTTTAAAGAGATAGGTAAAATGATAACATAAAAAGATTCCTGTACTTTCTTTGCACCAATGAAATTACTGAACAGGAGCATCCACTTGGAGATAGTTGTAAAAGGAACAGCTGAGGCCAGAAAGATCTTTTCTTTCAGTGAAACAAAGCTCATTTTCTGACTTTTACAGTACATTGAAACAGTGTTCTGGTGTATTATTTCCAATATTTTTGTGCTGCATATCCTTTTTGGCTCAAGCAGGTCATCCTGCCCTTTCTTTGTGTACAAAAATTGCTAAAACCTTTGGATTAGTTTTCCACTTTTCATGACCTTTGCCCATTAACACAAAGGTGAACAGAGCAGTTTCATACTCCACAGCAGATGTTCCCTTGCAGATGATTTGTTTCGTTAGGTTTTGTTAGATTAGATTCTTTTAAACCAAAAGTACCCACTGGAAACAAGTAAAGTGGCCTCTCATTACACAAATGTGAGACTGAAGAGGGAAGGGTTAAATGAACCAGCCCAAACAGTCAGAAGCGTCAGTACCAGAACAGAAGTCAGGCATGCCTCAATTCTAACCTAGATTTAACTTGCTACAACAACAGCAAAGTCCAGAGGGGTGGTAAAAGGCAAAACAATTTAAACAACACTAGCAATAACCAGTGGAGTGGAAGCACATAGGATATATGCTAGGATATATTTGTGTTTTCCAGTATAAAGGGAAGGAAAAACCCTCCAGACCTAAACATCTGATGCAATCAATACAGAAAGAATAAACATGCACTAGAAGGTGATTACTGATGATGCACCATGATAACCTACATCTGGAAGAGCTTTCCAGTTGGTTCATAGTCCTTCTCTCTTCCCCTTTCCTGTGGCATGCCTCTCTTGCTTATTGCTAGCCTTCCCTTGCTACAAAGCCACCCAAAACAGAATGCATGTATGGCCACTGACTAGTGTTTTAATGAGGTTCAGTATGCTTTGGTTATTTCAGCTGAGGATTTTTGTTCACATTAGTATTACAAAGTTCATCGAAGCATTTGTTTTCAAGGTATCATTTAAAAATGCCAGCTGCCTGTTTGCCTGGGAGAAGTCACTTTTTGTAAAGACAAGTAAGGCCATCATCATTCTCAGACAATAGCAAAGTATGCTTTTGCTTCTCTTTGATGGGACATTCACCCAGCACCACTTCACACATTCTGTTGTGGGTGAAACCACATCATTTTATGAAATACAAAGATACTGGTGATTTAGAGATATGCACTAATCATAAACTCTAGTTAGCCTTTCACCTGAGAACAGGCACTACTTTCCTTTGTGGTTTTATACCTGTGTGCTGAGGTACAGGGGTTTCCATGGCAACTCTAGCTTTGCAGAGTATTCCAGAAACTCTGCAAGTTAAAATGAGCTCAGATGGCCACGCATCCATCATAAGGCCCCAAGGCTACACAAGCTTGTGCAAATTGTTTGTGTGAAATTTAGTGGAGGATGTGCAGAACATTATAGACATTGAGCTGAGAATATCCTATGCAAACCACATCAGATGGTTAGAACATTTGACTTGAAGCAGTCTGCTTACTTTGGCAAACAAAGCCCATGAGGATCTTTTTCTTGCTATATTGTATACAGGAAGCAAATGACAGACTAAATCAATTAGGATATTTAGATCTTTATCTTAAAGCATAGTCTTAGGAGTATGCAAGCTATAGAGCTCCAAGGCAGTCATAAAGCAACTACAGCCTACATTAACAACAGTGAAGATGAAATAGATGTGACCTGTAGCAAGAAAACATGCATTATATAGGTGAAGTTTCCATGGGAATACCATAACAAATTCTAAAGTATCTCTGTGTTCGGTGAGGAGAAATTTGGGCAGACAGGAGCTTGTCTCACAGCTGAGTGCCTTAGGCAGTTAATAAGCTCACTCAACAGGTGCTGCCCAAGCCCTGGTAGTATGCTTACGTCCAACCTAGTTATCTACTGTCTCTGTATTTTCTCTGGCAGCTCTTACAGGGTCTGCAGACCAAGCAGGCACACTGAAAGAGTCCATTACTTACTCGGGGCACTTTTATATCTAGTATCAATTGAATTTCTAGCCAATGAACAGCACAGCATGAGAACCTGAGCATTGGTGACTGTAAACTACACTGGTAGGATGGCAAAATCAGTTCACTAATTGCCTGGCTACAGACATTATTTGTGCCTTCTTCACACTGGAAAAAAAGATTCAATTCAGGTCATTTCAGTGAGGCTCTGCTCTTCCTTGGCTGGCTTATGCCAGTTCAGCAAGTGAAACAGACTATGCTGATGAAAGCCCACTTATCTGGTATAACTGTATGTATATACTAGGACTTTTCCAGTATAAAAATGTCACCGAAAATGCCACACTCTGTCATTATTATGCCAGTAAAGCCTTCTCCAATATAGACTTGAATTCATTCTAAAAAAAGCCTCCCATAGGTGGCATTAAACAGGACACAGATAGCTTGAAAATAGAACAGTATCGCAATTTCACAGAACCACAGAACACTCCGTGCCAAATTTGAGCTGCATTACCTTGAAAATTGTGTTCAGTGCCCTGGAGTTTTCTTCCCAACTACATCAAAGCATCTGAAATACTCCGAGGAATGTCCTAGAGGTAGAGGAGACAGCCTCAGTGACAGCATGGGTAGAAAAGGTTTGCACTTGTACTTATATGCTGATTGTGCCAAGCAGTTTTGCTGGCACTTTTGTACTCCAGGATAACTAGCTCAGCTTGTATGCTGTAAATAAACATACTTGTGAAGTATCCATGTGAGACAGTAATTGAATGGTGGAGATAATAAAATTTTGATAGTCTTCAGTAACCTGAGATCAGCCCTACTCTGGGCAGGGGGACCTCCAGAAATCCCTGAAATGCTAAAGTAGCATATGAGTCTGTTACATTTCTGACAAACTCAGTGTGCCCCAACACAAGCAGGATGTTTGTGCTCTTCAGTACACATTCTTCAATCCTACATACAAACATTTAACCAAAAGAGATGAAGAAAGGGTGGCTTGTTTGGATAATAGGACTTCTCAGGTTTGTTTTACAAGAAGCCCACTGATGGCAAAAAACCTCAAGGAATAAAAGAAGGTAGTAACAACAGGTGTCTTCGGCAATTCAACTATAGGACACACACAAAAAAATGAGAAAGCAGCAAAACAAGTTCTGTGACATTTGCAGGAGTGAGTGACTAATTTATATGTGATAACAGCAAATATCTACTCATATCTGAGGAGGTACAGCTCCAGAGCACTGCTTCAGCAACATGGGAGACAGAGAAGCTGATGCTGTTAGACACTCAAAATGGATTTATCCACAGGCACACACATTCCTTCTTAAGTGAGCTGTAGTAAAACATTTACCAATCTTTTAAAAAGCCTGTCAAAAATAACCAAGATGATAAACACTTTCCTGCTCAGCCTCTTTTTTTTGTGTGTGTGTGATTTTATTTCTTATGAGAACTTCTTCATGTAGTTTTCCAGAAGAAATGTTCCCCAGATAGTACTGTAAGACAAAATACTTCCAAATTTTGGTGGGGAATTTTTTTTCTTTAGTTAGATGCAATTGTGAATTTTTGACCTAGCTCTTGGTAATACTATTTGTTATTATAAATGAGAAATTCTTCACTACATCTTATGCTCAACAAATAGCTAACACAAAGAGGCAGAGCCTGTTCCTGGTATTATTTCAGTTGTTGAGAATCAGTAAATTGAGCCATGTGTGAAGGAATGGTGTAGGGCTGGGGGCTCCTTTGTGAGGCCACTCACATGGGCAGAGGCCCCACTTCAACAGAGTAAACTGGACTTCGGTTCCACCAGTCCCAGAGCCTGTTCTTGAGCCCTCAGTGCCTGCATATGTGCCACAAATATTTTCCAGAGCACAAAAAAACCTGCCTCCTAAAAATCTTGCTCAAAGGTACAAGCCTGACACTGAGTTCCTTTGAGCCCAGTGAAACAATAAACGTCAGGAGAAGGCTTAATTTAGCCATTTCAACTGCTATCAGCCCAAGCCTGAACTGAGAAACCTTTTCTCTGCCACATTTAACAGCTGCTTCTGAGCCAGACTTTGGTTTCTGTGGTTTGTGCTGGATTGTGCCTTCAGAAAGTCTAACTACAGCCATCTCACTGCCACCTTTTTCATCACAGAAAGCAAGCTTTATGTGCACAAGAGAGGCTGGATCCATTGGCTTCATTTGCTGTTTCCCTCCAATCCAGCCACAGTCTCACCAGCTGTACAAATGCATGTTCTCCAACCCAAGCTACACAGAGCAGCATATGGAATCAGGTATTTGAGGAGAGGAATGTGAAATCAGAGGTGAAAGCACACTGTAAAATGCTACAGAGGTGATTACACTCCTACATAGCTTGTTTTAGGAGACAGCTGTGATTTGAACAAAGTCACTACAACTTAGCTGAAGAACAAAGATCTTTTGGAGAATCATGTTCTATGTTGTTTAATTAACCTGCTTTCCACAGTTGAGCAGTTAGTGCCCAGCTGATGGATCCCTGAGCAGTGGCTAAACAGCAATCACTATGCACTGGGGTTTTCTGAAAAAATCTATTAGCCCAATTCATGAAAAGAGAGAAATACAAAGTAAGGACTATCACTGTGACCCTCAGCATCTATCTAAGTTTACATTTGCATGAAATGAGAATAATATTGGCTAGAGCATAGGGCTAATAAATCAGCTATCACTAGTTTGTCTGCTAATACTTGTCTGGGTCTTTGAAGATGATGTGATGGTTATTAGTAGAACACCTAATCAGGAATTTCATCATAGATAGTGAGGTTTTTTTCAAGATGAAGACATCAAAATGCACACAGTACCAATGGAGACTACTAGTGTCTCCTAAAGAATTTTTCTTTGCCGCAAATAGAACAGTAAATAGGTTTCCCAAGCTTTAGTTACATAGTATCTCCCATATTTTATTTCCGTAAGCATGGCTTTTGAAGATCCTGGACTGGGAAAATACTCGAGGCATAAAAAACTTGCACCCTTGAGTACTGATGCAAAGAAATGAAATTGGAAATAGATTCTAGATTGTTCAGAAACAGAATATGTGTTCTCCACATTTCTCTGAACAAGTCTCCCTCTCTTTGGAGGGATGTAAATGGTACAAGCAATGGTTGATATCTTCACCTCATGTGTCAAAAAATATTTGTTTATTTACTGAAAGATGGTTCCACTCAGATCCACATCTAACTACTGAGATGGCTTGCTCTTCTGTAATGCTGCCAAAAATAAATTGGCAATACTTAGCAGTCTCAAAAGCAAACTTAATACCACAACTTACATAAGACAAAAGAGATGGTTTGAAATCTAGCTCTTTTCCATTCCTTTACAAACCTTCCGGTACTCCTAAGCCCTGCATGCTCTCACTTGTGCATTCCCATGCCACATTCCCATGCCCTTCCTCTTTATAGCTTCAGGTGACTTCCATGTCAATAGAAGAACAGGAGTCTACTTAGTAATGCCTATGTGTATGAAAAAAAGTTTGACATTAAGCAAAGAAAATCCTTTTACATAATTGGTTTTATTCAGAAGAACTAACTGGGACATCACCAGCTAGGCTTCTCCCGAGGCAGCCTGATGAATAAATCAGTGAGAAATGGGAATGCCTTCCTTATAGGACTGGGGTTCCCTTTTCTCAGACCTTTTAGTCTTAATACCACATTAAGGTCAACAGCTCCCTCCTACTCCCTGGTAGATATTGTTCTTTGTCTGCCTGGCTGAACAGCAGATCCTGCCATTCAGTGACTAGCATTGCTGAACTCGCTCCCTGCCCTGATGCTGGCACAATCAGCAGCCTTTTCTTCGCCCTTTTGGCTTCTTTATATTCAGCTGGCTCCAGAGATCCGCCCTCGGAGCCCACTAGGACACACATCTGTCCAGCCTCCACCTCTTTCCCTCCATAAGATTAAAACAGACCCAGCAGCCTGCACCTCCCTCCCTGCTGGGTCCTGCCTGGGGCAGGAGGAGTTGCCTGCACCCATTGCTGCTCTCTGCTACAGGACTCAAGGAGAGAGAGGCAGGGAGTGTGACTGCACACACCACGTACTCACATGAGAGAAGGGAAGAAAGCCAGCAGTGAAGATGAAAAGCAACTGGTAAGAGAACAAGTGGGATTTAGGGGGATCTGTGACTAAGAGATTAGAACAGTTAAAGCTGTCCTTGCCAGCTGCTGCCTTGGTTTGGCTTTATGAGAGCATTATATGGAGGAAATGGTAATAGAAATAGCTAGTTGAAGTTTCAGTATAAGGGAAAGGTAAAAAGTTCTCAGGTAAAGAAACTGTCTTGTCAAATCTCTTAGTAAATCCTTAATTTGAGTTTTTATACATTCAGTATGCGTGGCTTTGAGGAGAAAGCTAGTAACAGAATCTGTCAGAAACTTTAGATTCATACTGGAGTTTTCTTTCTGTTTACAGGAAAATCACAGCTTTCTTTTACATGTGCAGTCTCCTGCGCTCTCTCGTCTCAGCCACCATCCAGCACCAATCACGTAAGGAGACAGACCTCATCTGCACTTCTTCTTGCTGTGAATTATTCTGAGCTTACTCAAAATTAAAATCCTCTCTAGCTAGCCCTCACAGAAAGGGAGGGCGGATGGGGGGATGGATAGATGGATGGATGGATGGATGGATGGATGGATGGATGGATGGGTCAGTCGGTGGATGGATAGATGGATGGATGGATGGATGGATGGATGGATGGGTCAGTCGGTGGATGGATAGATGGATGGATGGATGTGTGCCATGTGAGAAAGAGGGGAAAAAGCAAGAGCTGTGTGTGCTATTTTAACCTCACTATTAGATATATTTTTAAGATAAGGATTAAAATCTAAGTGTAAGTGGTAGATCCAGGACACAAACCTTACCTTATCTTTCAGTGCTTCTATTAGATGTTCTGCTGCTACAAGTGGCAACAAAATCATTCTATTTTATTTGCTGGGCACAAAATGTAAATGGCTGGATGTCAGCCATATGTCTCATCAAATAATATAGAATGAGGCTGTTTCTGAGGTGTAATATGTCAACCTGAATGTTCCCTTTAAGTCTGTGTTGTCAGAAGGAAACCCACATTTATGGTGGAGCCTTTGCAGCACACAAAAGGCTCTCTGTAGTTCAGAAATGTCTCCTTCCAACTTGCACGCTTCATTCTTCCCCACCCATACTCAACTAACATTTTCCACATAGACTTGATATTGGACTTGTACAGTACTCCTAAACTCTTCCTCCTTCCCTAAATTAGGGGAATCTGTTAGGTTTTCATACTCATTACAAGGCTTTTTGACAGATAACATTCTGAAAAATTAGATTTTTAAATGTGGGTGCCTCAAACACTTCTTCTACATTCATGCCTGGGTCTCTAAGAATTTAAAACATCTCTAAGTTCTTCTTGCAAACCTCTATATTTCATGAATTATCATCCTTTGATTAAATGTGGCACAGAGGAAGGTGGGAACACTTAGAGTACCAGAGAGGATGTAAAAGACGCCAACGGTCTCTCAACAGCCTTTTTAGTTGGCCTGAGGTTTGTTTAAGTTTCCTTGGGACCAGGAAGACTGTTGATTTAGGGAACTGCATCTTTTTTTCAAAGTTTACTTAAGGCACCGAAAGTTCCCAATCCAAACCTCCTTACACAGCAGCTCTTCTTATGCTACACCTACTTCTCCATAGCTCTACAAGAGGAGAAGTAACTCAAGCCAGGACACATTCCCATTTTTTTCTAAAGGCTTGAATAAAAAATGTCAAATAATCACTCAGGTTATAATTTTAAATTTGGAGCGCCCCAGAAACAGATGCTAATTTCTTAAACCTCTGACTTCACTGAGTACAGTTTAAATTGATTATCATATCTAATTGATTATATCTTGTGGCTCTATTTAATTAATAATATTCTCACAGTTGTTTCACTTAATTATCTAAAGTGATCTGGTTAATAAATTCATGGTTAATAAATTCACATTATTAACATGGTTAATAACTTGACCCTTTTTTGCAGGACTACCACTCATTCTGGGTGCCAGTCACAGAACTGATCTCTGCCCAACAATCAGAATTGGCCAAGATGACTTACCAGGCAAGTAGCATCCTGATTTTTTCAGAAAAACACTGCTATTCAGAAAATTTATCAGGTTATATTCACTTCTATGACTGCACAATTCTCTAATTAAATTAAAATGAAAGTTAAGTTCTGGACATGTATATTTTTTCTTGTAGGCTTTGACCTGATTTCCCAGTTCCAAATAGAAAAAGCTGCTTCCCAAGGAATTATCCAGAGAGTAGTGGGCTCCACTTCTCTACAAGTAGCTTATAAATTGGGACCCAATGTAGAATTCAGGATCCCAACCAGGTAATACCTTTTGTTGTGTGACTTTACATATTTTGCAGTATTATCATTGAAGTGATAGATCCTCTCCCTAGCTCAATCACCTTATTTGCAAAACTTTTGGAAGGGGAAAGAGAAGTTCAACTCTTTTCTTTTCATTGCACTTGAGCTGAATGTCTTGTCCCAGGAAATGGGTTAAGGCTTAAGTCCTGGCAGCGCTCTAGTGCAGTGGTGTGTGGCAGCTCTGTCACTGAGCCTGGTCTTGCTGCTCTGCTCCAGAGTTATTCTGCAGTGTGCCACTCTCAGTCAGCTGACTCAGAAAAAGTGAAGCTGGCAGTAAGCAGCTGAAGCTAACAGCACAGCAGAGGTACACCTCAGGCCTTTTCCAATAGTCACAAAAAAACCCCAACAAAACAAACCAGAACTCTCCAGATAATCTTTACAGTGTGGCATGGTAGGTGAGTTTTACTGGTACAGATTCAGGGTGATGAAATGGCTGAGAAGCATTGTAGGAGTGAGCAAGTTACACAGTAAACCTCAAGCAAAGCTGGGCATCTTTAATGGCATGAGCATAGAAGCTCTGGCTTTCTCAGAGCCAGCCATCGCAGCAAACCCGAACTTCTGTTCCATTTTATTCTGGCGACCCCCTGCTATCCTTTAGCCACACGTGGAGTATTTAACGATAGCACAAATACTTCTAGGAGTACCAGCGGACAGCAGCTGCACCCTGCGGCTGCAGTCAGGGGAGGGTAGAGGACTGTTGGAAGGGGAGAGGGCGAGGGTTGCGGGGGACAGGGTTGGGGAAGGCAGGGAGGAGAGGGGAGGGCAGGGAAAGGGGACAGAACCGCCTCCCGCCCGCCGCAGAGCTGTCCGTGCCTGCGGTGCTGAAGCGGGCAGAGACGGAGCGAAGGGAGACAGTCGGGGAAGAACTGGGGGAGTGCCGGGGGAGAACCGAGGAAGAACCGGAGGAGTGCCAGAGGAACCCGGGGGAGCCCAGGGGGAGAATCGAGGGAGTACCAGGGGGAACCGGGGGAGGATCCGGGGCGTGCCGGCGGAGAGACGAGAAAGAGCAGGGGGAGCGCCGGGGGCCGCCGTAGGTGTCGCCGGGCAGGCACACAGAGAGTGTAACCCTCCGACAGCTCCCTTCAGCGCAGCGAGCTCCTGCTTCGCCAGGAGATGGGGAAGACAAAACAAGAGTTTGGAAAACACAGAACAGCCTTCTCGCGCTGGGCTGTGGGAGCACTCAACACATCAGGCAACAGCAGGCTCCACGCCTGTTCCGCGCAGGGACCTCCTCTCACACCTTCCTTTATGAGTAGCCGTATTAGTACCAGGAAACCTGACAGCCACGGACAGTCTTCTCTTGCCTTAGGACATCGGGAGGATCTCCCAGGAAAGCCCATTCACTGGCGTAAGGCTTCCGTGGTGCCTGGGGAACGGGATGGGGAGGTATGCGCACACGTGGAAATGGCAATCAAGCCAAGTACTGCACCAGCACAGGGGGCTTGCCTGGCTAAAACCTTCATTTAGCAAGGAGTGAGTTATCTCAGTGGACAATGGAGCTCACCTAAGAAATTAACTCTTAAAAAAACGGTTTAATAAAATAAGCAGTTACTTTGTAGTATTCAAATTAGTACAGAGTTAATGTTTTGACATACTCTGCTGCTCTTGAATCCTGAGCCAGTGAGACTGCTCAGGTTGTTCACCACCTAGACAGCCAACTAGGAACCCCCTGTTCCCCCTTTGTATATCTCTCTATGCCTTGTGTAATGTGATCACCGTCGAGCTAAAATTCCCCTTCCTCACACACCGGCTTTCAAGCTCGTGGGGAAGGAGAGGAGACACCAGCAGGTATCAGTAAGATGAAGGCGCTGCTGCAGCTGCCAGGCGTGCCCTGTCCTGACTGAAATCTCACTGAGGCTGTGCCGTCGCCTGCTGGAATGTGTTTGGCACTACAGCTTTGGATACTAACACCAAAATAAACCATGAAGACTTTATCTGGAGGTACTCTCTTACTAAATCAGTAGTCACCAAGCATATAGAATAAGAACTAATTCATTCAATTGTTGAGGATTTTTCCCCTTAGCCTAAAGCCTGAGGGTCCCCAATGGCAGCTAAATTGCTGCAGACATAGGATTGATCTGCCACTCGAAAATAATCTTTGTTCAAAATGCCTCCTTGCCTGAGAAGTTATTCTGATAAATGCTGGTGACAAAATTGCTCAGCATGTCCCCATACTTAATAAATTTATTCAAATACAACTTATTCTTAAATGTGGACAGATGACAAATAATGCATTGTTGTCAGCTGGATTGTGACACTACAATTTTATGATCCATAGAATAGGAAAAGGCATATTTCTTAATTATTCTGCTGGATTCACTGACACATTTGAGATCAAAAAATACATTACTGTTTTGCACAGTGACATAGCCACCACTACATGTTTATGTTTCCAGATCTTATGTTACAGGAACTGCAAAAGAATGAAATATTCTTTATGTGGGAAACCTGTTCCCTGCTACTTGTAGTCCTGTGGTTGCAAGTCACAGGACACAATATACTTTTTGTGTGAGTTCTTACAATGTGCATTTTTGTCAGTGAATCATTTGGTGAATGATTTCTACTGAAGTGATAGCGAATACATTAACAACACCGTTATTGTCAGGCTGAACAAGAAAATGCATTTGCAAAAGATGTTCTTATGCCTTCTAAACCAAGTCACACCTGCACTGGCTATTTACCTGGTCAACCATAAAGTCACAGTGTTGATTGATTCTGTAAGTCTAACAGTAGGAAATACCATAATTGCAGGATATACTTTCTGAATCTGTAGTAGGAGTCTTTTTCTCTCTTACACTTAGATCATAAATACTGTACAACATTGGAAGAATCAACATTTCTGAACCAGTTCCTTTTGACAGCGCAGCACTAATGACTCAAAAGGACATCCTGTTTCAGGACTCTGCATGCAGAAGAGCACTGATAAAAGCATGGTTGAAATACAGTCCCACTGAGTAACTGTTTTTCATTACTCTGTGGTGATACACTGAGCTTCTCAGATTAAACACAACAAATGTCCTGTGTTTTGATCCTATGCAGTGCCATATATTCCAACGGATTGCCTGATGAATATTCCTTCCTAACTACTTTTCGGATGACTGGGGCCACACTTCGGAAATACTGGACTATTTGGCAGATTCAGGACTCCTCAGGAAAAGAGCAAGTTGGAGTGAATCTTAATGGCCAAATGAAAAGTGTTGAGTTTTCTTATAAAGGAGCGGATGGAAATCTCCAAACTGCATCATTTCTGCACTTGCCTTTCTTGTTTGACTCCCAATGGCACAAGCTTATGATAAGTGTGGAAGCAAACAGTGTCACACTTTTTATTGACTGTATTAAAGTAGAATCTTTAAACATAAAACCAAAAGGGAAAATCAGCATTGATGGCTTTGCTGTGCTTGGAAAACTTAAAAATAATCCTCAAATTTCAGTTCCGGTAAGTTCCAAAATCTTTTATTATGGTAAAACATGTTTTATAGGATCTTTACCCTTGCATCTTCAAATGTTCTCTGAAAGCAGAAATGGCAGAAAACCCCAATTCCTTGGCAAGTAAGTACTGACTTTGTTTTTTAGATTTTGCACATCTGTGTACTGTTAGGTAAGAGATGACCCAGGTTATGTCTACGTTTCAATAGCGAAATTTCTCAGACGTCCACACTTCAGTCACTGGATTCTGCTCGGTCTGCAGGTATCAGTTGGGTTCTGCTCAGAGGAACTGAGAAGTTCCTCTGCTTATCTCATATGTGGAGCTTATCCTAAAAGGAAGTTTCAGGACATGGATTTGTGGGCTGTACCTTACACCAAAGAGAGCACCACATTCACTGAGCAAGAAGTAGGACTCCTTTCTCCTATGTGTGCACTAATCATCAGCTAGAGGTAACTGAGCATTATATGTGAGAGAATAAGTATTTTAAACTGTTAATATAAAGGAGGTATTTCCTATAAGGGAGAGTGACAGGTCCTTTGCTGTCTACTCTGATGTTCACACAGGAAATGAGGCCCATGTTAAAATCTCAGAGATTACCACGAGTACCTTATTATTACTCTAGGAGACTATCCCAATTATTGTGCTACTTGGTATGATCATGTTAACAGTCACTTTTCCTCTTTAATTAGCTGGTTTTTTGAAACAAACAAACAAACAAAAAAACACCCAAAAAACCCTCTGACCTAGAGTAGTAGATGGTGAACTCTTAAAGAAGTTTCTTGTTTATGAATTCTATGAGGGATAAGTGTAGCATCAAGGACTAGATCCAATCCAAGTGAAGTTTTGCATCAACTTTGAAATAGTTAAGTAAGATATAATCTTTTAACTGTATTTCATGTGGTTTGCAAACAATATGGCCACAGGGTAACTAGCATTGTATAAACCTGAAAGTGGAAACATTGCAACAAAAGAAGCATTTCGTGCTTCATCACCTCTGTATGCATAGGTTACTGTATTGCACTGGACAGAAATCAGTTTTACTGGAGAAATGATGACAGGAAGCAGCCTCAGGTGTCTTTAACTTGCTTGACTATCATTCAGTTTAAATATCCTGACAATCTTGGTTTTTTTTATTATGTCCCAGGCACAATTTCTAATTTATTTCATAGCATTGTTAAAGCACAGTACTTGCAGGGATATAATTTTTAAAGAACATAAATGATGTGATTCCTATTCTTTTTTTTGCAGTATCCTGTGAGTGCTCTATTTATCTTGCAGAATAGGTCAACTTCTTACAGGTGCACTGAAATACATGTAATTTTGAAAGAGACTGTTTACTGCTTGTTGTTACTATGATTGCCTAGGAGAGTAATAGATAGAGTTCTGTTTGAAACTACTGCTTGCCTTTGAGCCTTTACAAAGATTTATTCCAGGATTTCTGGAATGTTTTATGGAGGGCAAATATTTATTCAGATTTACAGCTGCATTTTGTCTTTTTTAGATAAAAAAGAAAATAGCTCTTTTTATCTAAAAGAATGTCAAATAATCCACTAAAAACTCTAAGCAATGCAAGATATATCATCATTTCAAAACTGAAAAGGAGCCTACCTCCTAAATCATGTGTTTATTACAGAAAGGTAAGGGCATATTGCTAAAGATTAACTGCTGCAAGATAATAAAAATTGCCTTAGTTTCTGTGATGTCAGAGGTACTACCCTGATTTTCTCATAATAGACATTAAATGTTTTATTAGAAGTGATCCTTGATCATTATTTAATTGCCCTTTAATGCTGCTAATTAGTTCAGGGCAGCTACATGACTTGTAACATCTAAGAGAAAGCTGCTTATCAATATTTTCTGAACAGAGATTAATTCACACCACAGAACAGATGGTGTTCATGGACTGTAAAAAGCCACTTCTCAGTTTTTTTTCACTTTGTGAAATCTCACACTCAGAAGGCTGAACCCTTGCTATGGAAACAACACCAGAATTCGCTGTACTGTTCTAAGGCTTTGAAAAAAAGAGGTAAGGAAAGTGAAGCTTAAGGGAGCATCAGAGGTGAATAAAGTGATGCAAGTGAGCATCAGAGGTGAATAATGTAGAGACTCAGGACTCAGAATCTGGTTCTACAACATGAAACAAATTATCATACAGGTATTGTTTTATCCCATTTTTATACCTTTTTATGAATCTTCATCTTCATATTCCAGGTACGCTCTTAGTTTTATTACTTTATTGCTGCCTTGTAGTATTAAGTTATAGTACACATCGAGTTCTCTTATATGTATATTATGAGATTCAGTTGTCTGCTATTAAGGGCTGGGAAAGGTTTTAAAATGAGAATTGGATAAAGGAGGTAGAGAATTGACTCACAGATAGCGGTGTCAGGTAACAGGTAGAAGAATCCAGGCTACTGTCTCTTTTGTGCTCCAGTCTCTGCACTCTGGAAATTGCAATGGCTGCAAGGTAAACAGAACAGTAGAGATGTGATAAGGATTTCAGGACTGGCAGCACTGAAGTGGTGAAGGTGAAAGCAAAAAAAATCAAACCAAACACCAAACATGGAGTGACTTGTGGATATGTGGGTGCCTTGCAGAGATCTTAAAGGACTTCGCTCTTGAAGTATTGATTAGCTCTAGCAGACAGTATGCAAGTCAATGTAAGGATGATGGCGGGAGAGCAAAGCATCTCAGAATGGCAGTCTGCCTTCTGCACCACTTATGGGTTGGGATTGAAGAGAGCGATGAGATATCCCAGAGGGAGCACAGAAGGCAGCCAGGAGGCACTGAGACATTATACTGGGGGGTGGTGGTGGTGGTGGGGAACTACTTTAGGTTAATAGAATAAGAAAGACTCAAAGAAAAAAAGAAAAAGTGAAAGCTTCCTGACACTCACTCCTATTTCAGGCTTCTCAGCAAATTCAAGTCAAAGTCTTTTCTATACCATGGCTGTAACAAGAAAACAACCTCAAAACGTTCTCTCCCCCCCCAACTCCTCAGCCATCCATAACGAAAAGAAAGGGATAGAACCTCTGAATCTTATAATCAAACTGAGAAATCTCTGGATAAACCACTCATTAGTGTTTCATAAGCCAAACAAATACTATGTGTGGTGGAAAATGAAAACAACTCAAGACTTAAAAACTTAGTATAAATTAAAACTTAGTGTAATAAATATGCACAATTGAATACACTTCTGGTACTTAAAATTCCATGATGCATTAAATATCGAGGGATATATCTCTGAAGCTGTGTGTTTGAGCTATGCTGTAACTTTCAGCAGTGGGTATGTTTTTTATTCTATACAGCACATCAAGTGAGTCTCGGACACAGTTTTTGAGAATAGGCTTGCCTTAACCCTGTGCTATTTTCCAGTGTCAAATACCAGTGTTAAAAGAAGATGTGAGATTTCACAGACATTTACTACCCAGTAGCAGGCTGTTACCAGTGTGTGCAAAATCCTGCTTTGTGAATATCTCACACTTAGCTCACCTGTCTGACCTCAGCCCTACCATTCTTCTTGGGCAGTTATCCACTCACAGAAAATCTCTTTGCAAGTTTAACAAAACCACCACAAAGCATGAGGGAAAATGCTGGTGCTTACAAAGAACACGTAAAAAATGACAGATGATGAATCTTGTCTTCTCTTTAAATCCCTTGGCAGGTTTATGCCCTCTCTTGAGAAGGCCTCCACGATTAGGGATGGGGCAGTGCAGGGTAGAGTGCTGATCTGGACTGAGCTCCCCAATACACCTGTAGCTATTGCCATTAAATAGCTACCCCTTAAAACAAGCCCTCAGCTAGCCAGTGTTCCTCCTGTCACATCCTCCGACAATGTGACCCCATGACCCGTACTAACGTGATCTTCATCTGCTTTGCCAGTTTGAAATCCAGTGGATGGTGATTCACTGCGACCCTCTGCGACCCCAACGCGAAGGCTGCGGCGAGCTGCCGGCCCGGGTGAGCACCCTGCCCTGCCCGGCCCGCCTCGGTCCTTCCCGCCTCTGCCCTGCCCTTCCCGCCGCCAGACAGCCACCGCCTCCCTGCCTGTAGCCTGCCCGCGACAGCCCATAGGAGCCTCATTTTTTCTCCCCCTTTCAGACTCGGGATGCCTGTTTTTACCAAACCTGCCTGAAATTCGGTGCCTTTAGAAATCCAACCCTCAGAGCAGCAGTAGCAGCCTCATCTTAACCCTTCCGTGACTTACTTTCTTCCCTCCCTCACCTGCTGCTCGGGTGAGGCCTCTGTGCCGTGCAGACGGGAGGCTTCCTCGGCTGCCGCCTCAGCTGGGAGCCAGGCGGCGGGAAAGCCGCGGCAGGGGGCGGGGTGACGTGCGGGTCGGTGCCCAAAGCAACAGCGGCAGGGCAAAGGGTTAAGGCGTTGCTGGCATTCAGTCCTCCCTTTCCCAGCGTTAAGCTTTCCTCCAATCCCTGAGACCCTCCCCACGGCGCTAGCAAGCAGTGCCGAGGGGCTGCTGTGGGGCTCACCTCTCGGCCGCGGGTCTTACCGCCATGGCCCGCGCTCCGCGGGGCCTCCTGCCTCTGGGCCTTTTTCTGCAGGTTTTCTGCATCTCCCTGGCGCAAGTAAGTTTATTCTGACTTAGACTCCGTTTTTCTCCCTCACAGATAAGTCAGACGACAATCGAGGTAAGTGTGAGGGAGGGGCAGTCTCCGTGCTCAGAGAAAGGGTGCGGGAGAAAAGAGGCTGAGGGATGCTCCCTGCCACGCTCTGGCACCGACACGCAGAGGATTTTCGACCCTTTTCTCCCTTGTGGTAGCTGTAGCTGACACCAGTGTGGTGCCGGCAAAGGCGAGGCGGCTGCAGGACACTGGGTGCCATGTGAACGTGTGTGCCTACATAGTGCTGCCTGGTGGGCATCGGGCAGGCGCCTGGTGACGTGGCTGGGTTTGAGCTCTATCTACACCTACCGCTGGACGGATTATTAGTGGCAGGAGTGGTGTGCGAGGGAAGGTGTCCACAGCAGCACCACTGCAGGGAGCGAGGGGCCAGGTACTGGGCCCCAGCAGGCCCGGGCCAGCCTCCTGCTCACAGAGCGCCGTTGTGAGGCTGCAGCCGGAGCTCGCTCCGAAGAGAACAGAGCACCCCATTATAGGGAGAAGGACCAGTAAAAGCCTTCCTTTCGGTTTCGGCTGGCCTGTGGTGCCTCCTGCCTGCCCCACGGGAGCTTGATGCTGTGAGAAAGAGCCTCTGTAGTTGCTAATGTAATCCCGAGGAGCCAGGGGAAACCACTGAGCCTGGCAGTGAAGTTAGGAAAGGGTTGTTTTAAAGTTTCTTTGCTAGCACAAACTCCTAGGAAGACTTGTCCTCTTTTTCCTGGCTGAACGAGTAGTTAACAGCAGCTTAATGAATTTCTGTGTTTGATTCGTTTTTGTTTCTGCCACCCTGTCATTGCCATGTGGATGTTCAAATCCTGGGCCAGGGAGTTGAGCCCCCTCTGCCCTGCCCTGGCCTGGCCATGCCAGCATCACAGGGTGCAGAAGGGTGGCTGGGCCCAGGAAGGGGGATTTAACTCCTCATCCACACCCCGCATGCGAGGGGAAGCATTGCTGGTTATTGCAGCGACAGCTAAGATGGGATGTAGACCCTGTGGGTCCTGACATGCATGGAGTGAGGACAGCTTTTCATCACAGCTGTAACCCCCTGACTAGCTCATAAATGCTGCCTGTTGTTGTGCTGGTCCCCCCAGGCTGGCACTTGCAGGTTTGCCAGGCTCTAATTGCTCTTTCTTTTACTCCTTGTCAGAGAGGTCTCCCTGGTCCACCAGGCCCCCCAGGTCCACCAGGGCCACCAGGAGTGCCTGGTATTGATGGAATTGATGTAAGTGTTACCTGTATATAGGAAATATACCTGAGGTGTACCTGTGTTGTCCTGACTGTCAGCATTTGACTGCGAGGAGACTGAATTTGGCTAGAGATACACATGGGAATTAATGGGTCCTATACACTGCAGTGGGCTGGGGTGGGGGAGAAGATGGCCTTTCAGATTATCTCTGGTATGGAAAATGCAGGATTATTTATTCTGTGTATTCAGTATCATATGCTGTGCTTGTTTGCCTTAAATGGGGTGTATGGATTTTATAATTCTAATCTCAAAAGGGGTTATGTAATGTCACTCATACTAAAGAATGATAAGGGTTTGTGGCATTATTCCTCATAGGAACTACTATATATTTTCCCCCAATTCCTGTCAGATGTTTATGTGATTATTTCTGTTAGTCAATAACAGAGATCTTCTGGATTTAATACTGATTTCCTACAAGAATATTTGAGATTGTTCCTAAAAATAAATAAATCAGTGTTTTTTCATGAGGGACTGTAAAAGGTTGCTGTAGCTCTGACTAATACTTCCCTTTTCATATCTTCTTAGGGGGAGAGAGGTCCCAATGGCCCCCCTGGACCACCGGTAAGTGATTGCAGCTACTTTGCATTTGCTCCTGCCAGAGAAGAGGTGCTCAGTTTTGTCTCTGCTCTTCTCTTTGAATCCTGAAGGGCCCAGATGGGGATGCAGGCAAACCAGGATCCCCAGGCCTGCCTGGAGAGCCAGGAGCTGATGTGAGTACACTGATTTTCTGGAATTTCCTTTTTTTTCTTTAAAAAAAACCCAACTATTTTTTTTTTAGAAAAATACATGGATTTAGTCTATTTCTGTAGAAGCATGACCATCTTTTGAGGTCTCTGGCTTACCCTACAGCTGCCAGTGAGTGCTAGCAGTGTGCTTGGGAGAGAGGAGCTTTTCTCCAAGCTTAAAGATGCTCTCTTGGAGGAACAGAACCATGCTGAGGGTGGCTGGGCCAGCAGCTCTGGGATGAGTGCTGGACAGGAGGCCATGCCACATCCTCTGGAAGCATCCTCTGGTCAGTGCCTCACTGCCTGCGTGGCAGAGAGCTGGGCACCAAGGGCAAGAGAGGGCTCCAAGCCCCAGCCTGGGCAGGAGGCTTTGCTGAGTCCGAGGGCACCAGCAGCCCCTGAGAGCCCAGGGAGGAGAGGCTAACCTCTTCTGGGTGGTGGGTGTTCAGTGCTCAAGGGGGTGTGCAGAGGGCTTGTGTTTAGCAGTTTTAACTGTCCTTAACCTCTCCTTACCTAAGCCAAAGAAAATGAGAAGAAAAAAAAAAATAAAGATCATCCCTATAGGCCTGATGTTACACTGATCAGTTACCTTTTTACTAAATTGAAGCTTAAGAATGAATTTTAGATCAGTTTCTGAGGAAAATCTTTGATTTCCATGTTGCTATTATTCCAAGTAAAAACCTCCCAGACTTCTACCAGTGCAGAGCCTCTACCTGCTGATGTATCTTCCTTTACAGAATAATAAAGTTTCAACCTCATCTGGTGTTGACAGCCTGTTATGGTGCATCTCTTGAATAAATTAGGCCCCACCTTCCTATGTTTTTGGGAAACCCTTAATATTTCTCTTGAGAGTTGTGTTTGAAAGCATTCTTGCTATGAAGTGAGATTGTTACAGTAGTACTTGGATCTTACGCCAGGAGACAGATAACTTATGTTTAATTTACATAAGTGGTAGAATACTTTTGTACTTTAAAACGTCAAAAATCATAATTATATGCAACAAACTAGTATATTAGAGAATATTGCAAATTATATAAATGAAAAGCCTAATATTTACTGAATATTGAGGTTAATTCTTAATTTGTTTTTGAAAAGATGTTTAGTGGACATGGAGCTGAAACAGTCTTTAGTTAAACTGTTTAGATTTGAGTTCTGTAGGAGGAAATGGGCTTGCTATCAGTGGAGGCTCATACCACTTCATTTTTCCTGAAAATAATACAGACCCACAGCCCATTTGTACATGTCAAAAACCAAGAAACAGATCTTTAAAAACAATTTCCTGTTAAAATTTTCACTTAAGGCATGGTTTTGTTTTCCTTGCCAGAATTCATGGTAACGCAATCAGGTGAAGCAGAACCTTTTAAACTCAGCCTAGCCTTTGGTATTTCTTCGCACTTGCATATTCCCTCCTGTTAGTGGAGTGAAACTGTCATGCTGAAATGGTGAACCTCTTTTATTTTGCCTTGAAGACAAAACTGGGCCCTTACTGTACTCCCACTGTGCACTCAACTCTTAATTGGGGTTTTGGGTTTATAATATCTTCTGCCATGTTTAATTGGTGAGGCAGTCTGACTTTTTAAATCTCATTTTTCCTTCACAAACTATTTCAGTGTCAGGTTTAATAGATTGGTACTGTACGGTAATTGACTGTAATGATCATGTAAGCTTTCAAAAGCAAATTATCAGAGAAAAATACCTGTTTGAGTGAACACTAATTGCTGCAAGTGCACCAAAAGAGAAATGTATTGGACAAATGTAAGAGCAAGGCTTTTCTTATGGATATTTGGGAATTTCGAAGCCATATAATCTGGTTAAAAATACAGAAACAAAAGAAAACAAAAGAACTCCAAATGAATTTGTAGTTATAATATGTGTGGTTTAAAGAGTAACCTCAAATCCAGCCTGCCAGCTTTGTTGGTTTGGGGTTTTGGGTTTTTTGGGGGTTTTATTTGGTCAATGAGTGGTTTATTCGACATGGGAAACACTGACAGTTGTTTGTAACTTGATCCGTGAGCTAAATTCATCAGTCTACCATTGAGAGTAAATAAGGTCATGTGAGATCACCCGTTTACTTCAATTGTGATTTAACTAAGTAATTTTGAAGGACATGTATCACTGGCACTGATGTTTGTCACCAGAAGCTAGTACTCTGGACTTGGGCAGTTCTGACTGTAGATGTAAATAGGCATTTGAATTGTAAGTTTCCTGCAGTTAGTTATCTCATGTAATAGCTTCATTATTCTGTGTTGTAGAAAGTTTCCTGTTGTGATTAAGAAAATTGCATAACCTTTGCATTAACATTGTATACTTTACCTCCAAAGGGATTCACAGGACCTGATGGCTCACGTGGAGCCACAGGACCAAAAGGACAGAAGGTGAGAACAAAATTATGGCATTTTTCTTTTTTTAAGCAGGAATTTTTTGTCTCTATGCAACTAAAGAGGTCCTGCAGCCTTTTTTACAGTATTAGAGCAGCTGTAGAACACAGACCCACTGGGCCCTTTTCACACAGTGTGAAGGAACCTCCATTCTGGCAGACAGCAGTAAGGAATGGTGGCATTACACTGATGATGTTAAGGTTGAGCATCTTCAGTAATAGCCAGGCTCTTTCCATCTTGTGCTATAATTATGTCATAGTAATAGGCAGTGGGAACCAGAATGGTGACACCTGACTTCATCAGCAATCAGACAAATGAAATGTACATCAGAAGCCAGAGTAATACTAGAGCATGTTTTGAGTTTTATATTTTTATGGGGAAAAAAAAGCCTAAGGCTGTACCTTTTTAATATTGAGAAAGTCTTTCCTTTCTGTCAAGTCTCATTGAAACTAGCATAGTGTTAATGAAGTGAGTAATAATTGCAGAATATATCTACTAAATTATACTCTACTAAAGGTGAGAACATATTCCTGTATGTTGGTTTCAAAACTTCATGGTAATGCCTCTTGAAAAACTCAATTTCTATCTTTTAAAGGGTGAGCCAGGACTGCCAGGTGCTCGTGGACTTCCAGTAAGTTTTTGATGAGGCTTTTTAGAACTTAAGTATCAGTATGAAGGATTCTTACCATTAAATGTAGTGACGAAAAGTCAGAAACTGTTTCTGAGGTTTTGAAGAACTTGTAAGATATTCAAGCAGTACCTTAAGGAACCTGTCTTTCATTATATGAGTGTGCAGATATTACTGAAAGGAGGTTTGGATTGTATACTGTAGAAAAGAAAGGAGCACGTGTGATGTGGTCACAAGTTTAGGATGTGTGCCATTGTTTTCCATCTCTGTGTAAATGCCACAGAGACAGGAGAGCCCATGTTTTGTTTGCATCACTTAGTGTCCAGCTACTCCTGTTTCAGCTCCTTGCCATGTGTTCAGATGGGATCACTGAAGTGTAAATGCTGTGTGGGACTTCCTGTGCTGTTCCATATAAAACCAAGACAAAGGATGAGAAAGGACATGTGCAGAGTACTGTTTCAGTTGACATGCAGATATATTTAATGTCTTTGGGGGCTGAAAATAGTTGTGAATTTTAGGAATTTTACAAGGTTGAAGAATCAAATGCTGACTGGCATGTAGAAACTTATATAGGAAACTATGGCTTTAACATCTTCCTTTGTGGAAGTATTTGTGTTTGTAAATATATGTAAATAAATGCTCTGCAAGACAACAAATTCAATAATTGAATTTTTCTCCAGGTATTGATAGCTGAATAGTAAAATTGCTATGTAACATTAGTTAAAAAGGTTTTCAGAATGGCTTTGCAGAATCAAACAATAGGAGTTTTGTACCTTTCTATCCCATATACTCTATTCCTGGTAAACAACTTGACTAGGTGTGGGAACCCTCCCCACATTTCTGACCTTTTTTCATTTTTCATAGGGCAAGGGTCTCCTTGGACCACCTGTGAGTATCATTTTTACAGTTCATAAATACATACTTAAATGAATCAGTTTAATTATTCAATAAAGTTATAGTACTATAATAAAAAGCAATTCAGTGAAAAAAGAGACTTTTAATCCTGATATTATGTATGCCTTCTTCAGCTACCACTGAAGTTGCTTAGGTCTGTGGTATATGGAGCAAGAATAGTTGTGTCTGAAGGCATGGTGTTTTGTTTGACTGAATTACATGTTCTTGGTGCTTGGATGCTGGTTATAGAGGTATTTTGTGGTTTAAAACTACTGCCTGTCTTGGTTGTTACAGGGTCCAGCTGGTGCAGCAGGGCTTCCTGGGGAAGTAGGCCGTGCTGGTCCACCTGTAAGTACTGCTGTGTTTGCTAGAAGTGTAGGTTTATTCTATTGCTAGAAGGTACTTGGAGAAAAAAAAAGGTAATTGCTGTGCTGTCTAAACACTGTTTGGATTATAACAGCACTTGTAAACATACTTTTTCCCTCTACAGTGATCGCTAATGGAGAAAAGTTTGTGTTTGAAGCTCATCAGAAATAAGGAGCAATGAATTAGCACAAAGTCAGGGTCACCCATTAGATTAGAATTAAATGTTTCATACAGTGTCCCACACTCTACATCTCCTCTTATTCAAGGAAAGCTAAAATCAGAAAGAAAACCTGTCAGAAGTACAGGAAATGTAAAACCTAGCATTCATGCAAACCTTTAGTCTTACTCCTGTCTTCTTGCATACACTTTATGGTACTTGACCACATACTGTTTCTGTTTTCCTTTTGCATATCAGTGAACATGGCAATTCAGTATTACTCTCATTTGAAAGTGTGACTCCATCTACTGATCTTACTGCTCAGCTGTGCGCTCAGTGTCAGCACAGTCTCCATACTTTACCACTGAAATGCAAATTGAAATCAATTGTTATTTTTTTACTTGAAAGAGCAATAAAATTTTGTTTAATGAAGCCTACTTTTTAATGCCTACCTATCCCTGTGTGTTGCACTGTCCTATAAATGAATATAAAGAAGAATGTTAACAACCCCCAGTTTGTTTCAGAAGCTAATTCCTCCAGCTCACTGTCTTGTCTGTAGCAAGGGCAATAATGGATACCTAGGGAAGTGTACAGACTAGCTGTAAAATGACATTTTTCTGTCACTGTCCCACATTCTGGCAGTTGGCAGTTTCGAGGCTGCCTGAATGTGAAATTGCACCTGTGCTTCCTTTTTTCATATGAACATATCCTCCATTAATGTAGTTGGTCCCTTTTGGAATCCATTTATGTTCTCCACAAGAGATTGTGCTAGTGAGTCCCACGGTGCAATTACACTTTGTGTGTTTTTAAACCTATGGCTCTGAAGCTCACGTGTTGTCAGAATCAGCGAAGGATTTTTCTTATTTATCTTGCTAATTTCATGTATGATTTAGTAACAAATTGAAAATAATATTGAAATAACAGTAGTAAGTTAAAAGGTGGTCCCTGTCAGAATATTGGATCTATTTTAATTAAAACCATTCAGAAACAATAATTTGCAGATGTTCTGTGTTGTCTTTACTTTTGAAAGTCAAGGACATCAAAATTTCACAAACAGGAGAAGATTTTAACTTGGAAAATTCATCTTGGCTTCTGAAAAAGGGGATTTTTTCCCTCTCTGTGCTTTGGGCATTTTTGCCAGTTACTAGGATTCTTTTAATTCAGAACTTAATTAGCAGTTACTAGCTGGACAGCTGCATAGATGATCCTGTGGTCAGATGTTTCAGCTTTCTAAAGGAGCTGAAAATGTATTGAGTTTTGTGACTCCTGTTGCACAACTGGCTCCCATTCTATCAAAAGTAGGTTTTCCTGTTCTGCTATGGGAGCTGTGCTCTGGGTTGATGGTTTAAATGGCTGCCTAGCCTGCCCTTCTGTAGCTGCTTCATTTCTCACTGTTGTTTTGTGCTGTGAATATGTAACTGCTGGTTGTCATGATTACTGTGAACCAACAAAATTATTTTACTCCTTTCTAGGGGGATCCAGGAAAAAGAGGGCCTCCAGGACCACCAGGACCACCAGGTCCTCGGGTAAGTGATTGCTGGTGTCTGAATTATGTGTTGTTGCTGTGTGCAAAGCATTTCTGCTCACGTCCTACAGCAGAATACTGACTATAGGATTTCAGCAGGCTGTGGTAATTCATAATGTCTAGAGGCTTGTGTTCAAAGCCTGAGGTACAACTCATTTAATTATATCAACATTTGATCTTTCATTTAGAAAGCAAGTTTCTAGTCTTTGTGGTTATAAAACATAGTTCAAAATGCAAACTTTGTAACTTCTCTTTCTGGAAATGGTTGTAAACTGTAACTCTTACAGTTTTAAAGCTTCCTTGTGAATTCTAGTATTACTGTAAATGTAGTCTTTGTTGGGTTTCACCTGTAGTGATTCAGCAGAGGTAGACTTTGCAGGAGGAGAAAAATTTAGTATTTGGCTCATGAGCCAGAAGTACAGTTAACTCCATTAACTACCAGACATCTCACTCATCTACCAATACTTTTGTTGTGGAAAGATTTTCTCTGTAAAGATCTGAATCTTTTACTGAATGGTAGTAAATTGGAAAAGTAAAAGTTACCCTCATTGCAGAAATTTTCTCAGGTTCTGTTGGAGACTGATGGAGTGTGGATATATTTGCTTTACATTTAATAGTATGTTTTAGATAGCTTAAAATACAAAAGAAATATTTTGTGTTTCAGAAGTTGATCTAAGGTAGTGGACAGGATTTTGCAGGTACCTGCAATAAAATCCTGCAGATTAGGTGCTTTTCATGTTGGAGATCCTTTGGTTGATTATACTTCTGATTCCAGCTTTAGACAGTAGTAGTATTTTCTGTTTTTTCTCATGTCTGTATTGTCTGGTGAGTCAGATCTGGTTATTTCTCTTCTGCTGACTTTGCTTAATTTCATTTAATTTAGGGAACAATTGGCCTGCAGGATGGTGACCCACTGGTAAGAGTTTTCATGTGTTTTTCCTTGAAGTAATCTCCTTCAGCCTTATTGAGCCTCTCTGGCACTAACTGTCTGGGTGCATTTCCAGTGTCCCAACGCCTGCCCGCCTGGCCGCCCAGGACATGCTGGCCTGATGGGAATGAAGGTAAGGGAATCTGCTTCTTCAGGCATTCCTTACAGAGGGACTGGCTCAAAGCACTAGGGAGGGTAACTGCTGGCTTGATTAATTTCAAAAAACGTTGCATCAGTGTGGATACTTACAGGTATTTCAGCTTGACTGCCAAAATAACTTCTCGTTTTTGAAATCTCTTACAGCTGCCATAATCTTCAGGGTAAAATTTATGTGTGGTTCTGAAAGGATTAGAGTATGTGGAAGATTGCTTCATTCACTTCCTGGACCATTTGTTGTCTGACTCCAGGAACTCTAAACGTTCCCCCAAATCCTTAGTCTTTTTTCCTTCTTTCTCTCTTTTTGGGAGACCTATAACATCCTAAATTGAAATGAATGCTTTTTGAGGATCATTTTAGCTAATGGTTGTTGGGTTGTTTATATATTCTTTGCTGATCTCTAGGAATGCTGTTGCCCTGAGGAAACTGCTATGGGACAATGTAAGAAGAAATAGTGACCTGTGTAGAAGTATAGCCTTGTTAGATCCAGGAGCAGATCTTTTGGAACAGGGTACTTTATAGATGGTGTTAACTGGGTAGGTGAGGAAGCAGAGGGATGAGGACTGCAGAGGAAACAGCAAGATAGTTCTGAGGAGTCTCTGTCTTTTTCACAAAACCCAGTAATTTATTTTTTAATAGTGTCTATTTATTTATTTACATTTATTTTAGGGACAGAAAGGTTCAAAAGGAGAGTCTGGTGAACCAGGAAAACAAGGTTATAAGGTAAAAAAAAAAATAAATTGCTGTTGTTTTTAGCAAGCTAATAGTAGTTTAGCTTCTTTAAGAACAGTATTATGTTTTGTTTGAACTATTACTTTTTTTACCAGAGTGCATGAAGACATAATACATACCAATATGTGAGGCATGGATTAGCTACAGATGTATATTCCTTTTACTTTCCCAGGGTGAAGAAGGAGACCAAGGACCCAGTGGTGAAGTGGGAGCTCAAGGCCCTCCAGTAGAGTATTTCCTCTTAAATAGTGTTACCCATTTGTTTTATTATGTCATATCTTTTTTTTTCTTCTTACTGTAAGAGAACATGTTACAAAATCTCCCCACACCTTTCTCCTTGTTCTGCCATGTTGTCTGTGAGTGAAAATAGAATGATTTAAGTCCCTCCAGGAAGCTGAAGTATTGCTAGGCACAAAGGTCTCAATAGATCTACGAAAAGGTTTAATTCATATCCTAAATTTTGGGTTGTACTTAGTGCAAATAGTTGGAATTTTGTTGTTGTTCTTTTCCTTGACCTTCCTTTCCGTAATGTTGATGACTCAGACTTCATCCTTGCAAAACTAGTGTTTGTCTAAAATAGGTGAACTGTGACATTCAGGCTTGGCTAAGACTTGAGGATGAAGTGGCGCCCACTGAAGAATAGATTTTTTTTTTTTTCTCTCAGAATTTTATTTTCTTATTATTTTTGCCTTTTTGTATGCCAAAGAAGCATCCTTCAATCACACCTATGGTATTGGAATGGAAAGACAAGAAAACTTGTCCTGCTTCACTTGACTTCTTTGTTCTGGCACATACCTCCTCAGCTTGTTGCCGTGTGGGGTCTTACAGTTACCACAACTGAACAGGCAATAGGGAACAGAAGAAAGGGCTCATTCTGAGTAAGAGAAATAGGCATAACACATTTAACTTCTCTACTTTATTTTATGATGGGGTCCTAGATGTGAAACTTAATGCCATTTGTGTCCAGATGTGATACTATGAAGATTTTATAATTCAACTTGATCCTCTGCTATTCTTTTGAAAAGCCTTAAATTAGTAAAATATCAAATTACCATATGAATCAAATGCTCTAATACAGAACTAGCTGGATTTCTCCTTTTATGCTAAGAAAATAGTAAAATAAGGATAAAGAAAGCATACAGAACTCTGACTCTTCTGTCTAAAAACTAGGACAGGTCTGATGAAAAGATTTAAGCATAATTTGAATATACTTTTCATTTTCAGGGCATCTTAGGTATCAGAGGTATAACTGGTATAATGGGACCTAAAGGTACCAAAGTGAGTATTAACCCTTCTTTCCATAAAATGGCCTTGATAAAAAAGTATATGCGCCTGAATGTTTTCAAAGCTTTAAAATCCCTCACCTGTAGAGAACTTGCAGCTCCCAGCAAACCAAGGAGGGCCATAAGTTGTTAGTGTTGTAGCACTTGGTTTTAATGTCTTGTGTTGTCTGGTGGTTTTGCAGGGAGCTCGTGGGCTTGATGGTGATCCTGGTCCTCAAGGTCTTCCTGGTGTACCTGTAAGTAGAGTGTGTGTAAGCCAAACACTTCCCAGGGTCTACCCTGTTAGATTCTAAGTCTAGAATCTTTGTGGCTGTGAATTAGAAAAGCCTCTGATATATCCAATTCCTTTGATTCCCCACAGGTGAATAAATGATATGACAGTGGTGTCAAGACCAGAGTCTCTTACTATCCCAAATAAATTGTGGAGTAGATGAACACATTTTAGCTCTTTGTATATTATAGTTAACCTCTTCATTCTGAGTGCTACTGTGCAGTAGGGTGGCTTGAAATTTTTCAGGTTTTAAGCTGGAAAATACTAATTCATTAGAACAAAATCTGTACAGGGCATGTAGCTGTCAGCTGCTATATTAAGCACCTGCATTTTTAAATGTAGTACGTGTTTGAGGTGTCTGCTTTAACCAAATGTGAATTGTACTGTTGATATACTGGAGGTTTTAGCTAGTAAATGCAAGTAAGTTTGTTCTGGTTTTGTTACTAAAATGATCTTTTTTTTTTCCCTTGTAGGGGGATCAGGGACAGAGAGGTCCATTGGGAGAGACAGGCCCAAAGGGAGAAAGGGTGAGCACAGACAAGATTTCAAGTCATCTTGACTTGGAAATTTTGGTTACTTACAGCAAATAAGCATACAGTGTAATTGGTACTCTCAAAAGTAATGCACATCGGAGTGAGTATGTGCTGAATTTCTTTGCATCTGTCATTTCATTGTGTTTTATTTTAATTTTTTAAAACTCTTCTTCTTTTTCTTAGGGCCCTCAAGGTACAAGAGGAATAAATGGTCTCCCTGGGCCTAAAGGAGAGCCTGTATGTATATTTCACTTCATTTGCTTGGTGTCATGCTGATTTGTGTATCTGATATGCTTGAGTGAAATCTTTCCAGTAATGCATTACTTTTTTTCTCTTTTCCCCCCTTTTTTGTTCTTTCAAGGGCTTACCAGGAGTTGATGGCCGGGAAGGGATCCCTGGAATGCCTGGAGCAAAAGTAAGGCAGAGTTGGCATGTGTGAGCTTTCGTAGTGCCTTAGATTTGTTCATTCAGTTGTGGCTTTTAATTGTGCTGCTGCCTGTGGCTTTGTGTACGTTATTAGTGTAATTGAATGAACTATCCCATCCAAGGACCCAAAAGTACTCCAGCCCTGTGTTCCCTTTTGTATGATTTGCAGAAATTACAACTTAAACTGTTTTTCAGGGTGAACCAGGAAAACCTGGAGCTCCAGGTGATGCAGGACTTCAGGGACTGCCAGTAAGTATCTGATGTTTTACCTTGAAAGTTTGGCTCAGTTCAAACTACAGAAAGACCACATACGTTTTAGTTCGATGCTGACGTTGGAGTAATTTAAGTGAAAACAGGAAGAGTCTGTCTAATGCAAAGGGGAAATACTGCTATGTGTATCCAAAACTTCTGCACAGAAGCCCAAAACCCCTCATGGTACTGTAGTGAGGAACTCAATCTTACAAAAGGTTTGTGGTCAGCATGCAGTTCTTTTAGGGATTCTCACATCTGAGAGCCTCTGGATATTATGGTGTGGCCCCACAGTTAGAGCTGGTCTCACTGTATTGATCAGGGCCGAACCTGTTACCAGGGTGAGCTGGAAGAGCTGATCTAGTCTAACATACCTTAGATGAACAATTATCTCCTCTTGCTGTTCTGCTGGCTCAGAGTATCTGGAATGCATCACACATGCTTCTTTCTGCAAGGGGGACAGGTTTTCTGGTGTATTCCCTGCAGTGGAGCAGTAGGGAATCAGTAGTGCTCTATGGACCCTTTTAGAAAGTAATCCTCACACATGAACTGAGTAAGTTTGAAACTTGTGCCTGTTGTCAAAAGTGAAATAGAAACTTGTCTGAAACACCGTGCTATAAGAGTAATTACTGGGAGGATATGGTGAAGGAACTGCAATTAAATTTGTAAAACAAAATGAGCTCTTAAGCTGGGGAAAAAGTTTGATAAAAGCACACTTGCTGTGAGCTGCACAGAAGTGAGGAGAGAATGGACTGTGTACAAAAGTATCTGTTAAAACTCTCTGCCTCCAGTCTCAGATTACTGGGACTGAGACTCTATTTCTATGGTAAGCCAGAAAAAGCCGCAACTCCACACTTCTCCATGCTCCTTTTGCCAATTTATGAAGTAGGAATAATACTCCTGATCTGCTACTTTGTAGATAGAAAGAATTCAGGCTTGGTCCTTTATTGAGTAGAAGTGCTTCAATATCAAGTCAAAGGACTAGAAATATTTGAGACATGAGGAGCTTAACACCCATTTCCAGTCCCCTCAACAACAAATAAACCCTGTCAATGTTATTTCTTTCAGGGTTTACCAGGCTCTCCAGGTGTCAAAGGCATTACTGGCCCAAAGGTAAATCATTTTGAGTATTGACTTTCTTATAATACTGTGTTTGTACTTAACAAGTTCTAAGGTGGAAGTTAAACAATTAATACAGGCTGATTTTTTTATTATTACTTTTTTATTTTAGACCTGGTTGATTTCCTTATTTTTTTATTTTGAAATGGAACAGTAAACCATTGGCTAGGCTAATATTTGTCATGTTTTGTCCACCAGGGTAATAGAGGTCCTCCTGGGGTGCCAGGTTTGATGGGAAATTCTGGTAAACAGGTGAGATCATGAATCTTATTCAAAAGATCCAGGAAAAGTTCTACATTGTGTAAAAAATGACTTTTCAAATTTGTTATGTACTTCCTATCCCCAAAACAGGGTGAACAGGGGCCAGAGGGAGAAGCAGGTCCAACAGGACCCCAAGGGCCACCAGTAAGTATTGAATACATTTCAACTGAGCTTGTGTAGTGTTGCAGTGTCACAAGGTATGGTTGCTGAAGCTAACCATGAGGTAAAAACATTTTTAAGGTAAACAGTAGGTGTTGTTTTACAGTCTTCTGTACCAGGTGGATGTGCATTGTCACGGTGAAATCCAGAAGCACGTCCTGTGACTTTTCCTGGCTTTGGTAATAAATTAAGTTCTAAACCTATGTTCATATTCTTGTGGTCTTTGTTTTTAAATATGCTGCCTAAAAGCCCAAAGAGAGGGTTTGAAGGTGGCTTGTGACAAAAGATGGAAAAAAATTCCTGTTCTTCCACTGCAACAGTCAACTCCCACCACTGGCGCTGAGAAACTTCGATTTGCTAGCTGTCAGTAGATCACTTGCTCTTTCCTTTAGCTGTTTCAGCCTCTTAAAGAAGCTTGTGCTATGCATTACAAGGCTAGGATGTATTTCTAATGCATGTACTGTCAACAGTGAGGCAAGGTATGAAGAAAAGGTAGCTGTCTGTCCAGCCTAGTAAAGAAAATGGCTAGAGATTGTCCTCAGCCCCCTTGGTCTACTGGCATGGTGTGGTTTGTCTTCATCCTGCTGAACTCCCTGAACACTCCCTTCTATCTGAACAGGCTGGCTGCAATTCAGTGTCATAGGGGAACAGGCTCTTGCCTGCCTTCCCTAAACTGTGCTTGGGCATTAGCTAGGAAAGTCCATCTTGCCTGAGATAAAAGCATGCTAACCACTTATCATGGCTGATGGTGTGATGCTGCTCGAGCCTGTGCCTTAGCCCTTTCTGGTTGGCATTATGAATGTAGCTGTAGTGATACGAAGTATAGCATTTATCTCTACTTGGAAACACTGATGTAGTTTCTTTCACTGGAGATTCTGCTTAAAACTAGAAAGATTTAGAAGACTGGAGAAATTATTGCTGGGCAGGTAGCTTGCAGGTTGCTGCAGAAAATAAATGTGAACTGATGGTATTTGTTAAGGCTCAGTGTTGAAGACAAAAGGACAACTGTTCCTGAGGTATGCTTGGGGTCCTAGAGAGTCTACTGGGTAGATTCCTAATTACCTCTAGCATGGAGCTGGCATGAGTTGAAGTTACATAATGCTGATCTCATTTCCCTTGGCTGTTAATCCTTCTGTGAGGATCAGTGATCTGAAGGAAATGTTCATGTACCAAAATTCAGTGTGACGACACTGACAAGCTTTTGCAAGCTTCTCTCTTGCCACTGACACCCTAGGGATACTTTCCTGGGATTTTCTGAGCTTCCACTATCATAAAGTGACATAACAGTTTTACTCTTGCAGCTGCAGGATTATCCTCGTAGAGGGCTTGGAGAGTTCCTGGTAGGGATGTACTTGTAAGGGAATTTCATGGGTCAGAAGTATTTCCTCTGAATTAGAAACAAAACATACAGCAACAGTCAGCCAAGTAACAGATTTTGTTTTCTTCTGTGGTTTGTGTTATCATGTGCTAGATGCATTAATTCATGAGATCACATTGGCTGAATCTTTGTGTGAATGCTGTGTCCACAGCTGCCTGTAAGTGATGTAAAAAGGGATTACATGAGCATACACTTAACTAGGATGGAATGCAGGGATCTTCAGCTTCCCATATACCTGACTTGCAAACATTTCTTTTTGTTGTTTGTGTTTAAAAGTGTGGGGTGCACTAGAAGAAGTTTTCAGCTCTGTTCTTCTTGAGCTGATATTTTGTATACTTGTAACAGGAATAAGATTTATAATTGAATCAGACCAAAGTAATTGCCCAGTCTGATAATGCACTGTAATCTGCTAAACTATGCTTTTAATCCTTTAAATGTGAACATGAATTCACAAAATCAGTAGTCCATAGAACAGGAGTTGACATGCAAGGTTAATTATTAATAACCCTGTAGTCAAACAGAAATAATGTAGATGAAATACAATGATTTTTTCTGTGTATCACTCTAGAGGTTAGCAAGACATCTGGATATCTTGCCTTCTTTTCCTCTGTCTTTCCAAATTGTGCTCATTTTGGATAAAAGCATAGAAAGAAAAAAATCAATACAGATTGAAGAAAGGAGGTAAATTATTGATAATAAAGTTGGCTTATAGAACATTGAACAGTAACCTAGTTTTCATCTATAGTTCCTTTAAAGCTATAAAGAGCCTTGAATAGGAACTATGTTCAGCTTTCTTCTGCTCAAGACTGCAGGCAGCATATGACTGCAATGGCTTTTAGGAACACTGGAAAAAACATTACTGCTACACAAAAAACTAGAATGATCAGGGTTTCTTTGTTCAGGGAGGATACAAGGCTAGATTATTGAACCTCAGTGAGCTTTGGTTCAAGATGAGTTATTCTGTGGGACAAATTAATGCTTCTGTACTGTTTATCAAATAGCTGTAGTACACTCTAGCATAAACTGTGCTATGTCAGTGTTATTTTGATTGTTAAAGAGCTGTTGGAGTGCAGTTGGAGCAGTATTGTTACTGAGCAGCAGCTTTGAGTTTTGGCCTTTTGCAAGTTCATGAACATTTGCAGTTGCATAGAGAAGATATTAGAGTGGTTGAAAAGAAGATAACTAGCTTTAATTAAAAATAGGCAAACTCATGTGTTGGGATACTCTTACTTGACTAGGGACAAATATCTATATAAGAAAATGACTTTAGAAAGTACCATTTTGGTCTAATTTCATTTCCTTAGTAAACTTAAGTTGGTACTTGAGCAGAAAACAATAACTTCTGTTTGTTTAGTTTACTATCCATCTGTTCAGTAAAACAGAAAAACAACTGGATCAACATGGAAATTTTGTGTTTTGTTTCTAAGTCAAAGGTGCTCTCCACCCTAATTGTTTTGTCAGTTACCCTTATGTTTGCTTCACCTTATGCTAGCCAATCCAAGTAATTACCAAACTCCTTTGTGAGTTAAACTTTCCTAAGCCAGTTATCATGGCAGGTGGCCCAAAGGAAGCAGTTCTCAAACATCAGTGTGCCACTTCTAATCAGTAGAATTTAGCCATGCTCCCTAAGCTGCTTAACCATTTTCTTTCGTATTTACTCAGATTTAGTAACCCTTGCCCCTGTTTTTTCATCCCTTGTTTTTCTTCAGCTGTTTAACCTTAAAATTGCTTAAAATGAAAAATTTGGAGAACGTGTATCCCGTTCTGTGGTTTTGAAGTGGAAAAAAGAGATCGGAACATTTAAGTAACCATTTAACTTACGTTAATGCCTGGCAATAATGTAACTCTCTGGAAGGTGACATTGCTTTTGTTTTATAGCTGTATGGCAGTCAGACATGAGTGCTATGATATATACAAGGAGATAATACTGATCATTTTAATCCTTGTCTTTCCAGCATCAGAAATTTAGTAGTGTTCCAGGTCAGAGATGTAATAGAGAATTATGTGATTAACAACAGATTTTCAGAAAGGTTAATGCATCTTCTGGGTTGTAAGATGAAGGTGATTTGAAGGGCTTTTTCCTTTTTTTTTCCTTCTAACATAAAGCTTCTAGAAATGATACAAAGTGCTTTAAAAGGCTAGTGATTGTAACATCATAAGGTATTTTGAAGGAAATGAATGGAAAAGTCTATTTATGTTTGTTTCTCTGATATCTCCAGGATACCTAATTATTTATTGAATTGTAGAGTTAGTTTTCCTAAGCTTGTGTGAAAAGCTGTCATTGGTGTAAAAGGCCATGTCTGCCATCTCCTTTTATTGTTCAGTGTGTCACAATATTTCACAATATTTTCTCTGTTAGGAAGAAAATATGTAAAGTTACCATTGCATATGGCACTAGAATGCTTAGATCTGCTTTTATCAAAAAATGTCTGAGAAGTCTTGATTGAAGTCAACTGCTAAGCAGTGTAATTCACTACATGTTTGAGGAAGTAATGTCCTTCTGTTTGCTCTAAGGGTAGCAGAGGGGAGCCAGGTCCTGCAGGTCCTCCAGGTATACCAGGGAAATGGGTAAGCAGTTTATTTCCACATTCAGTGCTCATATTTACTGTCAAGGAGCTATGGTATCTGGAACTACACTTACCCATTTATCCATGCAGGGAACTGAAAATAATGTTGAAATAAGTGATAGTTGAATTTCTTTTCCAGTCCTCTGTGACTGCCCTAATATTAGAAAGTGCTGTTTGAAAGTGTATGGAGATGGGTGTGACTTTTTCTTCTGATCAGAAAAGCCCATCAGTACTGTGATGTGTTCAGCTGGGTTGTGCACTCCTGTGTGGGATGTGTGTTCTGGGGAATAGGAGCAGTGAAAGACTGGCTTTCTGCTAAACAGCTACATGAAAATACTGAATGGAGCAGATTCTGAATGCCACCTTTCACCAGTGCTCCAGCAGTGTTTACACAGGAACAGTCAGCAGCAGAGCTGAAAGAGCCTGCTGTTAGAGAGGAATGTGCAAATCAGAGTGCAAGATCTTAGCAAGAGGTTTTGAGAGAACCAAACTGCCCTTGAGGCACTGGAGGGTGGGAGGGCCCTGTAAGCCATTTATTTCTGTTTTGTTTGTCAGCAATAAAATGCTAATAAGACAGTATTTAAAGGGCTGTATTTTAGATCAGCTCTATTTTCATCAGAGAATCCTCTTGCATCAAGTTAGGACTGTTCAGAGTATAGGATTCTGCCCCATCTGCTTGCCAGGGTATGACCCTTAGTTGTTCATTCTAAAAGAGACTGGCTAAGTTTACATCCTTGGCTTATTTTACAGGGTCCCCAGGGAGATATTGGACTTCCTGGACTGCCAGGTTCTCCAGGCCTGCCTGGTAGCAAGGGTGACCGGGTAAGAAACACACTCATACACACAGACTGCAGCCTGAGGTCAGCACTAAATACAAGAACTGGAGCATTATTTTCGCTTTTCATGTGAATTAATCTCTGGTTTATTCTTCCATATGCAGACCTGTTAACAGCTTGAAAGTGATGCTCTAGGTTCCTGTCAAATACTTCTAGCTCAAAAAACATAAAGAAGTGTTAAATAGGTCTGTGATTTGCACTGCTTAGCTTTGTGGATAATTTAGTATTGGCTCTTCATCCTCAGGAGGACGAGAACAAATCTGAATTAATTAAATTGTAGATTTACAGTGGTTTGTATGCCTGTATCTTACATGAATTAAATGGATCTCTGACGTGGGAGGGAAAATGTTGTTATCTGTGTTCTAGAAAAAAATGTTATGCATAGTTATAGTTCTTTTGGAATGTGTGTGTTTGAATTTGCACAGACTGCAAAGAACATTTAGGGATGGTGTGATTGCTGTTCTAACAACACAGATACTAAGATTTTCTTACATAGTACACTGTTCTAGAAAACTGAAATACTTTTACTATAGAAATTAATTACTTATGTTTGAAATTAATCGAGTCATTAATTTATTCCTCTTTGCTTCCTGCTTGTTTTGCTGCAGGATTCTAAGATGAAACATAATTATTTTTTTTGTAAAGGAATATCAACTTTACGACCAAGCCATTCAGCCTTGACTGTAGTGATCAAAATTCTAGAGCCAGTTCTGCTTTAAAAAAAACTGAAAATTAAACAGCAAGCAAGAGCAGAATGTGACTGAGCTTGTGGATGTCTCAGTGTGCTTATCCCATGTCAGCAGGGCTGGCATGGCCTACAGCAGTGCAGAATGCTTCACAGGGCTGGGAAAAGTGATACACTTACTGTATTTTTTAATTGCAACTTCTAATGGATTTGCAGAGCAGAGTTGTAGCTGCTGCAATATGATCTGCCATGTAAAGGAAAAATGCTCTGACTGTCAGACTCTGTCCCATCCAGTGCAGCAGAGGGTTATATGTCCCATGCTATTCCTTGCCTTCAGTCTGTCAACTTAATTATAGATTAAGTGCTTTCATTGTCATTCTTAAAAATGTGCAGCTTCAAAGGTCTCTTGCATTAATGCTAGCTGGTAGGGAGGGCTGAAGATAATTTAGTATGCTTTCGAACCTGTGCTTTCAAATTATGTTTCTGTGTTGTGTTTTGGCTTTTTTTAATCTTTCAGGGTTCAGTGGGTGAACCAGGACCTAAGGGTGAGCAAGTAAGTTGTGTTGCAGACCATGATACCTTCGAGTCCTGCTGCCAAATGCTGCAGTACATCCCTGTGACTAAATCTGAAGGTTGACACTACATATTTTTTTTATACAGGGTGTACCTGGAGCAGAAGGAGATGGAGGAGAAAAGGGTGACTTAGTAAGGTGTTATTTTCTCTTTACCTGATCACATACTTTGTTGTCATATATTAAAAGTTTAAAGTGTTGTTGGGGTGAACTCACAGTTCAGTTTTGCACTCCCTGGGCAGTGCAGAGCTCAGCAGCTCTATTAGCCTGGTCCAAAGGTTTCCAAGCAATCTGATTGTTCTGTGCTGTAAAGTGTGGTTTGAGAGGTTAGAGCTCTGTGTCTAATTCTGAGCTAAGCAATACCAGATCAATTATAATAAACATGTTTATTATTGACACCTTACAGAAATGTTTTTGAGAAGGGAATTTAAAAAAAAAAATCTGAAATTTGAGTTTATTTTCAAATGAATTTTAATTCATTTGAAGTGCAGTTTTGTGAAAATCAACTAGATACGTTAAACTTTTTTCTTTTAATGAAAAAAGGAGGTTTACTGCATTTGTAATGTCTGTGATAATGGATACTCTCTTCTTATTTTTGCTTAGGGTGATATGGGATTACCAGGAGCAAAAGGAGCTGTAAGTATAATGAATAGCACTGTTACAGAAATAGAGAGCTCTAATAGATTAGAGAGATGGTTTTCTGATTTAACAAAGAAAATACAAATTATGAGCTGAGCTCCTTATTACAGTTAGATTGAGTTCCAACAGCATTTCTTCTGTTTAAATTTTGAGTACAGTTAATATTAAAATTAACCAGCTTTGGAAGGAAATTGCATCTTGAATTCTAAGCTCCATAAAAGAGAAGCATCATTCAGTAGCAGTTTTCTGGCAGATTGATTTGTTGCTTTACAAGCAGTGAATGCAGTCTTTGTACAGTAGGTGTTGTACAGAGTGGAGGCTCAGGGCAGTGATTGCCTGCAGCCCTCTGAGCCTCACACCCTGGAAAAGCTGGCAGCACTTCTGTGAAAGAGAGAGCATTCCTGTAGTTGAGGATCACTGAAGAGTGCTATTGTTACAGCAGCTGGCAGTCTGGGCTTTGATGCTAACGTGTCAACCAGTTAGCCTGCAGGGAAATGAGACTGACCTTAACAAAAAATCTATGCCTGTGTTCTCAGGGGCCTGAGTGACTCTGGGGCTAAGCAAATGCAAGCTAGAGAGTGTTTACTGCTCATCATGATCTTACAAGAAGGACAGGAGGAAGAGATCCAGCAGAGGAGAAATCAATAGTTTTATCCCCCAGAGTCTTACAATCCTCTTCTCTTCATGAGACCCTGGAGTGCTTGTCATCCTATGGAGTACATACATAGGGATGAGTAATCTATCAGTAAAGCTTGTAACTCATCAGGCTGGGCAAGAAAGGCATGGTGGCTTCCTGGTTGTATAGCCCACAAAGGGAATTTTGCTGTCTCTAATACGAAGCATGTTCTTCGGGTTTTCTTCTGCCAGGGGCAGCAATTGACTGTCTGAGCTGCAGCATAGAGAGAACTGAAACGGCTCCATCTTGTGGCTTTAACTGATACCACTCTGGAGCAGCTCTTTCAGAGAGTTTGGTTCTCCCCCTCCCCACCCCCCATAGATTTGAGAAGCCACAAGTATGTAGGGTTGGTTTTTTTCCTCCTGCTTGTTTTGTGTTTTGTTGTGTGGTATTTTTTTGTGTGTTTGGGTTTTGGGTGCTCTTTTTCTTTGTTAATACTACTATTGATTATTAGCAGTAAAATAACTTTTATTGAAAGTAACTCAGAGTTGCCTGTTGGCACAGGTCTCTCTCTGCATGATATATTTATCACTTTTAGAAGCTATAGCTTTTTTTACTAACTGATGTAACCATATCAGGCTTTTTTTTTTTAAGTTTGTAAATCACACACTTACTCCAGGTGCTTACTTAAAGAGGCAGCTTTCAGCACCTCTCCATCCCTGCATTCATTGTCTTGCCTGTCACCATTTGGGTATGTCAGAATGAGCCTAACACTAGCAGTGCAGTGAAATGCCTCTTTCTTGTTGTCAGGTTGGCAATCCTGGAGAGCCTGGTTCCCGTGGGCCAGAGGGCAGTCGGGGACTGCCTGGCATGGAAGGGCCACGAGGCTCACCTGGCCCACGAGGCTTGCAGGGGGAACAGGGTGCCCCAGGTCTGCCTGGCAGCCAAGGTCCAGCTGTAAGTACTGATTTTGTCAGAACATGCATATACATGTAAACCCCAGGTGCCACAGTAGAGTTTGAAATACACTGTACCTCACAAGAGACACATTTGTAGACCAGAAAGATCTTACTGTTGTGCTGTTAGGTCCTTAGGTCCTCACCTTCCAGGTCAATTCCATTTTCTTGTGCCCATCCCACTGCTGCAGTGCATGTTTGATACATGGGTGTCTCACACATATTATCTACCTTGTTAGTTAAATTGACTTCAGCTGAAAGAGCTGCCCTTGCAGGGACTGGAACACCTTTTTATTGCCTGGTGTACTGATTGGGCTGCGATGGAGTTATATTTCTGCATAGGAGTGTGTAGGAGGCTCTCTTTGGGTTTTGTGCTGAAAATAGCACTGGTAACACAGTGATGTTGTAGCTCTTCCTGAAAAAGACTCTTCTGCTCCTCCCACTGCCCTGCCAGGGAGGAGATTGGAGGTGCACAAAAACTGGGGAAGGGGCACAGCTGGGACAGCTGATCCCAGCTGCCCTGGGGGGTATTCCATGCTGTAGGATGTCATGCTCAGCAATAAAACCAGGGGACGCTGGCAGAGGGTCTGCTGCTCAGGGAAGGGCTGGTCATCAGTTGGTGGTGAGCAGTTTTCACTGGCATCCTTTGTCTTTCCCAGGTTTTCATTTTCTCTGTTATTTTTCCCCCTCTTTCCTTACTTTCTTTTTACTAAACTGTTTTTATCTCAACCTATGAGTTTTTTCACTTCTACCCTTCCAGTTCTCTTCCTCATCCCACTGAGGGGAGTGAGTGCACAGCTGGTGAGGTGCTTAGTTGCTGGCTGGGGTTAAACCATAGCAACTGGCCAGCATTTTTTGCATCAGGCAGACTTATAAAATGTACTGTGATATCAATGTTTTTTTTCTAAACTGTTTTTTTTAATCCTAGGGAAAAGAACCAACTGATCAGCACATTAGGCAGGTTTGCATGAGAGTCATGCAAGGTAAATATGCTAAGAAGTATTTGATGTTTCTTGTACATTTAAATGAGGATAGTCTACTGCTGTGGAGGCCACCAAGATTTAACCAGAACAAATAGTGTGGGGACCTGGCAGGGACTTAACCCACATGTGAATGTGGACACAATGTGAGAGAACAGGAGAAAGAAGTCCCTTAATTATCTATGCTTTGCAGCCTCATCGAACTACCTGTTGATTCCACACTGTGAGTGTAGTAATCAGGCCACAGACCAGTGTTTTTGTGAAATATGTACATTTGGTGTACAAATCACTTCCTATATTTACATATATACAAGTACACAGCTTCACTGCAGGCTTTTGCCTTTTGTACTCATACATTACAGCAAACAGTGTAAAATAGGTAAAAAGAGGGCAGAGAGAGGCTTTCAGAACCCTAATGATACTTGCTTAGTTCTTGACACACACATAAATCTGAAGTTTTTCTAATACAGTTGGGTACGTGAGATTTACTGAGTTTAAACATTTATGCTGCTCTGTAGGCACGAAAGAGACTTGTCAGCACCTGCTGTTGTGGGTACCCTTCAGCACGATGCCTTTTTCATGTTAAGAGTTTATCAGAATGAACTGCTGCTTATAATTTAATCAGAAAATTCTCAGGAGTCATCACTGAGCTTGACACTGCCCAGCAAACTATTGTTTCTTAAAAAAACCAAACTTCTATAAACAGGATAAAAAGGCCTTTAAAGTGGTCTCTTGAAAGACACAGTAATATTGAGGAGGATTATAGTGAAATCAGATATGATGCTTCAATTTATAACTACGAGAATTAGCAAGGTGATCCTATGCCTAACGAAGAGCAAAGCTCCTGCTGATTTATGTTAAAACAACAATGTAAAATGTTCAATTAGAATCATAGAATGGTTAGGGTTGGAAGGGACCTCTGGAGGTCATCTAGTCCAACCCCCCTGCAGTGGGCAGGGACATCCCTAACTACATCAGGTTGCCCAGAGCCCTGTCAAGCCTCGCCTTGAATGCCTCCAGGGATGGGAACTCAACCACCTCCCTGGGCAACCTGTTCCAGTGTTCCACCACCCTTGTGGTGAGGAACGTATTCCTAATGTCCAATTTAAATCTCCTCCTCTCCAGTTTAAAACCATTGCCACCTTGAGCTCATGAGCACCAGTTTGGGGGTTTCCTCTGGAAAAGGTGGCAAGCACTTAGCAGGCCACCACAGGTGACTGCTCTTATGCTTTTCAGCTTTTCCTTTTTGCAAAGGTGGATCATGATAGGATTAAGAAGTAGTAATGAGAGATATTTGCTCTTTTAAGAGGCAAAACTGTATATTTTCTTACTAGATGGTTGATATTTAAATGCTATAGAAAATTATAAGTCATATACATTTGACTCGCCTTTTTGGGTGGGGCAAGGCTGTGGACGTTGTCTACTTGGAGTTTGGTAAGGCTTTTGACACAGTCTCCCACAGCATTCTCCTGGAGAAACTGGCAGATCATGGTATAGACAAATGTACTCTTCACTGGGTTAAAAACTGGCTGGCTAGACGTTGCCAGAGAGTGATTAATGGAGTGAGATCTAGCTGGCTGCCAGGCACCAGTGGTGTCCCTCAGGGCTCAGTTTTGGGGCCAGTCTTGTTTGGCATCTTTCTTGATGACCTGGACGTGGGGATCGAGAGCACCCTCAGTAAGTTTGCAGATGACACCAAATTGTGTGGGAGTGTTGATNACAGAAAGAGTGGTGAGGCACTGGCACAGCCTTCCCAGGGAGGTGGTTGAGTCACCATCCCTGGAGGTGTTTAAGAAATGTGTAGATGGGGTGCTGCAGGACATGCACTAGTGAGGACAGGGGTTGTGTGGTTTGTCTTTTCTTTTTTTTCCTTTTGTTTGGACTTGGTGATCTGAGAGGTCATTTCCAGGCATGAATATTCTGTGGTTCTCTGACTTATTTCAGCCTGCAAACATTAGATTTTTTTAAAATGTAGGCTTCAGAGTGACCAGCTTCACAGTGTGCCTATGCAGTTTGCCACTGCTGGTACTAAGATACCTTTGTAAATAGCACTGTGCATAAGGAAGGTCATCTCTTGGGTTCTGTAGCAGAGAATGCATGTTCTTCTGCAGTGAACAGGTCCACTTACTGCTTATTTCTGTTCTCTTCACTGCAGAACAACTAGCTCAGCTGGCAGCCAGTCTTAAGAGGCCAGAATTTGGTGCTCCAGGTCTTCCTGGCCAACCAGGGCCACCAGGTGCTCCAGGGCCTGCTGGTGAAAATGGCTTCCCAGGTCAGCTTGGACCCCGTGGCTTGCCCGGCCTTAAAGGTCCCCCTGGTGACATCGGCCGTAAAGGCCCTAAAGGTAAGCAATGCCCTGCCTGGCTTCCAAGTGCTGACTGCTCCAGTTTCTTGTGTTTGCTTTTCCCCTTGGAAAGCATAAAACAACCCAAACAAGCAAGATGCTTTGTTTCCTATCATAATTGTCATCAAATTCCTCAGTGCAGTACAAGAATGTGTAAAGCTCACTCAAATATTATTGGGTAGTATTTGTGACTTCAGACTTGCATTAAGTAAAGGAGATTACATAGGGTATTCATGAGCTCTGTGTGTGTATACATACATATATACATATATATATATAAAAATGTTCTTTATGGGCTATATACAGTGAGCATACTTTGTGAACTTCACAGCCAAAACAACAAAAAAACCCTGCCTCTTAATAAGATGCTTCTTGTTTGGAGCAATACTGAGTCTGAAGTGACACTGACTTTGAAGAAAAGGTGGGTGCCCACCAAAGAAAAGTCTCCATAATACCAGAATAAAGTTCTTTGTTTTATGAATGCCTTCTGTGGGTGTCAGCAGGAGACTGTCATCTCTGCAAGCCAGCTTCTCCTTTCTTCTCTGCACTAGCTGCCTCAAGGACCAGCACTGGAGAAGTTTTATTTTAGCTGAGTTTACATGGGCTTGCAGAAGCCCTTGGCCAGTAACCCCAGCCTGTGTTCCAAAAGAACCTATACAGTTTTGTAAGTGTGGGTTATTTTTGTTGTATAGGCTGTGTTGTATTTCAGATGGTACTTGCTGTTCAGCTGCAGGTGTTTAGGGCTTTTTTTTCCTCCAACCTGTCTTACTTCTGAGCATAACTCAAAGGGGGGGAAACCCCCAAAGAAATCATAACCATTTTATAAGGACATGTCACGACATCATTCAAAGATGCTGAGAATATATACAGCCACCTGAATTCTCTGCTTATTAACTACTCACATCTGAGAGGGGACTTACTGAAAGTAATACGCCAAGGGGACTCCAAACTAATGTTTCCTGAATTTGCTTTAGGTGAACCAGGAGAAAGAGGAGAAAGAGGATTTCCAGGCAGAGGACTGAAAGGTCATCCTGGACCAAGAGGTCTTCCAGGTAAATATAAGAGAGTGAGGGTAAAGAAGAGATGTAGTAAAAAGTTATTCAGAACTGATACCTCAAGCTGCCTTGAGCATAGGAGATTTAGTGTAAACACAATGAAAAACTTTTTCACAGTGAGGGTGACAGAACACTGGAACAGGCTGCCCAGGAAGGTTGCGGAGTCTCCTTCTCTGGAGACATTCCAAAGAATGTTCCTGTGTGACCTCATCTAGGTGATCCTGCTCTGGCAGGGGTGCTGTACTAGATGATCTTTCTGGGTCCTTTCCGACCCTTAACCTTCTGTGATAATACAAAAAGGTGTCTATTAAGCCATAAACTTCCAAATCACAGTACTTCATAATTTTTACTTCATAGGTAATAATGCAGTCACAAATGAGAATTTAAAGGTCTTTTACTAAAGAGCTACTACCCCCTTTATCTCAGTGTAGAAATATTAGGAAAAATGTAGACAAAGCATCAAAAAACCGAGGCAATCTCACACACACATATACCTAAAATTGCCTCTTTTTATATAAATTCATGTGGAGTGCCACGAGGGCTGTCTGCAGTGCTGCCATCAGTTGTACTGCACAGCCTTTACAGCAGCAGACTTGCCCCAGTGTAACTGGAGAGGACTGGGACTGACCTTGCATTGCTGTAGATGTGTAAGGACAGCTTGGTTGTCCGTTGGTGGGAGACTGTCCTATAAGCAGGCACCTCTTGAGACAGGAAAAAGCATCCTCCCACAGCTTTTAAGATCAAGATGTTTAGCAAAGCTACATTGATACTAAGCAAGGCATATGCTGCCAATTCTCAGACCTGCATCCACTTTTCCAGGTGAACCAGGCAAGGCCAGCTATGGCAGGGAGGGCCGTGATGGTGCCCGAGGCCTCCCTGGGATGGCTGGTCAGCCAGGGGTTCCTGGGCCTCCTGGGCCTCCTGGCCCACCGGGATACTGCGAGCCCTCATCTTGCAGCATGGAGGCTGGACAGAGAGCTGACAAGAACATGAAGGGGCCATGAAGGGCAATGCAAGTGCCACCAATCTACTTCCAGTACAGACAGCTGAGAAAAATAAATGAAGGAGAAATACAACCAAGGAGAAACCTTCCAACCAAGGTCTCAGTAAGGCTCTTTTAAACACAGTGGTTGTACATTCTTTCTAAAGGAGTACTTGGCAACACAAGCTGGAACACTGGTGCTTACAGAAACACACAGGTGATGTCTTCTGGCTCATGTGGGGAATGAAGGCACTTGTCTGTTTTTATTAATTTTTTTTAATGAATTGTTTCTGTGATTTCTCCTCCTCTACTTAATTCCTATGTATGAGGTACAGTGAAATAACACCTTCGACCATCAAATAAAAAAGGAACAGTTTATTTACTTCAGTTGTAGCTATTTTTTATGCTGATAAATTCCAGAGCACTCTGGAGCACATCCCATCACTTCAGGCAGTCATTTCACAACACAGGACATGCTAGGCCTCCCTCAGCTCTTCAGTTCAGTTGCAGAAGCACAGGCAGGAGGCTGTTCCTGTGGACACCTGCTGTACCTCTCTGTAAAGCTAGGATCACTAGGTTCCTATGAAAAAGCATGTGGAATAACCTCCTCTTTTTCCTCTCCAATTTGTGTTGCATTCATCATTTCATATGAACTCTATTCCAGCTTGCCCCCTTCTGTGCCAACTTTAAAAGGCTAGTAGCCGCTGTCAGGGGTGTATTAAGTCCCAGAAATACAAAAGTTTTATAGTAGACATTACAGATTTTGAAGTAACATCTGTGGTTGTACAAAACCCAAATAACCCATGTTTTAACCTCCTATGTGCTTTTCTATGCAATACCAATAAACAGAATGCCTGGAAGACCACCATTAGACACCCTAAGTAGCCTTTTTCAGAAAAACTCACTTTTTAGAGGAAAATATGCAGTGTGGCTCTTGTTTTTCTGTATAAACTAAACTATTTGTGGTTTTGACTTTACCTTCTCTGAAATGTATTCTCTTTCTCATCCTATGATGTTTCCTTTCATTTTGCTTTTAGTCCTCCACATTTTTCCAATACAAACTCTGGCATATTTGCTTTCAGCATGGATATTTTTCCCTAGCCCTTAATTGCCTGTTTATGTTCCAAACAGCTGACTTGTGTGCCATGTGAGAATAGAAAGAACTAAGAGGACCAGCTGAGCTCTGCCTTTGACACTGAGGGGAAGGTGCTGGGGCAGGAAAGACTCTAAAAGGAATTACTGAAACAGTAGATAAGCCCTTAGGTCAGTTTTCACTGATTGAGGGCATAGTCCTCACAAGTACTTAGGCAGTGCAACAAACCAAACATTAATGGTAATGACAAACTGCACTTCCAGGAGCAAACTTTTATTTTGACTCTAAAATGTGTAAAACTGTTAAAAAGAAAAAAAAATCCACCTGATAAGAGAATGAAAATATTATTTTCCATATGTAATGCATAAACATAATGGATCAAAAGAAGCAAAACGCCCAACATTAAATACAAATGTGAAGTGCTTTAAAAAAATATAGTCTGGAAAAAAAATTGCATAAAATTCCACAGTGGAAAAAACCTCAAGTAGGAGAGAAAACATTCATATGTAAAAACTAAGAATTATTACAATCAAATGAATTCAACACTGAGGGTCAGTCCAATGCAGAATCTACGTAAGTGGATAGATCATGGCAGATTTTCTGCCTTCAAGATGACTCACAAATGTTAACTTAAAATACAGAACTGAAGAAAAAGTCCTCAGGTCCATTATTATTCATTTTGGAACATGTTGTTAATCTAAGAATTCACCAATTTGAAATCTTGTGCAAGAGTGGAAAAAAATTTATCTGAAAAACGGCAGACTCTGTATCTAAAAACAGCAGGAACTGAATCTTTAGTAGCAGCACATACAAGTAAATAAAGAGTTGGAAAGAATAAGACAGGATTATGAATTTAAAAGAAAGGTGTATTCAACTATGGAGATAGAGAAAAAAATAGTGGTAGTTTAAACAAATAGATTTAGAAGCCAGTGATGGCGTGCTGCCCATTCCAGAGAGGTGCTCCTGGAGCCTCAGTGAAATCCTGAGCAAATCTTGTTCTCATCTCTCTCTAACAGCGTAAAAGGCTAATGAGATTTTTTTTGAAGAGAAGACTAGTGAAGATCACTTAACACCCATCAGGATCTCTGCAGACACTCCTCATGGTGGAGGTTTAATTGCATTGTGACAAATGCATCTTTTAGCTCCTCACTTACTTATATGTAGGCAGGAACTGAAAGAAAAATGTTTAACATTTGTCCTCAAAATAACCAGTTCTGCACAATCTGATCTAGTATTTTAAAATGGTGACTGCAGTGCTCCCCTACTTCAGTACTAGTAAGACTGCTGCCAAATGCTGCACTGAGATCTGTCTGTGTTACACATCTATAGCTCGCGTGTATAAAGAGTTTCTGTGTGAGTTTACATATATGTTTTCTGTCACAGCCACCAGGTTCAAGCAACCTAGTGTGAACTGCTACCAAAAAACTCACGTGGATACTTCACAAAGGCCAAAGTCTGTCTCTAAACAAAGGAGCTCTAGAGCACAATTTGGAGGGCCCAAATGAGGCAAGGAAGCAAGGTGGGGGAGGGTTTCACTAGGTTTTTGCTTCCCTGAATGAGCCCTCCCCAGGGCTTGCAGCACTGGCTCTGTGCCTCTCCTTTCTCCCAGTCGCAGTTGCATCCTCCCTCTTTGATTCGATGTGGAAGGGAAAGTTTGCCATTTCAGACAGGACCACATACAGAAAGGGTGTGAAACATTTCCATTTCCATCTGGAATCATATTTCAAATATAAATGGCCACACAATAAAGCAAAAATCAATATTCTATCCACTTAATACATTTCCATTGAACTGAACCTTAAGTGTTGCGAATCAAAAAATAAGGAAGTAAGCAAGCAGCCAGAATGTTCTGAGTCACTCAGTGACAGCTTCATATCACCCAGGAAGGAAAGAAAGTAATAAGGTATGTCATTGAAAATCCTTCAAATGTATCGACTGGAGACAGAATGTATTTATATTGAAACCTCAGTAAATAATGAAACGCATTTGTGTTTGTACAACAGCAGACTTGGAGATAAACCTGATCAAAGACATGTAGACTACATTCTTATTAGCTATAAACTTAATTTTGGTCTAGAAACTGTAATGTTTGTTAGCAATTAGTACTTGAAAACTACATTTCCTTAAGGTATCGTGAAGCTTGAGTTTTCTGCATAAACATCAACCAAGGCAAGGTTACAATTCAACTTGTTCTCCATGGTCTGCCCCCACCTATGTATATGGAGATGGATCCAGTGGACATAACAGATTTCAAGGAAAACGTGTGACTCAGTACATCCAAAACTACCAAAACCACAATAAAATACCTCCAAAACAACATTGGTTTGATTCCTGAGATACTTCTCATGTTCCAATATGTCACATTAGAGCAGCAGTTCTAGCACACTGCAAAATGCAAGGTTAGGGTCTGGCTTTACCTAGGACGTTTGGGAAAACTTCTCTGCAGAATGCTAGCTTAGCTAGTGAGGTTTTTGGTAAGACTTCTACGTAAACATTACAGAAAAAGAAGGAAAAAAAAGAGTGTACTCTGACATGAAGAATGTGACACGTGACAAAGAAAAATCGCCAAAGTATTCTGTGTGATTATCTATTAGTTTAAAAAATAGGCTTATTATAGCTGTGCACATCTTGCATCTGTCATAATCCACCACCATAAAACATAAAGGACTATACAATCAGTCCTGTTTCCCTATCACAGTGCTCTTTTAGCACTGAAACCAAATCCAGTTTAAGACAAAAATACTGCAACGTTCCTCAGCTGCACTGCCACTCGATCGCACAAAGTATGCTGCTGTGACTTCTGTTAACCACAGCAGACTCCCTGCTCCCCTAGGGACAAACATCATTACAGTGGACATGAAGGATGGCACAAAGCAGTATGTCATCCCACCACTGCGTGTTCTTCTGTAGTGCATAAATACAAAACACAAAAACTAAGCACTGTTACCTCTGAAAATAATAATCCAAGAAAGGCAACATTTCTGCAAACACTGCCATGCAAAACTAAATAGATCTGGGGGCAGAAGGTCAGGCTCAAGAACAAAATCAGAAACAATGACTTGTGCTCAGCCTGAGCTTTCTCCTCTGTACTGGGAAGACATTTGGAACTCCACTGTGTGGACTAGAGGAGATGTGCTGAAGCCACAGAACAGTTCCCCTCTTACCACCTTTATTACTTTAGGCAAACTGAGTCGTCCTGTATATAGCTATTTAAAGAGATTAGTCAACAAAAATGCAACTCGTCATAAAATATAATAGTCTGACACTGAACTAGAACAAAGCTTAGAGAACTTTTAAGAAAGGTTTAAAACATTTTGTCAAAGGTACTTCAGTTCAAACTACTGTTCTAAATAACCATTCCCAAATCAGAAAAATACCTTGTGCTACTGGAAGAAGTAATCCTCCATGTTTAGTTCCTTCCAGTGCTCACTGCAGCACAGACTGCTCACAACAGGTACAAACTGGTAAAGCAAATCACAAGAGATATTGGCACCTCACTGCCCTTCCCAGCCCCTTCCCCAGAAAACATCAGTCTGAAACTGCAAAGAAATGTCAGGGGCCATACCAGAAAACCATGCAGAAGCACATTTCCAGCTGCATTCTGCTTTGAATTCTAAAAATGCAGAGTAGGAGCAACCCAGTGTGAAGTCAAGCTGAGATTAACTCTGTTCTACCCCATTGAAAAACACAGCATCTTTTAAAAAGTATTGAGAGAGTCCATGTAACAAACTACCCGTTTTCTCATCTGAGAAAAGTAAAGTGGGTTTTTAGCAAATTAAAAAATAATGCAACAAGATTTCCAAAGTTAGCTGCATATCAATTGAAAGTGTTCAAATACACTTTAAGAAGACCTTTAGATCTGAGCCTATAAAAAGAAAAAGGCATCAGTAGGAAACAGATGAAAAAATAAAACTTCTTCAAATATAAAAAGTGTTCTGCTTTCTGATAAGTTCAAGTAAATTAACATACAGCAAATGCATCTGGCAAAGAAACAGATGCTTGGTTTCAGCTAGCTAAAAGCCTCAATATATACATATAGCACTAACACGGCGCAATAGTCTCTGCACAGCCTGCCAGGGTGGGGCTGCTGGGAAAGCTCTCAGTCATGTGGACACTCCTTACAAGACAGCACCTTTTCCATGTTATCACAGAAAATGAAGTTTAAAATTAACTTATGAAGTAAAAAAATATTTAGATTTTTACATACATTGGAATTACTAAAGAAGTCAAATCAATGAAAGAAATGTCCATGCAGATACCTGACCAGCAGTTCATGTGACTGAATGGAGAACAGCATGCAGGGCTGTTCCTCGCTGCAGTACACACCCCGAGGAAGGTGCTGGGGCACAGCCCCGCCGTTACTCGCTGGCTGGCAGAGCTGGGGCTGGCAGCAGCAGGTGCCTCAGCACAGGCAAGCGGTCAGTGTCCAACCACTCTGCCAGCTCCCAGTGTTCACACAGCTGCAGAGCTCTAAGGACCTGATATGGAAGAGGCAGTTCACCACCACAGAGCAAACCACGACGTGTTCCATGGGCACAAGAAGTCTGGAATGGAGCTAACCACAGGTAGAACCACTCATTCCAAATTCACCTTCACCCCGGGATGATGGGCACCCACCACTTGGAGAGCAGAGGATGTGCTGGCCTAAAGAAGGGGCACTTACTGCCTCTCAAGAGACAACAAAGGACGAGCAGAAAAGGAGGTATAAGGACGGTGGTTTGCCTGTAGGCCTTGATCTGTTTGTCTCCATCCTCATGAGGGACAGACAAAGCACCCTGACTCACTCCCAAGGGGTCCCAGCTGCAGGGTGTATTACAGCTTGCTGATTGCCTTCAGGAGATGGTTTCATGGTACACCACACGCTGTCCTTCTTGCTGCCCTCTCCTGCCCCAGAAGGTCAATCTCAGCTTTCATCTCAGCATTTACTTAAACATCTTGGTCATGCCAAGCACCTTCTTCCCTCCAGATATCCAGCCAACATGTGAAGTAGGTAAGCTTTCCCTTTAAGAAGTGTGCCTGAAGGCTTGCCTGTGCTCCACACCTACCTGGGTTAACACCTTTGAGCTCCACTGGATTCATGCTTTGTTCTATTTTGTTCTTCACAGACAATGTCTAGTCCTGTAGGATTTACTGAGTGCCTGCAAGCTGCAGGCAGCTGTGCTCTCTGTAGTATGCCTTCCCAAGGAGGGGTTTGAATTTTTTTTTTTCCTTATTTTCTCTTGAACTCAAATATTTTTTCACAACCAGTTATCAGGCGCTGTGACTTCTGCATTCTTCTGCTTCCATGTTCTTCTCAAGCTTATTTTGGCACATAATTATTGTAGGAGGAAGCGGAAAACTGTGCCATCCGTGAGATGAGAGGCTTGCGAAGTTCCTTCTTTGACTGTCTCACTGTGTTCCTGTCGCCCTCTGCTGTAAAGCAAGGGCGCAGCTTTGCTGTAAGCAGATACAATGTCAGAGTACCTTGATTACAGGCAAAAATGACACTACACTTACTAAGTCCACTTAATGGTTAGAAGACATGCCAGTTCTCAGCTGGGAACATCAACACTAGGCCCTAGCAGTTTAATATCTGGAGTATACGTAACCACGACTAAACAAATGCACAAACCCTCAGCTGGGACAACATCCAGTCAGGAGAGGTGCTTCTTGAGGCTACACCTGGAGAATTTCTGGTCTGAAGCTAAATGTTGGATGAGATTAAAGAGATCATAAACACATCTTTGTTTCCGTCTTCAGCATCTAGGAAATGACTGAAACGGTGGGTAGAGTTTGTGATGCATGACACAGGCCCAGTTCAGAAGGTGTGCTGGAGCCTCCTCCACATATGTGAACATTTAGTCTAAACAGAGTTCTCAGTGCTCCAGCTCAGGTCCTGCATTCACCATGGATGGGCATGTTTTAAAACTTCAGAAATGCATTTTCTCCATTTAAACTTTACCACCAGCAAGAAAAATAAACCCAGCTTACCTATGGAGGCACACATACTGTCTGAAGTTACAATTAAATTTTTTTTTGTTGAAGAAAGAAGCTTATGAAAATAATTTGGGCCTCGTTTCTCCTCTATGCAAAATAAACAGAAGAAATATAACACATGGAATGCACTCTGGATAACATATGTCATCACTTCATAACCACGACACTGCAAATAACATAGAAAAAGGCTCAACTTCTGTACCTTACAAATTATCTACACACCATGCAGTGTCGAGGGATAAAAATGCACCAAATATTTCAAAGGTTAAATTAAGGTATTGAGAGAAGTGAGAAGTGACTGTGAACCCAGGTGTCCGGGGAGGGTTTTATTTCCTGCTGGTGTGTGACCGAGGCTGTGAGATGTGGTAATAGCAATCGGCCGGATTGCATCTCCCGTTGGCTCCTGGAGGCCCCTGTGGTCCAGGGGAGCCTGGTGTTCCTGGTGTTCCTGGCAGGCCAGGAGCTGGTAAAACAAGGTCAGAGTTAGCAGAGCCCCAGGGAGAGCACACAGTGCCCCATGTCCCATGGCTGGCAGTCAGATGCACACTAGCTCATTGCACAACCACACTCAGGAGGAAAGGCATGGGGCTAACAGCAGTGAGAAAAGCAGGAGAAAGGCCTGTTAGCTGATCAATAACAATGGCAGAAATTGTACTGCCACTGGAGATTGGTACCTGCAGGGCCAGGCGGTCCAGGGTTACCGGGCAGTCCAATTCCAGGCTCACCTCTTTCCCCTTTCTGTCCTCTATAACCTACACAGAACAAAGACAAGAAAATCAAGAGTGTCCTCTGGTTATAAACAGTGATCTTCCATATATCTCATTGACACGAAATAATCAAGACACATGCTCAAAGATGAATTTGCCATCTTGTAGTCACATTTGGAATAAAATTTTTTCTGCTTCAGTGAACAGAATATTTCCAGAGCCACATAAGCCATACCATAAACTTCCTCTTATGAAGAGCTGTAACTTAGTTTGAATTAAAAGAGAGTCAGGGCTGACCAGTCAGCAGTGTGGTGTCAATCCACCTGATGTCTCATGAAGATTAGTGGGCCCTGGCAGATGGATGACAAAAGTTGTCTTGTCAGTATACTGCAGTCTATGGCAACAGTGTTACTTTACAAGACAATCCATAAAGAAACCACTGAAGTGCTGTGGGTACCAATTCAGAGTTGTTACAACTGACACAATGCAGTAGCAATGGTACACAGACTGTTCAAGCTTTCTGTTAAACACAAACTCATTAAACACTTTGGTAGGAAGTCTATTATCTGTTGCAATCATTCTAGGTTTCAAAACAGAACATCTGTTATCTTACTCTTCTCTCAGCACCCCAACAAGGAAATTAGTGAGGCAAAAACATTAGAAAATGCACGCAGAGTGACATGCATAACATGACAAAAGGAAATCAACTGTTTAAAAGCTCACAGAGAAATAACATTGATCATGCATGCTGGTCACTGAGTTGTGTTAAGCAGAACTGTACAAGGCATACATGCAAACAAGCTATAAAGGCTCAGGAAAGGGAATATGCAGGTGTTTGTATTCAACTGTGAATCTTGATTTTGTTCTATAATGACCATAGTAGAATTTGTAACTCCATCAAGTGGTTTTGCTCTGAAAATCCTGTGTAACACAGAGAAGCTGCTAGTGTTTGAGAAGCTCAATCATACAACCACAGGATCTATTACAATTCCTATTTATTATATTTAAGTTTCTTAATTTCTGATAGATAGTTACAGTACATTTCTCAATACAAACCCAGTTAATTGTAATTTCACAAAGCAGTGCTGCCACTAGTAATTTGTTTTGCATTTCTTTAGCTATGGGGAAAAGAGAGAAATCACATTTACGATACATCACGTTTACAATCGCTATCATAACCATTACTGCAGGTATCTGAGATATCCTAATTGAAGAGAGACTGAGATAGACTGAAAAATTCTGTAAACATCACTGGAATTCAAGACAACAAGGAAAAAACCCCACAGTAGGACAAAGAGCAGCCTGCCAATGCAAACCTATGACTGAGGGTAGTGTAAATAATTACTGGCTTTGTCTGAATGCACATGCAAAGGTGTAGTCTGTACAGAGCAGCAGGTAAGTTCTGTTGACACTGGAGTTTAACACAACAATTGCCAGGTACCTCTTCTAAAAGTAAGGCTTTATTTAGCAGGTTGTAAGCGTATTAATAACAGGCCTATGTGTAAACAATCCAAACAATGTCATGTATAATTCTGGTGGGAAAATATTTGATTATTAATGAGGTATATACTGTGCTCAGAAGCAGGGCCACGATTATACTTCTAGAGGATAGTATCATCTTCTCTCTGAGCTTAAAGTGACAAATTCATGCATAGCCAAAGGAAAATACTACCACACACATAAATCAGATTACATTATAAATAATAAATCAAAAGGCACATATAAGAGGCTGTTTAATTTTACTGGTAGAATTACAATTCCAGCACGAGGTACCTGCTTCATTCAAAATGCAACTGCTTCAGCAAAGCCTTCCACTTGGGTTCCAGAAGTTTTGTTGTGATTTCTGTAACCCAGAAGTTGTGTACGTAAACATGCACCCAGCAGGGGTAGTACAGTAAACAATTGGTAGCAGTAGCAGTATGTAGCAGTATGTATTCAAACAAATAAGCTTTCCTCTGCGCACAGGTGAGTGGTGGTAGCTCAAACACAGCTCTTGGTTTGGTACTCTCCACAAACATCACCCCCAGAACCATCACTGCCACAACACCCTCAGCTCCACTTGGAAATGACACAAGGTCATGTCTATGAACTTGGAGGTAAAAGTTCTCTTATTTAAACTGCTCCAAAAGGAACTGCACATACATGATGGAGATCCTCCTACATCTACATGGGTAGCAGCACTTGAAACTTGCATGTCAAGTACCCACAGAAGTCTGAGATTCTTCAATACAAACATGAGGCAAGCACATCACCACGACAGAGAACAGCGGGATCGAAATATCCACTGTGTTTTAATGTGCAAACACTCCACGTTAGATCCTCTAACACATGACAAGTTGACTGACTTGAGTTGAGATCCTTTTAATTGCTTTCCAAAGGTGTCTACTTCTTTTCACTGGCTGTATGGGACAAGTGGTAGTTCTACTCTGTCAGTCCAGATGCGTTTTACAGCACGCAGCAAAACCCTGGAGCTGGCAATCTGGGCTACACCCAATGAGAAATATAACAAGACATATCTGTCAGTAAATACCAAATGCATATTATGACTTGGGCATATGTGCACGCGGCATGTTACCTTGAGGAACTCAGCCACACGTGCACGTAACATGCTTGTCCGAGAAGTCTTGTCTGCTATGCCTCTTATGGCTAAAAATAAGCTGCAATATGGAAGAATACTTTTCAGTCTGCTCAGAGATGTGGATTTCTTTTTACTGTTGGCACAAAACAATAACATGCACAGGCAGGAAGGGTGTATTTGTAAGCGTGCTTCTCTCACAGGACTGTCTGACTATAGTGTAAGAAGGCAAGACAGTTTTTCGTTTTTTCTTTTCCTGGAATTACAATTTCATATCTCTTTTGATGTATCAGAGAAGTAAATGCTTCTCACTTAGCTTATCTTTTACTAATCAAAAAAGAGTATCAAGTATATCAGCAAAATAAATGGAAATCCTGCATACATGGGGCACTCCTTTTACTTAAGCATAAGGCATGAAAAAGCATCTTTATTTGTTTTCCAAGCACAACTATCATCTTTACTCTTGATGCTCACTAAGTGGAAATGAAGCCTAGTACAACATTCCACTTCCCAGAAGCGTCCAAGACTATCCACCACACACATCCTCATTGAACGATCTAGCACTGACATCGAAGCTGACTGTTCGCAGTGATCTGGATATTTAGGCAATGATGAAGTCAGTTTTGTAGGACTCTAAGCTTTTTATTGTTTTCCTCGATCCTTTATTCTTGTTCTTCTCATTCTGAGCTCATCACATTTTTCAAGCTTCTGTCAGGGGTTTGCGCTTATCAGTGTTATTAAGTCTTTATTCTTCTGATTGCTTTAGGATGCACACATCTTCAGCTTTGCTCTCATGCTCTTCATTCCAGTCTGACTTGCTCTGACTCCAGAGCAGACCAAACTAACAAAAGATAATAAAGAACTACCTACAGATAAACTGTAAAACACATATTACCCACCCCAAAATACTGTTCATCGATCCTTTTTTTTTTCTTTTATTCTGTTATCCTCTTCCTTCTAATCTCTGAGAGGCTGACTACAGCAGAGCACAGCTACAATGAGCCTGGATCCCTCGAAGTTAATTTTGCAGTGAAAGATGGTTCAGTGAAAGGAGAGTCCTATACTGTCCAAACACATTGCAATGTACAAATTACTCTTTGGATTATAGTGAAAAGTTGATTACTCTGAAACTGATTTGTGAGAATAGATGACTTCCCTGTAAGAAGAATTCATGTGGTGGTATTTCAGTTTTCACCGCTTCCTAAAGAAAAATATTTGCCTTCAGTGTTTCCTCCTCTGTGTTGCCTCAGGATCACAGTTGGGAGCACTCAGACTTGGAGGTCAAATTTTGTTTCTTAAATAAGAAGGTGTCTCGATATGGAACAGGATCTAAATAGTTACATTAGAGTGCTGGCATGGCTTTTCTTCTTTATTAAAGTATTTCAGATAAACAATTTACTGCTATAGTAGTCTAGGTATCTGTCAGCTTCAGATATCTGTCAGTAATTATCACTGATTAGAATAAAATGCACTGATTAGGAGTTTTTAATAAGTAAAATCCACACATTTACTATGGGTTAATATTTAGATATAGTCTGAAGAAACATAAGTACAGTTTTAAAAGTTAATCATTAGGAAGCTAGATAGGTAATCCTGGCTTATTTAATAATCACTAGCAAATGTATAAAGATTTCAGGATACAACTCACGGGAACATTTTTCTGTATTCCTACCTTGAATTCCACGTTCTCCTGGGGGCCCTGGCAAACCATCCTTTCCTGGGGGCCCTGGTAACCCATCTTTTCCTGGGGGCCCTGGCTTTCCATGCGCTTGGGAGGCAAGCATTGCAGCAGGCAGCTTCAGCTGGGATACAAACTGAGCCATCCTTTCTTCATTAAAAGAGGACACACAAAAAAAGTGGCTAAGAAACCTGCTAGCAAAATACAGGAAAATAAATCCCCAAGTCCCAGTTAAAGTAAGTTTCTGGAAGTAAGGTGTTTAATCCTTCTAAATGTCAAGGTATTAAAAACTCCTATAAATACTGCAGCCTTCAGTTCCAACTCAAATTCATACTGAGTCTTTCCTCTTTGAAATCGGAATGAATTTGTACCACAGTTTCTCTTACTACTCTTTTTTACTAACATATTCTATTTCAAACTTCTGACTCCTGTTCCCAGAAGTACTTAAAATACATACTATAAGTGCTCAGCAAACATTATTAATTGCAAAGATTTCAGCATGAATTGCTCACGCTGGTGGAATAAAGTGCATTTGATAAAATTTCAGTATTCCTTAGATGAAGACAAAATAGGTACTAACCTTGAATCTGTCTCATGTGTACCATATCGAAAAAATTTAATTAAGCATTCCACAATTAAGCAGGTACTTACTGTGTGTTTTAAGGTTTAAGAAAAAAATTAAAGAGAAGAGAAGACATCAAATAAAAAATAAGCAAAGTGATAGAAAACAGGTAAAGTGAAACAAAGCCAGATCTTTGGGAACACCAGTGAGGTGTAGGCAGGACATCTTTAAATACTTTCTTTTCATGAATAGACTAAATACTTGTTGTCATTCCATGTGAACAGGAAAAGGAGGTAACAGCCAACAAACTGCTCTTGAAATACATAGCAGGTTGAACTCCTAAGCAGTCTGGGGAAGAGTGAGGATACACAAAACGATAGCCTTGTAATAAAGTGAAAACACCCTGAACAGTCTAAGCAGTTTCAAACTTTAAATGACCTCTTATATCCCTGAAGAAAAAAGTTTTGTATCCACAAATATTAATGACAAAATAGCTAAGCACATTGCAGACATAAGAAATGCATTTTGCAATAGAAGAGAAGCTAAGAGGTGTTCAAGTAGAAGCTTGTTTCAGACACCTACCCGAGTCACAGCTTTTCAACCCCGACTAAGAAAATGCTGGGGGATGAAAATATTTCCTTCCCAGGCAGTAAGGACACACCTAAGGAAGCTTACATAGCACACATGCCTTGGCTGAACCTGGACCTTGCCTAAAACTGTGCCAGAAGATGGCAGTCTGCAAGGGAACTTCGAGGATCAGCAGTGATGGAAATGCACAGCAGTCAGACCTGCAGGACTAAAAGCTGTCAGGCCTTTCTCTCCTTCTGATAGTCGTTTGCTAAGAGGCCACAATAATGAGATATTTCCAGTCCCCTCATAAGAAAATCTACCATATCTTGAGGACACGCTGTAAGTATGTACTTTTCTGCAATACTACATCTACAGACCTTTGCTCTTTGTACTAGGAGGGAACTACCTTTGAATGCTTGTCTTTCAAACAGGAAATACTCTGGTTATCGGAGACTATAACTTATAACTTCTTGAACATAATTATATTAAGTAGAGGCAAACAACAGCTAACTAGAGCAGCTGCCTTGTTGCTGTGGCTAAGTCCAATGTAAATTAGATGACATGTAAAGAAACATACAAAATGGCTGTAGGGATGTAATCATTTAGGACAGAATTTACAATTGAAGGCTAGTTGTATAATACTTCATTTGCTTACCTTCAAAAACCTTAAGAACCTCTTGTTTGATATAATTTTTTATTTCTTCAAGTGAAACTGTACCAGCCTGATGAGGAAATAAAACAGGTGATATGTATCAGAAGAAGCATACANTGATTCTATGATTCTATGATTCTATGATATGTATCAGAAGAAGCATACTGAGAATACTTTATTATGCTACAAAAAAAAAAAGCTGAAATTAGCATTACAAATGTAAATCTTTCACCAAAAAATAAATACTTGAATATAGTTGTGTTATTTACTTAACTGAAAAGGCCACTTTATTAAGGCTACCTTCCCCTGAATTCACAAGCAACCAAGAAAAACTTGCATCTACTTACTGGAAACCCCGGGGGTCCTGGTGAACCTGGGGGACCTTGATGACCTGGCGACCCTGGATAGCCTCTCGCTCCCGGGGGCCCAACAGGACCCACATCCCCCTTTTCTCCTGATGGACCAGGTTTCCCTCGTTCACCTTGCGGACCTCTATCTCCTGGAATACCCTGATCTCCCTGTGTAAAATAAAAGCAGAAAGAAAATTATTGCTACAGTGGAGCAGACTGGGAAAAATCACCCAAGAATGCTGAAGAGAAAATCCCTGTTCAGAGGCAGATGCATGCAGGACAGAAACACACGAAGCACGCTGGGCATCTGATTTACCAGGCTAACCCTTGTCTCTGAACACAACAAGTACTGTTTGTTTTCTTACACTTTCAATATTGAAGTTGGTAACAAAAATATTGCTTGACTCTGTAAACCACTTTTCAGGGACAGTACATGGGTGCAGAAAGTTTACAGCTGTTATTCAAGGAATTAGAAATGTCAAATACAGCACAGGTAGAATTTAGGTGCTCAAATGGCACCAGGCACAAGAAGTCAGGCTTTCTTCTGTAATTCTGCCTAGAAACCCACTATTTTATTTCAGAGAATTAATGTCTTGGTTTTGCCTCTAAGATATGTACCTAGACACTTAGTAAAAAGGAAAACATTACTGAAACAAGGGACTTACACGTTCTCCTTTGGGTCCTCTGTCTCCTGGTCTCCCACCAGCACCCTGAAAAATTGTTTTTGATAAAAGAGAAACATATCCCTTAAAGGGTTTTTTTGTATAATCATCTGTTAGCAGAATAGAAAGCAACTGCCTAGGACTAACAGCTATGGTATCTGTGCAAAATAAAACACACTAGTATGCAAAAGCATGTTTTCCTACCGGAGGGCCTGGCAATCCATCCTTTCCATTGATTCCCTATTAAAAAAACCAACCAAACAAACATTAAATAAATATGCTCATGTATATGCATTTAAAACATACCAAGGGTAAATCTCAATGTTTAGTCCTAGTACTTAGTACGTATTCTGAAGCTGCAGAGGCAGTAGTTTGTGTGGTTGCAGAAATACTCAAACTCTTGCCTGGATGGTTAATACTGAGCACTGTAGCTCTCACTGTCCTTCAGAAGTTTCTTAGCCTAACACAGAGCAGGATGTAATCTCCTTTCTTTTGTAATTCTGATAAACTAAGACACATCCTTTTGAAATGAACATATATCTACAATATAAAAATGCTTACTGGTTTTCCTTGTGGCCCTTCTGGCCCAGGGAAGCCTATATCTCCTACAGGTCCTCTTTCACCCTACAAAAGATAAAAACCACATGTATAAATCTGCATGTAAAATCTTGCACTCGGTGTTTGAAATATTTGTGTATTGCCCTAAGAGCCCAGAACTCAAACCTGTACTTACAGGTTCCCCTGGCATCCCTGGGGACCCGGGAGATCCTGGCTTTCCCTGCAGGAAGAGAACAGTACAAATTCAAATTACTAGGAAGCAAAACTTAACATTTTTTAGGTCAAAAATAAGAATGGATATATATTTGAGTGAAATATTCATATTGCTGTTCAAGGAAAAGTCATCTTCATTTCCTTTAGGAGCACAAACAAATAACTGTGATTTCAATCCTTAGCTACATTTACTTTCACCTACAGCAAAGCTTCTGGATGACTTTTGGAAACGTCTCTGAACACCACATGTAAATAGTTGACAATTTGCTTCCCCTAAAGCAAATGTTTGATTGACTTGATATGCAGATACTCATGGATTGGAATAATTAATGTTCATGTTTTCCTTTGTGATGGAAAGATGCTCAGAAATCTGTGCATGCCCAGAAACACAGAAAATGTCTTTACCTATACTAAACTGAGGCAATGAGAAGAATCTCTCATGCTTTCCTAACGAAGCATGTGCAGCTTCCAGTTCCAGCTTTGTTATGCATTCATGTCATTCCTTCCTATCATTTGAACCTGCAGTCACATTGAAACTCTTAGGGAAACCACATCATTTTCATACCTGCCTATAAAGCCTTAGCCAAGTGCTGGCATTCCACAAACAGGGATGGATATCACAGCTCAGCACCTTGCTTTACCTCTTTTATGAGCTTCTAACAAACTGAGTTTTCTTTCATGAGCACACGTACCGGTGTCCCTGCCACTCCTGGTGTGCCAGCTGGTCCACGGTCACCCTGAAGGAAAGATAAATCTACACTTAAATGGTAACATTAACACCAGAAGTTTGTTGCTTGTGGATTCTGATTAAAAGTAGGAGTAGTGAGCAGTGATACTGAGAAATTCTTCATTTACGTTCATTTTGTGTTGGGCAAATACACAATTTAGATCCAGAGCAAAGCAAAAAAAAAAGGAAATACAGATAAATATGCAAATATTTTACACACAGGAAAATAAACTTCCATTAAAAAAAAAAAATCAAACAAGGTTTCAGAAAACATTTAGCTGCACAGAGTTGCCATTAAGAAGCCATGACTTCTTTTTAATAGTCCTACCTTTTCCCCTGGTAGTCCCTCTAGTCCTGGCAATCCCATTGGTCCTGGGTCTCCCTGTTTTGTTTTGGTTTAAGTAAAAAGGATGGCATATGTTAGAAATTCTGTGCTCTACATGAGAAATGTTGAACAGCAAGCAACAGTGAATTATTTAACCTGAGATCAGTAAAACAGCCAATCAATTATTAGGTGAATAGATTTTGTTATGCCCTGTTTTAGTGATTGGCACATTTAAGCTTTTCCCAGAGGCACTGTGTGGATATTTGGGTTTTGATTTTGATGAGGAATGTAATCCAGAAGCATACAGATGTGCTGACTCTGCAGGAGGTAAGCTATCTGCCAGAGAATGAGCCCTTACACCCTTGTGATTAGGGCCATGCGTTGAACTACTTGGGGAATCCTCTACCACGACCAAATACCATATACATACCACTGTGCCAGGATCTCCTTTTGGACCCTGCAAAGACATGAAGTAGAAACACATTATAAAAAGAACACAGCTACAGAGTAATGTGATTTTTTTTTTATTAGTGCATTATAAGTACACTTAGCTGATGCAATGCATTTGCTCTCTGATTGATTTAGTAATCTTAGCAGTACTTGGGTTTTGTCTTGTGCAAAAGACAAAGTGGTCTGGTGCCAGCTGGTGACTACAAACAGCACACAGGGTAAGGACAGAGTCCTCACTGATGGCTACAACAACTTTATGTGGTTAAAACAACAGTTATCTTAAAATAGTAGAATTGCCTATGATGCTAACAAGAAGGAGGATCTAAAAAAGCACACAGCATCTCTGGTCCCTCAGACCCAAAGCAGTGGTGCCAAGCTGCACTCTGAGGCATGGAAGATGCTAGCCCTGTACTACTGCCACAGGATAGTGCTCCATTTTACACATTTCTCTGTGCTGTTGCTACCCACAGTGAATCAGTGGCAGAACTGAGATCAGAATTCATGTGATTCTCATTTTCAGCACCAAATTTACAAAATTAAATTCCATGTCACTTACCAAAATTGCATGCAGCTAAGCAAGCCCTCTGTTACTATGTTAATTAAGTACTAGAAATTACATTCCTCTTGATACTTACTGGAGGCCCTGGTGGCCCTGGATAGCTAGCGACGCTCACACCTCCCTGCAACAGCAAGCGTAAAAGTTGAGCTGAGCCAAAAGTAGGAGTTGATCAAAAAAAAAAAAAAGAAAAAGAAAAAAAAGCAATACCTGGAGTTTATACAAGCTGCTCATTCCATTTCTTTCATTGTAAGGCATACCCTTTAAAACACAAGTGTCACAACTATGAATCACAAAAGCAGAACTCTTGCCCTGTTCAGGCTGTGCCTCTCAGCAAAGCTGTGGTGTCATTTCTGTTCTCAGTCATATTTTCAAAGATTCTAGACATTCCAGTAAGAATGTAAAATACCAGTGCAGCTTAGGACTTATACTGAATTACAATTTGATACTTAATACTACTATAATTCTCCAGAATTAGTTTTGTGTTAGGTACTATTTGAGCTAATTTGGAGTCCAGGGAGCTCCATGGACTTTCCCTAGGTTCCCTGATCTCAGGTACACCAAGCTGCCTAAGTTACTCCAGTGACATCAGGGTTATCTCATCTGACCACGCTTTGGCTTCAGTGACCTGAACTTACCCAGCGATGAGTTAGAAGAAAAAAAATGAATACAGAAGGATTTTGCAAAGTGACATTGTTGTCTTCCTGCACTATTAATATGTATTAGATTGACAATCAATTCTTTGTATTACATTTTATTCACTGTTATATTGTTCCTAATATAACATTCAAAATACAAAATGAAATTTGTCTCACCGGAGGCCCCGGTGGTCCAGGTTTCCCAGGAGGACCTTCACCACCCTAGGAGAACAAGAGATTCACATCACTCATTTACTGAAACTGATGTCCAGATCTATTCCATACCCAAGCTATGATGACCATAATGACAATAAACAAGAGAGACAGTCATTCTGAGCAGGTAGTACCAAGAATATATTCTCCTGTCCAGCTCCTGAAAACACTTCAGAAAAGTGTATTCATATACAAAATGGAGAACTTGTGCCAGAAAGCATTTTGCAGCAAACCTAGTTTGTGTCTGCTGTATTTCACTGATTTGAGGTGCCCAAGAAATGCATGCAACCTGTTAGTTATAGCAGATAATATCAAGTGCCCGATAAAAGAGCACAGAAAACATTGATAAAAACCAGTGCTACAACAGTGTAAATTAAGTATAAAGGAAGCTTACATAATTTTGCAGGTTCTCAATAACTTTCAGTACTTGTGAAGCACTTTCACAGTACTCAGCTACTTTTGACTAAAACACTGGTAAAAGAATGAGAAGCACAGCAGAAGGTACTGGTCATGCAGTATTTCTGAAACATGTTTTCACTTTCCTAAATTTTGCATAATATGTCATAGTTAGAGAACATTCTCTGCAACTTACACACACCACAGGGACTACAAACCCATATGTAGGGCACTGTTTGGTACTAACACACAAATAAAATTTAAATTGAAAATACAGTTCAGTCAAGTTCTTGTTTGCACTCTGTGTTAAAACCTCCCAAGCCACTGGAGTGTAACAGGAGTGCAGAACTCCACAGAGCTGCACCAATACCTTCTCGCCTTTTGGCCCTGCTGGACCAGGATGTCCAGGTCTTCCTGTGGCTCCCTGCACAACACAATATTAGTTTATAATTAGTTAAGAAACAATGAAACACAGGTTTTTTTGCCCTGCAGCTTTGTTTTTAAAACTTGTACTTTTTGAAGGTTATTTGAACCCTAATTATACTTCTCCTTCAGGTTTAAATTTTCCCCTTCTGCTTGATCCAACAGCTGTGTTCTTCTGATAAGCCCTTTGAAGGGTAAAACCTGTGTTTGCAGTTGCATTTTCACCTTGGCAGACTAAATGCACTGACATTAATTGGCATTTTTGATACTAAGAATAATGCTTTACTGCTAAAATTTACATATTCCACGTTAAAACTTCCTAAATACACTACAATTTTTGCAAGAAGGGAAGCAGTACTGTCAGCAATCCAGGAATGAACAATGATCATGCCAACTAATGAGATCCCCTCCAGTATGTAGCAAACAAAATTAAATTCCCAAGAGGAGCTTTCCCAGAAATACGAACAGTGCCAGTTATACTATCACTTTTAATGCTATCCTTCAGTGACTTTAAATATTGTCAGATTATTCTCATACTTTTTTTATTGTGAAACCAAGTGACTTTTGTTTCAGAATTAAATGTTTTCAGAATGCCTAGTTGGGATTCTTTTTAGATTTTGATCACTAATATTACCAGTGTAACTTGGTTGCAAATGCATCATTAACTGCAAGTTTGCACAGCATAAGTCACGTAACCTTACAGAGTCTCTAGCAAAGCCAGAACTCCACACGCCTCTAAGTTACATCAACTTTGAGCCCAGGAAGTAACAGTATTTTCAGTAACATCAACTCACAACACAGTTTCTTTTATTAGAGTCAATACAGTAAGATTTTATTATTACTCTCCTAAAGCGGAAAGGAAGTACAAGGTTTTAGTAGTTACAGTAACCTCTGCAGAGACATGACATCATAGATGATACCACACACTTACAGGTGCTCCACTGGGTCCTGGCATGCCTGGCAGTCCAGGAGCACCCTGAAGGCCCTAGAAATGAAAAGATCATATGTCTATTTCCTCTCCCATTTATACCTCAAAACCTTCTATTCAGCATGTTCAGCAGTATTGTAACTGTATTAAGGTACATTTTTCATTTAAAAAGTTGGCATTATTTTTAGGAATAAAAAAAACCCCAAACCAAAAACCACCATGCAGGGATGAGATTGTCATTGAACAGGGTTAGAGGCAACTTCTTGCTTGACTGATAAACAACATTTGTTCTTTAATTTCTCACACTGCTAGCTTATGTCTTTATGTATATCTTTTTGTCTTTAGTTGTTCAGGTAAGAGCAGGACATCTGGCATTTCCTTAGAGATTACTTTACTCTGACAGTACAGTCACTGGGAAAATGAATATAAAGCCAAAGGAACATTTTCTGTAATTCCTGTTACTGTTGTTAGCTAAATCCTCCCCTGGAAACACAAATGTTTTAAAAAGGAAGAGAACTAAGCTTCCACAAAGAATAAAGGGCTCTTCAAAAGCACAGGAACCAACCAAATCATAAAAATGAAAACAAATGCATTCTTTTTGTAAAAAAAGTTACTTTTAAACTTTGCATACCTTTTCATATATGTTTCTGAAAATAAATTGACTTGCAGCTCATGATGTCAGAAACCAAAGCTGCTGCTAGACATTGAAAATATCAGAAGGCAGGCAGCTAACCAGCTATCAACCAGGGAAGCAGCATGTGAACAGCTAACCTGCTATCTCAGCAGTTTTCAAGAACTGTGCATGTTTTAAAGAACACTCTGTGCATTTCATTCTCAACCTAGATCTTTATTCAAGTTTAGATAAGAAAGCAACTGCTACAGAAATGAAGTAATTTTACCTCATCGCCCTTCTCTCCAGCAAGCCCAGGAAATCCACGTTCACCTTTGCTTCCCTAGGAAAAGGTAACATTCAAATAAACACTTTCTATTAGAGAATAATGAATTTTATGCCCCACATTTAATATATGCTAGTGTGCAGCCCTTATNATAAACACTTTCTATTAGAGAATAATGAATTTCATGCCCTGTAGGGCATTTTATGCCCCACATTTAATATACGCTAGTGTGCAGCCCTTACAGCAACAGTGCCCAACACAGAAAAAATTGCTCAATACAGCTGAAAGCATTAAAATAGGCCTCCCATTGAGGTGAAGGAAATGAGTGGGTTTTACCTAATAGGCAAACTAGTCAAAAGGCCTGATGGAGACATTAATATCAAAGAGCTTAAATGCTTGCTGAAATGAAGTAAGTAGATTTCATGGAATTAGGCTAAACTACAGGAGAGATCTCTATGCCAAACCATAGAATCATAGAACAGTTACAGCTGGAAGAGACCTTGAAGATCATCGAGTCCAGCCTTTTTCCTAGCCCTATCACCCCACTAAATGATGCTCCCCAACACAACATCCA
>VWZO01000236.1:986-118418 GCA_013396975.1 Bucco capensis | reverse complement strand
CAGCCAGACAGTTTTTAACCCAGTGAAGAGTACATTTTTCTAGACCATGATCAGCCAGTTTCTGCAGGAGAATGCTGTGGGAGACTGTGTCACAGGCCTTACCAAAATCCAAGTAGACAACATCCACAGCCTTGCCACCATCCAAAAGGTGAGTCACATGGTCATAGAAAGAAAACAGGTTGGTTAAGCAATACCTCCTTTTCATAAACCCATGCTGGCTGGCCCTGATGCCTTGGCTGCCCTGCAATTGCTGTGAGAGCTCACTCAAGATGATCCTCTCCATGATCTTTCCTGGTACCGAGGTCAGGCTGACAGGCCTATAGTTGCCTGGATCTTCCTTCCGGCCCTTCTTGTAGATAGGTGTCACATTAGCCACTCTAATTTAGCTTAGAGATCATGAGGAAGTTCTTTACCTGGAGGGTGGTTAGGCACTGGCACAGGTTGCCCAGAGAGGTTGTGGATGCTCCATCCCTGGCAGTGTTCAAGGCCAGGCTGGATGTAGCCCTGGGCAACCTGGTCTAGTGATTGGCATCCCTGCCCATGGCAGGGGGGTTGGAACTAGATCATCTTTAAGGTCCCTTCCAACCTGGCCCTTCTATGAATCTTCCTTGTTAATACCAGTGTCACTAGGAGCATGGGTGAGCCTTCCACTAATTCTAGGTTATATTTTAGTGTACTTATCACTACACTGTGTATTTCAATTTTGAAATTACATGCAAAAAAATACTTTTTCTGATTTCTTTGACTGAACGATAAGAATTCTTTAACAGTTTTCTCTACAAGAAATAGAGTCATAAAAAATCTTTTCAGATTATGGACTTACTGGTGTTCCAGGCAGACTTAGTCCAGGAGGTCCCACATCACCTTTTGGACCTGGAGGTCCAGGCAGTCCCATAATCCCACCAGGGTCCCCCTACAAGATAAATTTGATTCGCTAATTATGATGTGAGAATTTTCTCTTATGAAGAAACTCTAAATATTATCAAGGTTATCCTAGAAAGTACCAGGACTTTGAGAAGAAATAGATGTGATGGGCTACGTGAAACAGGAAGTTCTTTGTGTCCACCTTACCTCCTTCTCCTTCTCCCAAACCTGTTTGTTTTGTTTTCCAAACTGCTCTGCTGCCACCACCCCCTCCCCCAGGTTGTTGACGGTGGAAGCCACGGCAACTAATGGTTGGGTATGGGGCAGGCTGGAGCAGGGGCTGAGCCTCGGCTAGAGCCCCTGCCGGGGCTTCCCAGCATGGTGTATGGAGCAGCGCTGAGCACGAGCCGCAAGGATGCATCCAGGCAGATCATGGGGGCACAGAGCAAGGAAGTGACTTTCATGTGCTAATCAGCTGAACAAAAAGACTGCCTGCTGCACAGGACCCTGGGATTCTTTCTCTCTGGCTATAAAAGGAGACAGACGTCAGACACTTCCTCTTTTTGCTTCCTCTTTCTGCCTCACTGGAGAGAACACGCAGAGTGGGAGAGAGGACTGCCACGTGGCCTCTGCCATCTTGATCATGTGGTGCTCTGCTTTCCATCTAACTGGGACTTTTTATCTTCAGCCATCCGAGTCCCTGCTCCATCGAGATCATCTCAGCTCACCTCATCTTCCCACTCCAACCTGACTATATTTCTTGCAGGTTTTACTGGGGGTGGGGAGGGAGAAACCTCGTGGTACGGTGGGGGCGGGGAGAGACCTGGAAAGCTTTCTTACTTGTTTCTGTATTTGCACTGTTATATATATATATTTATTTTGTTAAAAAGTTACTCTTTATCACTTTGCCTCGGGTGTGCATGTGTGTTCATTCTACATTTATTCCTTTATCGTGGGAGGGGGAGGTCCTTATCTGCATCTTTTCCTAAAAACTGTCTGGTCAAACCAAGACAATAGAGAAAAAGAAACCCCAGTATTTTCCCCAAGAAGTTACAGAAGAGGAGCCACGAACTACACAACCACTAACAGTAACAAGGATTCTTTCAGTTTTCCATGCTTGCAATGCAATTGATCTACATTTCTTTGTCCTGAAGCGTCTAATATGATTGTCATTAAACTCTGCCGATTAATTCATAGTAACAGCTTCAAACAATCTCTCTCCAGCTATCCATCCCCAGTGCCAAAACCTTGGATTTCACTGTATTCCTGTTTACACCTCTATTTCTTACTTCAGTGCATGCAGCATCTCTTGCTCCACAACTCTACAACTCCTCCTGCTTACACAGGTGAATTTGTGCCTTTTATTATGCTGTCCTCATGTTTTACTTGCTCCTGTATCATCCTCTGTGATTCTGAATCCACTACTTCCCATTTTGCAAGACAAGTACATTTTTGTCATTATTCCAGTTATTTTCTTCTCCTCTTTTCATTGGCTCATTTCTTCAAACTAGTAATGGATTTTCTTAGTTTCCCTTGTACCCCACAATGTATAAATACTGTAACACATCACACAGCTCAGAGTATGACTGTATATCCTCTCCTCTCTGCTTCTTTACATTCAATAGGTACATACCATTTGTAACTCCTGCTGATGTAGCTGAATTCTAACACAGGTATACACAGCAAAATACGAGACCATAAAGAGATGCCAGCCTTAGCTTGCATCCGAGACAGCAGAGCTGCCCCATGCTCTGTCAAGGTGAGGATGTCTTGACTGTAAAGAGGGATTTTACACACTGGTTATGACACTACACTGAAAAGGCTGTTCTGTGGTCAAGACCTGAACTGACACTTCTGCACTGCATAGACCTAATGCAAGAGTTCAGTGCAAACTCCTTGAAGTATTACTGCAACTAGGCTGCCAAAGGAGCGTGCAGCATCTCTGAGAAGCAGAGAGGGGGTTGCTGCTGGGACATTTAAAAATCACTTCATAAAGCAGCCACAGACATGCACTGTGAAATGATGAAAAGTCATTTCAGAGATGGTAGTCTAATATGTTCTAACATATCAAGCACAATTACAAACACTTAAAACATACCTTGTCTCCTTTAACTCCTGGGTTCCCTGGTACTCCATGCTCTCCTGGTAAGCCCTGGAATTAATACAAATATTATACATTTTTATAGACATTCCCTTAAAGATTATCAAAAATCACAGATGAAAATGAGTTTACACAGGATTATTTACTGTGCATTAGTACTGTTTCTTTAATCACATAGATGTATCATTTTTCTATAAGTTGATATGTAATAATCAATTATTTTCTGGATCCTATCTGAGCAGAATGGCAGAGACTGACAGGTTTATTTCTTAATTTCAAAATAATTCCAAGTTTTGAAAATTAGTCATTTTTTCAATGAAGGCAACAGAAGATACAAACTTGAGTCTTAGACAAACGGCTCATCTCTTTTGCCTGATGGGCTGCATGATTCATTACTCACTAATTAATTACTCAAATTTGAATCTTAAAAAGTCTCAGTGAATTCCTACTCCTGCATATTACTTAATACACCAAATTGCTTTAAGAAGTTTTAGATACTTGATGGACAGTCAAATATTTTCAGCAAAACTAACATATTCCTTCTACAGCTTGGTGAAACTGCATAATACATACAACTTCTCCTGGCAGTCCCCTGAGTCCAACAGGTCCTGGAGGTCCTTGCAGACCCTATGGAATGATGCAACACAGGCTTGAGGAAAAAGTCAATAAACCTGTTTTAATTTGGTGTAAAGGACATTTCCTTCCAAAGAGCATCATACTTAAGACCACAGTTTCATGGACCCTATAGCTGCCCCCTGGGCCTTAAGAACCCCGATATGACCATATCCAGTGTGAAGTGTTGGGTGGAGGTTACATTTTCACAGTTTTGAATTCTACCTTTATTTTATATAGTTCAAGGCATCATGACAGAGTCTCAAGAATATTTGTACTTCAGTTACTTCCTTCAAAACAATGCAACTGACATTACCTACAGTCTGACAGGATTAAAGACAGGAACTGCTAATGTACTGGCAGTGGTTACTCCTTGCCTTGCTGATGGATAAAGAGAATACACCCAGCTATCAGTGGAATTGTGCAGTAAAAAGGGTGCTTGTATTCTTGAGTGACTAACTAACACTGGAGCTTTGCATAAATATTCCTTGCTGAGTGATGCTAAGATCAACCTGAGATGAAGTAGAGGTAAAAGAGCCATGATCCATGAACACACTTTGATAGAAACTATTAGCATTCTGCCCTNTTCGTTCGTGAAGCCTAGCCATACATACATTAGCTAAAGTGCTGATAGCACTTTGAGTCCTCCTATGTAACAGCATAGAATGTAATGGCTGTTAACACCACACAATACCTTTGATCCAGGATCTCCAGTAAGACCAGGTGGTCCAGGCTCTCCTGTTTCACCCTAGTGATATTGTTGGAAAAAATATCAAAAATCCAGATTTACTCTTAAGAGTTCCCAGTATCAGCTATGTACACCAGTGACGTTACAGTGCATACAAGTCACAAAATACCTTTTCTCCTTTTGATCCCTCCATTCCAGTTTCTCCCTGAAAGTAGCAGATACAATACCATAAGAGGTTAAAACTTCAGCTAAGAGTAACTATGTGCTAAGTTAAATATTATAATCTAGTTCGCAAATTAAACAAATATTGAGAAAGCATAAAAGACTTTCTGAAGCTTTGTGCAAACTCTGAAAGGCATTCCTCTTCCAAACCAATTCTCTTTGCAGGTTTTTCTAGTGTTTTAAAGAAAAATTGTTTGGAAACACATTTACTTCAGAGCTTCTCCAGTGTAAAGCCTATCCCTCACTACTAAATCTCTACCAGTGACACAGTATTTCTCTCCAGAACCACACATTATTGCAGCATGTCTTTTTTTGGTTATGATAATATGTTAATCACAAGTATCTGAGCAACCCTCAGCTGTGTATTAAATAACATAACTAGCTTTTGTCAAATGTCATAAAAGAGGACAATAGTTAATAAAAATAAGCAACGCATGTAAACAGACTCTTGCAGAATGAGTATTCTGAAAATATCCCACAAAATAACAAAAAGACCCAAAACCATACACATAAAATGGCTGTAAGAAATCTGGTAAAACAATTAAAATAATGCAGTTCAGTCCACATATAATTTTGTGAAATAACTGAAAGAAAGAGCAAACCTTCAGGGAACAAAAAAAGCATGTACTTCAAACTCAGTTCATGGACTGTACCAACTACAGTAATTCTGATGAACAGAGTATCTCTGATTTTATTTATAAGTTGTGTGAACTTGATGCATGTGTAAGAAGGAGACAACACATACACTATCCTACATAATCACTGAATCTACTGAAAGTGTACAAAGAAAAGAATTACAGCATGAACACAGTAAGAAAATCACATCAAAGGTAAATTATTTATATCATCAGTTCAAAACATAGCTCTACTTACTGGATCTCCCTTGTCCCCTTTTAGAGAAGGCTCTCCCTATGGAAACATAGGGAAGGGATTAACACAGGTTTAATTCAAACGGTACATAGCACATATGTCTGGTTTGGTGAAGAGTCCATGAAAAATATTGAACTACAAAAGTTTACTTGACGAAATTATGTTGATTTAATGACACGACCATGACGTACAATCCTTTCAAGCAGGAGCAGAAGAAAGGGTCAGGACACAAACTACAAAGACTGACAATGAGTCAACTCTCATTTGACAAATCCTCAAACACAAAAGCTTTATAACACACAAAATAATGAACCTCTCCCATCAAAAGAGTAAAAAAGTCTCTGTCTGCATAAAAACTGTTCACACACAAGGATATCACCAAAGAAACCAACTGGATGCTTAACAGCTGAATAGCAAAATTGCTGTTAGTCAGTGGATGGAGAACTCTGTACATCACATGTTCCTAAAAACACAATATGCACCTATTCCTCAGTAACATCCCTCCCTCCTACATATTACTGGAAAACTGAAGTTCAAAAAGATAATAAGTTAGGAAGTTTATGTATAAATTTTTGTAATTTGATGTCTATGGTGTCTAAATTGTGAGGCAATCACTGGTCATAACCTTATAGAAACTTTTTTCTACTGGTATTCTGTAAAAGTCTGAATGTGTTTGAGGTTAAAGAATCTGTGAACTGTTAGAACAGGGAAATTTACTTGCACACGTGAATACACTCTGAAGGAGGGGCTTGAGTAAATTACTAAGAACCTTCAGAGACTTTTCCTATGCCCAAATATATTTTCTTGATCCTGAGTATGTTTTCCAAGATTTGATTCATAATCAGTACATTCAGCCACCTTCTAGTGTCACCCAAAGCACACACATACCTTTTCTCCTTTCGCGCCGGTCATTCCCAAGTCTCCTTTTTGACCCTTTCAACAAAAAAAAAACTATACTTAAAATCTTTCCTATTCTAACAAATGCAAATAAACTCCTCCAACTGTACTTTGTTATGTGTAGGGGAACAAGATCTTCACTCATTGCAATGGGAAGCTGAGAATCAGAAATCTGAAAACTAATTTAAATGATTGTTTTCTGTAGAAGATCTGCAGGCTTCTCTGATGCTGTATCTTCCCAGAAGATAGACACACAGCACAAAATTAATGGAGAAAGATAGAATTACCTTTAATTGGAAGCTTCCACACCATCCGGATTCTGGATGTACGCCCTGCCCCAAGGGATTACACATTCTTATATGTTTTCACTAATTAACACACGGAGATATCTATAAGCAGTTCTGGCACTAGGTTTTCCAATAGTCCACCCCCTGTGGTCTTCAGCTCTGCCCCTTGGAGAGAGCCCACGCGTGATTTTTGGCCCTTTTCTCATGTTTTGTCTTCAAGCTATCTGCAGGTGGTTTCTTCCTTGGCAAGGCATGGCAAAGTCTGAGATAGTGCCCAAGAATGTGACCAGTGGCTCCTAACAATCCAGGAAACTTCACATAATTCTTAAAGTTCTAAAAATCTACAAAATACAGTTAAATCTTTAGGCATCATCTCAATAAAGTAAGTTGTCAAACCTGTGACATCTCCAGAGGTGTCTTTTCTTTCAGGTTTAAAAAGCATCCAATTGTTAAAAAAAAATCATTTGACTGTTTAAACAGGAGAGATGCCTACAAACAATATACAGACATACAATGTGGATACAGAACTTTTAATCACTGACTATAAGCATTTTTGGTATAGTAAGTCCCATAGTTACAGCGATACTGCTTTAAATATTCAGTCTTTACTATTAAAAATATTTTCTGAATTTCCACTTTCTTAGAGTCTTTTCCCCCTAACTGGCAGGTCAGCTCAATTGCCTATTGCCTATAGGCACTTTGAAATTCCTCCAAATTCATTCAAAATGCTTACCATGTCTCCCTTCTGGCCTTTAGGTCCAGGGGTCCCAAGTAGTCCTAGTAGCCTTGTATCACTCTGGGAAGAAATATCACCAGAAATATCAGAGAACAGAACATGTCACTACTTTTTTACAGTAAAAATCTATTCACCATAACAATTTAATCTAGTTTACCATTATGTAAATTCAGAAGTTCTAATTTACTATTAGGAAGGGATACTAAATGCCTATGTAGTACATCTAAGTACTGTACTGCAGCAACACATCCTTTGTCATGCATTCATACTCATTAAAGAAAGACTGCTGATCCTGGTTTGCCATTCAGCACATTGCTGCCACCAGCAGTGGTATTTCTGGTGCTCTCTTCCACTTGTGGCATTAAGGCCTAGTTTTCGGTGTGAAAGAAATGCAGTGTGCTTCGTGAGAAAGGCTGAGATACTTACTTCCAAGAAATGTTTATGTTATCTCTGCAAATGGGATCTGCAAAGCTGGGGCCTGGCAGGTGGCTGAAGGAGGGAATCTTATGAAGGTAAGACAGCTTTGTTTCAGCTAAAACTAATGAAACAAGGCTAAAATAACAAAACACGCAGCATCAAGAGATTCCGAAGGCCCCGATGTCCGAATTCAGACCTTTGTCTAATTAACTGTGATTTGAATATTAAAGCTGACACCCTTCAGCATGCTGATGAGTCAAGTGGAGTACATGCTAGATATGTGACTGTGGTACTGCATTCACCACCCAAATTACGCTAAGCATCACCTAGAAGGCACGGACAGTTAGGATACAAAAACCCATGAGAGGAGTATTTATGTGAGAGGCACTACATCAAATCTCCATACCTCATTATAAGGCTTGTTCAATGAATCCAGAAGTCCTTTTAGTCCAGAAGGACCCTATATGGAAAAACATGCATCATTTGGTTTAACTGATGTTATCTTTACATATCTGTATTCAAAGAGGAGTGATCATTTAAATGGGTTTAGGGTACTATACAGTAAATTATTTTCTGTGAGTTCATTACATCCTTTTTCAGGCTCAGAAGAGAAGGAGTTAGTTTCTAAATCCCTGAGTTCTGAAAACTAGGAACTTCTTTTGGAGTGAATTGGTCTGTCAGAGAAGGCACAGGTGACATCCATACCAATTTTAATACGAATCCCTTCTGGGATGAGCAGTATCTTTGTTCTGCAGCATTTTAAAACTCTTTCCACTACCTCCAAGCACAGAAGCAGCTCCTGGTGTGAGCAAGTTTCTAGATTTTTAACTTGTACAGAAAGCACTCTAATTGAGGAATGTCAGAATTCTCCGAAAGACTAACTTACTAGTTTTATTAGCATTACAAGTTTATGCTGAAGCACACGCCCTTCATCAAGAATTTCAACAATGGAGAAGGAACTTCCTACACAAATACAGGTTTAGGATGGAGAGATTAAAAAGCATATGCTTGGGCAAAAATGAAATATTTTTAGATATAATCTGTCAGGTTCCCAATGAGATTTTTAAGTGTTATAAATCAGGGTACAATACAACAAATTCAGTTGAGATTTTATGCACTAAAACTCAGCTAAATTTACAAACTAGCACAGATCTCTAAGTTGAAATGTGCACATCATATAACAGAAAATGGAAAGAATGATGAAGGCATGACATCTGCCACAATAAAATACATTCAATAAATTACTTTTTGGTATGGATTTTAAAAATCTAAATGCACAGAAACAAGCAATATGACCATCCCTTGTCACAATTTCCAAAATGTTTGTTAGTGAAACGAATAGTGCATTTAACAGAAGCTTTGAACTGCTCTTTAGGCTCTTTAGAAGGGGTGAAGGGCTACAAAAGCACTAGAGGGAGCTGCTGTTCTACTTAACCCGTTTGGATTCCTTGTTTTCAGACGAAGTTGTTACCCACTGCAGTGAGACAAGTGGGAGCACAGATCTGAGCCAGAGAACAGGACTGAAAACCAAGATCAGACAGCAAGGATGCAAAAACTGTGAATTCTGAATCAGAAGGGAGTAACAGAACACATTAAAAAGTCTATACTATTTATATAACTTAAAAAAAATACTTAAAGGAGGATCATCATCTGGGTAGGCTTCCAGAAACATTTTTATAATAAAACAATAAAAATCCTCATTGAGTCCTTGTCTTTTGTGGGCAGAGGATTGGCTCCAATTTTGGCCAGGAAGACCAAACTGTACGAAAGACTCAAAAAGACTCAAATAAGCAAGGCTTCAATATCACAGAATCACTTGGGTTGGAAGGGAGCTCTGGAGCTCATCTAGTCCAACCCCCCTGCAGTGGCAGGGACATCCCCAACTAGAGCAGCTTGCCCAGAGCCCTGGCAAGCCTCACCTGCAATGCCTCCAGGGATGGGGCCTCAACCCCAAAATATGTCTATATGCAGGGAGAAGGAGGAGAGGGAGAGATTTTTAGCTACTAAGTTTTATGCAGGATAAATTTACTACTCTTTCTGAACACATTTTGGAAGAAGGGGAAAAATATTTATATAATTTTTTCAGTTTTGTTCTTAGGTAAGTGTAAAGGACACCTACTTCATTTTACTCATTGTATTTAATGCAGCAGTGTATTATTTTCTTCTCCACAAATAAGACAAGTTTTCCCTTGCAGGGAGGCTGAAGCATGAGTCAAACATTCTGATACAAAGTGCTGGCCTTTACCTATTTCAAGCATGCAGAAAAAGGAATTATGAAATCCTTGTTTGATTTGAAGAACGTGAAGCAGTAGATGTTTACCTCACCCACCACCAAAAAGATGTTTTCTATTTGTGCATGACAGCATTTTTCCAACACAACATATAGGGAATGTTACAAATCTGACCAAGTCTTCCTTTCCCAAAGGAAGGCTGTGTTCATTATCCATGCCTGACTTTGAATTTGAAATCATCTATCACTCCAGGAAAAAAACCCAACACTAAAATCCTAAGCCTCTTTCATCTGAGATAAATCCTTTAGCCCTTTACATCACAAATCCTTCATAGAGTCATGTATTTCTTAATCTGTCTAATTCTTCAGTAAACTCATTTGAACTACATCTGAGTGCTCATTCCATCTCTGTGTATAATCCTCCTCATCATTCAGACAGTTGGCACATGCTTCACACAGTTCATCATCTCTCAAATTACCCCTCTGAGACAGAAATTATCCCATCTTCTACAGAGCATCACGCATTTTGCAAAGTGAATGAATGCACAGTATTCACATGTAGTCTACATGGCCACTCTTTGAAATGCCAGACAATTTCTGCTTCCTCCACTGACATTTGCATCTTGTTCTTTCCCTCCTGTGCAGTCCCTCGTATCTGTGCTGTATCAAAAGGCTAGCAATAGTTGCTGTTTCATACAGCAGAGTAAACACAGATTGTTTTCAACTGTAATTATTATCAGGTAACCTGTTATAGAAATGCTAACCAAGTTTCCAGGATAGAGTGAAAATTTCCAGTTCTCCTTGTCAGTTACTCACAGGAAGTCCTGGTGGGCCTGGTTTTCCTGGGAAGCCTGGTTTGCCTCGTCTTCCCTAGAAACAAAAAAAAACAAACACCAGACACTTGTAAATGCTACAGATAATGACTGATTTGAAATAGGAATTTTACTTCAGAGAATATTTATTGCCTTGCTTATTAGCAAAAATTAAAAAAACTAGCCAAAATGAAGATGCTGTATCACACACTGCAACATGATCTAATTCAAGTACTTCTAGGATAGTTTTTAATAATTATGACAAACTATATAGGCATCAGTAGCATTTACTGTCATATTTTAAAGCTAAGTCTCAAATACGAATGCATACTGATAAGGCTACGAACAGAGCATCTTGATGAGGTGTAAAGAAATGATCTGAATATACCAGAGCTTAGGATGCTAAACTGTGCTGCAGTAGTCACCTTGACTAGCACAGTAAGCACATATGTGCAATATAACCCATTTAACAAATCCTTTTCCAGGATGTGATAACAAGCAGAAAAGTTAAGATATTTATTTCCAAAACCATTTCATCTTCCTCACACAATTACTCCAATCTGTGTATATAATGCATACACAAAATCATTTGCATCAAAACATAAGGTCCCTAAGAGTCTACTTAGCAAGAGACTTTCTACTCGGATTCTAAAACAAACAAAACCCACAGGTATGATCACAGTTTTTTAGTGCAGTGCTCAACTGAACAACTGCTGTTTTCATATATCCTTATTTTAGGAATATCAACATAAAAATGGAAGCAATTTCAGTAATTTAAATCTTTAATGCAAGCTGAAATCTGATGCACTTTTTTAGCAACAACAGCTGGGAAAAACGAGTATCTAGGTGTGATGGCAAAAAAAAAGAGAAGTATTATGTCCATTAAAATTATATTTTTCCCTTGCACATGGTGAATGCAAAGTTACCAAAAGCATTAGGGAGATATGCTAGTGAGAACATGGCCCAGGAATCAAAGAATCAAAATGCTTGCTGGCAACTCAGTTAGCAGATAAGGGTATTTCTGTAAGCTGTGGTCAAGCCTGTTTATATGTTTTATTAAATGACAACCTCATACACATTGCGGAAGTAACCTAAGGAACTGAAAGTGAAATCTCAGCTTCAGTCTTTACAGGTAAGAGCCCTGACCTGTAGGAAACCACTCTTATGCTCTGACTTTCATTAATCTTGATCTATGCTGAGGGGAAACAAGATGATGACAGTAAGGCTGGAAAATCCCTCTGGCTCACACCCTGCTGCTCACCAGGGTAACCTCTTGCCTAGATGCCAGGGCGTCTCTGAGCAGGGATTTGAAGCCCTTCAAGGTGAAGAACGAACTGAACAGGGGTTGCAGAGACGCGTTTCACCCACCAAGCTGTGCCTCATAAGATGGGCACTGCCCCCACAGTTTCACCAAGGTGCTCAGTCAGTCAGTGTGTTCTAAGGGCAGTGTGAAAAAAAAACCCAACAGACCACACATCAGCATATTTGGAGTGCCAAATTCCTGGGCCTTAGCTAGCCCAAACACGCTTATGTGCTGAGCTGTTTAATCCCCACAGTACTCACACATGCAGGGCTGGAACTGGGGCAGCTGGGGGTAAATTTTCAGAACCAAAATACAGTACTAGGTATCTGCATTGGGCTCAAGGCTATACTGCCCCTCAGCACCCACCCCCAGCATGCCCTCTGCTGTGTTGGCAACACTGTCCACACAGCCCTGTGATGAACCAGAGCTGAGAACTCATCTGGGCTAAGGCTGGCCACAAAAAAGTAGAGTTGCTTCTGCCTTTGACTAGTTCATTGATGGAGCTTACTGGGCAACCAAGTAGCTTGCCTGGCCTGACAAAGGACACAGTACTGGCAAAGGCCAAGAATCATAGAATTGTCAGGGTTGGAAGGGACCTTAAAGATCATCTAGTTCCAACCCCCCTGCCATGGGCAGGGATACCTCCCACTAGATCATCTTGCTTACAGCCCCATCCAGCCTGGCCTTCAAAACTTCCATTTGCAAGAAGCTCATGAGCCAGGGCACATGCACACACATAGACACAAGAAAAGGGGCTACTGTTAGCTAGATCTAGACTTCTGGACTGATCTCTACTTCAGAAATACAGATAGAAACTAGTATTTTCTGATTTTTTTTAAAAACAATAAACTTTTCTCAGGAAGTATGAAAAACAGAATGAGAGGTAATGATGCAAATTATAAACAAAGATAAATTGCCTCATACTTGTAAAATAGTCCCTCTGAGTTACAGTCATCTATACTGTTGACTTCTTGAAACAGCTTCCTTTTCCTGTTTGGACTTATTTAGAGTAGCTGGAGGATGACACTTAAAATCTCAACGGTCTAAAGAAAGTATCAAGGAAGTGTCAGAGGGAAGAAGGCAGGGCTTTGACTGGCAGACACAACTGTGAACAAGGTGTTAATTACACAGGAAAACATGGAATACGTTGGGAAGGCAATTTTATCTCTATTTACAAGATAAGCTAAAACATACTTTATGACTTATTTCAAAGTCAAAACTTGACAAATGCTCTGAAAAATCAGTTATTAAAAAAAGGGGGTAGCTATTTTTCACTGTAATTTATTGATTGCCAGAACCTCTACCCAGTGAAACATGGAAGAAGTACCTGCCCTACCTTTTATCCAATCATTATTAGTCATCCTATTATGTGCCACAAGCACAAAAAAACTGTAGCTCAATCACATAGGTTGGTATGAAGCATCAGGTTTTTGTAGAGGAACAAAAGTCCTTTTTTTTTTTTCCCCTAGAAGTACTTTCTAAACTGTTTAATTTTAACATAAAAAAACATAGAAGGCCACTAGCTTTCAGAAGTGCCTCTCACATATAGAGATTCAAATATCAGGGACACATCCAGCTTTACCTACTTGCCAGCACTCCTGCTTCAAAAGGAAAAAATAAATATGTATCTACAGTAAGAGTGTAAGTAGAGAAAAGTAGTTTATGGGGGTTTTAGGATAATTAAAATGATTAGAAAAATATTTTTGATAAGTCCATTATGGCCTTGCCTTCAGCAGACCATGAGCCAGACTATGACTAAATATTTCCACTTTGGTTTTGAGTCTTCCTTCTGGCAAGAGAGAAGTAAAAAAAAAACCCCTCTCAGTGTCCTCTCTGGCCCATGGAGCAGGTTTCACCCAGAGGCACAGTTCCCATCTGCTGCTCACAAGTGGGGCTCAGCAGCCCCGCGAGCCCTGTCCTTGCTGCTCTACTGCTCTGCGCGGGCCCGGCGCACGCACTTGGTACAGGAGGTCCATTGTCTTTATTTAGATGAGTTCACTGAGCAAATATTGAGGTTATAAAACCATTCAAAATACAAATAAATGCTCTTGGCACCATGTACTTACTTTAACTAAATAAAAAATACCACCTACACTAACTTGAGAAAGGTAAGTGGTGTCAACAGGTTGCCTAATACTATGTAGAAAAGAAAACCAAAACAGTTGCTGCATACAATGCACACATTTCTTTGTGCTGCATACATTTTTGTTCACAATCAGTGTGATAACAGGTTTTCTGAATGCTACTGGTATATATCCTGTCTCCTTGACCCATGAAATGCCTGCCCTCAAATAATTTGCACAGTCAGCTTCTCTCCTCTCTTCCACAGGACAAACTTCAGCTATGATGCACTAATCATTCAAACAACAGTTGCTTGGTTAGGGACAAAAAAGACAAAATATTAAAAATAAATTAAATGAGAAATTCTATGCTTCAGCAAACCCCAGCTGAGCGCCTAGCTAAAGGATGTGGTCACTTGCACTCTTTATTGGTCTCTTCCTTCACCCCTTCTGTTAATCAAAGCGACTTCACAAGCTTTGCCTTACATTAGATGGAAAGCTGTTCAGAAAAGAGGCTCTGTGCATCCTCCAGTAAGCTTGTGTCCTGACTCTGACTGCTGCCCATGGGCACCACTGCAGGTCCAACACAGAACACAAGAATTCAAAGTCTATATTGTAACTCCCTGCTGTGTCATGTTGCAACCATCTATTCCCATATCTCTAACTATGGAGGAGTAAGATCACTAGTCCCACTGTCTAAAAGTAAGCTTTTAGCCCAGTTTGCCATTTCAGGTGAATGAAGGCAGACATCACACGGCGGTATCAAGCAATAAAGTCAGTTCAAGAGCTAACTGGAAACAGAAGATTAGAATTAGAATCACAAACACAGAGCAATCACCCCTTTAATCCAGTTAATAGTGTGTGTGCATCTACTGATGCATTGTGGAGAGAAGATTATCCAGGATCCAAATCAACTGACAGCTCACAAAGTGAAAATTACAAATCTACAACAAAGGCATAGGGAGTCCTTTTCTTCCACCATGCATTTAGTCAGCTTTTGAAGAGGGCTTTGACACTTAACCACCTGACTGCACAGCTGCTAAGAAGTGCCTTGTCATTAAATTTGGAAGTGTCACAACTGCTTATAAATCTTACAGTTTGGATATTCTCTTTCCTAAATTGGAAACCTGTGTCACAGTCAGTGAAACCCTTTTCACTTCACTAATGCAGCATTAGGACTTGCATGTACAATTCCTTCTTAAATCCTATTAACCTTGGCCTTAAGGACATATTACAGTGTGTTACAAATTAACCTCTGTATTAAATGTCAAACCTGAATAAACACAGGAAATAAGGCCAGAAGGCAAGAAATTAAGCCGTTTGCAGAGAACAAGTGAAAGCCTGTCCCTCATAACCTACTAAAGCCTTTCACAGAAACACAGCTCACAGAAGAACAGAGCACACAGGCCCTAATCCTCTCTTTGGGAAAAGAAGTCCCTAGGGAGCTCCACGCTAATGCAGAAGCATTCCTGCACTCAACCTTGGCTTTCCACTTTTAGGAATTATTGTTACTAAACTCTAGTTTCTTCATTACTACAGGAGTGCCTAGCCAGACTATGCAGCATTATTCAAACAAACATCAAAAACGTCCTTAAACACAGCGGTGCCAAGAAGAAAAATGTCACAACCTATTTTGCTCACAAATACCTACCAAAAGGCACCACAATTTTCAAAGTCCATTCACAAAAGTGCATTTTAAATTCAACATTACTTGTAGAAATAATTGTCAGCTACATTCAGATGTTTTTAAATGAACAACTTAATTTTTAATGACGAGAAATAATTTTCTATGCTCTCACATTGCTATAACTTTTGCTAAGAGAAATTAAAAGAAATATTGATAATAGAGTATTTGGAAACAGCCTTAAAATCCTAAATGAGATCTTAAAAGTGAATAATTTCTGATCTTCCATTAAAAGTTAGATTTTAATTTCTTCAATGTAAAAGAACAAAGAAATTAAAAAATGATAGAACTATATTCTAATGGACACTTCTGTCCTCACCTTTCTAAATTACAACATTTTTCATCCTGTTTTTGTATGCCAAAGTGGGAAAAATAAGATTTTTTTTTTTTCTTAAGGTGTATCATACCTTACTGGTTATTTACTTTGCTTTTAAGGTGCAGACATTCTGGTAGAAAAACCTTAAAATTATCTCCCTCTTTTTTACACTAACCATTTTTAGACTGTTAAACACTCAGTGAAGGAATGTACAGCACTCCAGCTTAAAGATGAAATCAGGCTGGAGCTTTGCATACTTAAAGCCAACTTACACCAAAGTCAAGATCTGAAAAGATAAAAGAGACTCCAAAACTCCAGAGACGTAGCTATGAAAAATACTGTTTGCACTGTGCCAGGAGCCTGACCTACTGTGCAGTAATTATGACTGCTATGCAAGGCTTATTTTACAATTGGTTGAGTACAACATTTATTCAATGAAATAAAAAACAAATTATGTCAAAGAAATATTTAAGTTCTACAAATGAGATAAATGCAATGTGAACTTGATGTCACCTGAAAACATTACGGTAAGAAAATCTAACAGCTCCTCACCCCTTTATTTACTTAGGAAGATTTCCCACTGCATCAGAATAACTGTATTCATGCTTGATTAGAAAAACCTGTAATCTCAGAGAGTAAACTAACATAAGGCAAGTCCTGCAAATTCAAAAGGTCCCTCCAAACATAGAATTTTAGTGAAATCAATGCCAAAACACTAGATATGACAACCCAAAGGACTCTGTTTTATGAGGTGTTTAATTTATTACTAAGATAATGCTAAAATAACTTCCTCTTAAGTGAAGTATTTGATATTATAAACACAACAATTGGAAATAAGGAAGTTGTTTCAAAAATATTTACTTCAAGACACCTGCAACTTCCCAAGGAACACAGAGTCAAGAATATGATTGTGGTATCATGGAAAGATTTGTAACTGAACAGAACTCATCACTGGACCCAGGGAAACCACTACGGAGGAGGATCAGTCTGTTTAAATACTTTGGAGAGATTTTTAAAAATCCCATTAATCCATAGAAATGAAGTTGTTGGCAGCTATGCTGAGAATCAGTTAGAGCTAGTTAAACAAAAATCACACCATCATCTGGGTTGGAAGGGACAGTACAACCCCTCTCATCGAGAAGGGTCAGTTGTCCAGGACTGTGTGTGCAACAGATGGAGACTCCATAACCACTGTGGGCAACCTGTATCAGTATTTGGCCACTCTGACAACAAAAAAAAGTCTTTTCTTGTGTACAGGTGGAATTTCCTGGGTTTTTTTTATTTGAGCCCATTGCCTCTTGGCCTGTCACTGGCTACTACTGAGGAGAATCTGGCTCTCTCTTCTTCATTCCCTCACATCAGGTATTTATACACACTGGTAAGACACTCCTCATGCCTTCTCTTCTCCAGGTTGAAGAGTCCCAGCTGCCCCAGTCTCTCCCTTCATAAAAGATGGTCCAGTCCTTTTAATCCACTCTGCAGCCCTGAGCTAGACACATTTCAGCAAGTCCATTTTTTTCTTGTCAGGGTCTCATCAGTGCTGTTTGAAAAGGGTATCTCCCCTGACCTGCTGGCAATGCTTTTCCAAATGCATTTAATGTAAAGCAGACATTAAAAAAGCAGTTTCTGGAGGCTTAAGCTACATACCCAAGTGTAAAATAAAAACCACATTTTGAAATGCGAGATTGAAAAGAAACCAAGGAGACTTATAAAGTCTCTGTTGTTGATGCCTTTCAGGTGGAAACTGCATGTCTGTGAAAGAGATACTTAACCGAAGCACAGGAATATTGAGAATAATAATAAAGTCCTACATAATACAGGGAGCAAGGAAGATGGTGTCATTGTCCACTGTGGTTTAAATTCCACGCAATGCTAGGCTAACAACTAAACTTTCTTTTTTCTGTTAGTAAGTAATAGTGGACCAGGGACTTTCCTAAGTCACATCTACTTTACCTTCTGAAGTTCCTGATGTCATTCTGCGCATCAGTGTAATAGTATCAAGTTGCTTCAGCAGTAACATGCTGCTTTGAATGCCTGAAGCCCACAAAAGGGACATTGAACTACTACATATGAACATAAGAGCCCACAGAATGGTCTAACATTTCTCATACAGGAATGAGGAAAAGGGAATGTGTAGCCGCTTCTACTCATCCACTTCTCCCAGTGACCAAAACCAAAGGCTCTTACTCACCAAGGTCTCATCTCTAAAACAAACCACTTCACTAAAGGTAACAAAACTAAAAATTATACCAAGTCACTAGTGGCACAGGAAAGGGAAACGCTGGCCCTTCGTAACAACAGTAGAGGTTTGAGGACCCCTTGCACCAACAGGAAAACACAACGCTGGCTAACGTACATGAGTGACAGCGGGTACCACGGCAAAAGGAGAAAAATAAGGGCAGTGCATGCTCACACAAAACTAAGTTCACATAAGACACTCAAGATATTGCTGCAACAAAGGTCTGTGTGTCTTATGTTGGTTGAAGAACCAGAATAAAGTTCACTCCATGGTCTCTGCACAAGGCAAAATCATCACACAGCTACTATTTCTTCTGCTATAACCATGACATTCCTCTCCTAAGTAATATCCTGAATAAGGGTGTGCCATATATGATGAATCATTGAATAGGTTGGGGGTTTTTTTGTAGCGCTACAGTAAATGTTAAGTAGTTTCTTTTGTGCAGATGCAGAACCATGGTAGTAAACAGAAAGCCAATTGCTTCACTTCAGCTCACAACTCTGTTCGTCCTTTTTATTGCTCTGCAAATGAAACAGGCTATGTAAATCTGAAGAACATTATTTGCACCACCCCACTGCTCATGAAGGTTGCTCTCTTCTGCATAAGCCAGTTGTATGCAGAATGAGAACACATAACAATGGAGATGAGAGGAAAAGGTGTCACATTAAGTGAATAAAGAATGGGAACTAACAAGTTTACTCTTACAAACATAACCAATACACTTGCTAAATGCTAGACTATTAATGTGTGTGTTTATTCAGAAAAGGAATATTTACGCATTTTGCTACTACAGCAGTATGCAAGTATGAATTAATATGCATAAGAATGACATTTTAATTTATCATCACACCAGCTGATCCCCATGACCACACTACAAATTTTTAATGAGTCTGGTATTTTCTCTTAAGGAAAGCAAAAACACAGAGCATGCATCCTGACACCAGATCATTTAATGCTGCACAGATCTAGCATAAGAGCTTTCAGGGCTACATTTCCTCTCATTCTGAATTACCTCCCTAGAGTACATTTCTGTAAATATATCACATTAGTGTATGCTGTTCTCTGCAAACTCTTTGGTCCTTTGTGATATCTGGAAAGCATCCAGGCAGATCAAATCAGACAGAAGACACTTCACACGCTTCTGTCATCAGTTTCCACTGCTGACTTACTTGCATTGGCTCCAGTGATAACACATAACTCTACCTACAGTGTACCTATTGGACAAGAGCTGTTACCACGTAATTTAACATAATGTATTGACTCTCCTTTACACGTGAAATAAATAACCCACAGTCATCATCTAATTCAGTGATGTTGTAAATCTGTGTTTGTAAGCCAGTTTCACACATATATCAACAAGCAAATTAAAGCTAGCATAACTTTGAACTAAAAATGTACAATTCAGTTAATCTTCATGTTTATTAAGACTATGCAATGATATATAATGATACTTATTCCATTTCCATGAATGCAGAGGGATGAGTGTCCACTCTGGGACAGGTCCCATCTTTGGTACTTCTAATATTAAACCCTGATCTTTAAATACTCAGAAAATGAAAAAGCATGGCTCAGGTCTGTTTAAAGAGGGAAGAAATCCACTGGCATGGCCTTTTCCCCACACCTCACAATTGTCCTCTCAACTCCTTATTACTCTAAGCCTAATTTTCGAAGGAGTTGAACACTTAAAAACACTCCTGATATAAGCAGGAATTAAAACTGTGAATATAACAAACAGAATGTAAATGGAAAGTTAGAGTCTGAACAGCATGTTGGAGAAAAATCATCAAATAGTTACACTCTCAATATTATACTTTAATGTTGAAAACACAGTCCATGACAAAACAAGTAACTTCACAGTACATGAAAGATTTGGAGGATCTGCTGGAAGTAGAACAGAGGAACATGATAACCATAATGAAATAAAAAAGAATATTTAATAGCCTCTAGATGTGCGCTGTTTGTCATTAAACAGAGCAGAGATCTTATTACAAACAATATGTTAGAGTGTAATTAAATGTATTGGAAAAGCAAATGCACATGGGATTTGGATTAAGACTGCAAACTGCGTTACTAGTGCTTGGGTGAGGGTGCCCAGCAGAAGAAGTATTGTTGTGAGCATCTCACTGGTAGAAAGATAAAGACAGATGCTAAGTCTCTACAGTCTGCCGTTCCCATTGTTAGCCTGAAAGCAACTGTGTGTGTGACCAAGATTATAAAACAATCAGTGCTCCTGTTTTTATAGACATTAGAGTGAGAAAGTAGTTCAATTTTATGTGCCAATGGAAGATGTCCACGATGAATGTATAAATCCCCCAATTCCCACTGCAAAATGGAATAAAAAGTATTTCCAAATTAATTTATCCACCACTACAAATAATACAGTGTACAAACGCCGAATCTTTGCCTCAGACAATCAAGAAGTTCAAAGAGTGATCTCTCTAAAACACAGTCATATTTATATAACTGTTCCTAAAGGAGAACTAATGAACTAGTTTGAGTTTATTAGTCGTATGTTTCTGCAGATTCAATACTCCACAGAAAAACACTCGAAAATATGCTAAAACTGGATATCAATAGCTTTTCAGTATCCTGGATATCTAACTGCATAACAGTAAGAGTCACAATAATTATAAAATCCTTAATAGCATGTTAATATGCCATGAAATATGCCTTAATAGCATATTCACCACATAACTTTCGATCCTCCCTTACTACGTAGACGACTTATGCATGGTTCTCAATCCTTACTGTAAAACTTAACCTCAGCTTTCAAATTGCCATGATCAATTTAAGTGAAATCTAGTACTGTTTTGTAACTTAAAATCCAATCTAGAACATAGCTTTGGAGCCTACACACCCCATTATTAATCATTTTGTTCAAGAACTGGTCTTCTGTTATTAATATTACTGAAATTTTTAAACTGGCCTTTAATAATTCACTGTCACTGACTAAGATCAATGAAGAGTAATACTAAATCCTTCCACTTCAGACAATTTAACTGAGAAACTAAATATCAAGATGCCTGAAGAAACCAAGAATTACTGAGACACCCAACTTCAAAACCACATACTGGGCACAATATTGAAATGTTTGAGTCTGAATATCTTCCCAAATGTTTGGGAGCAGACTAGATTATACACTTTCAAAACGGAATTATTTCTTGCGATATGACAATCATAAATATCTGTTACCTGTTCTACTGAACTACCAAATTCAATTAGTCAGGGAAAACAAAATCAGAACAAAGAGAAACGAGTCAGTCAGCTACTTCATTATATTAAAATGCTGAATATGCAAAGGTTTATTTTATGTGTTTGGCACAATATCTTCCCTGCCCACAAATCTCTCCACATGCCTCTTCTTTGTATATGTATGCTCTGACACTTGCATAACAGCATCTGCAACAAAACTTGGGTAACTAGAACTAGTTTCTTTAATAGTTTAGATAATGACTTTACATCTGTGTTTTTATATATCTCATATGTATTAAGGAATGGTCTATCTCCACAACAACATGAAAACTTCTGAGCAATTTTGATATTCTTTCACTTAAAATTACAGCAGAAATAAGTTGTGCAAATGACAGTATCTACATCTGTGCTGCCAGTCATTGAAACACTTTAGATGGTTGAAATTGTTACATCACCTCCAACTGAAGAGAAACCTCAAATGTCAGAGCTCAGTTTGTTGTCAGCATGCTTCATAGTCAGCTGCTACCTTTCCTCTTTTTATTAGTGCTTAGAAAGAAGTCACCCATCAAGGTCAGTTAGCACGCTCACCACTTGTTCACCGAGTTTACTCACCCTTTGACCTTCTTTGCCAGGTGGACCTTGGGGACCCTCCAGTCCTGGCAAACCCTGAAAATACAAGCATTAAACAAATATAAGATTATTCATAATAACTTCTTTCAGGATAATGTTATATTCAAGTCTGGGAGAAAAATGCAAACAATAAATTATTAATCAAACACCTCCATATAAAGGCTGAATAATTTGGGAAAGGAGGTAAGCCAGCACTACTTAAGCATAGCTATATTTAACTACAGTGTTATAAAAAAGTGACTTATCTTGTTAAGTTAGGATGCCATAAGAAAAAAGAGAAAGAAGTTGTATTCAATGAAAGATAACTTACTTTCAAATAAAGGCACTGAAGGGGGAGGAAAAGGGAAGGGAGGGAATGGGGACTAAATATAGCATGAGCCTTATGCTCACTGTATTGTAAGAACCAGCCCAGTGCAGCTTCCTTTGTGTGGCTGGCTCAGCTTTTCCACACCCTGCAGAGCCACTTCCTTTTCACCCTCTCCCCTAAGCAGGCACAGGAGCTCTGGGTGTTCTGAAAGTACCCTTGACTTGTGAGCCTTCTTTCTGAACACAGTGCAAGGAGTCCCAGACAGAATCACAGGCTGTTTCCAATGCTTTGGGGCTTTCATTTTAGATCTGGTTAATATATGATATAACCATAAAGGCTTCTGCACAGCTTCAGCTCTGCACTTAAAACAGTATCCCCTCTCCTCTACTTTGAGTCATCTTGGAATACAATCTTTAAAAAAAAAAAAATACTTCAAGGAAGCTATCCAATTTCCATTACAGCAACAAGAAATACATCACCAGTTTCAATGTGATCAGCAGAGAACTGAACAGTTCTAACTTGTATAATAATAACAATAATAATACTGAATTTTATGTAATACTGCATATTCTAACAGGGTATAGCAAAATAAAAGAACTTATGTTTACTTGTTTGAAAGTTTAAAATACTAAAGAATTAAACTCTTAACCATTAAAATACTCAGACTCAGGCACTGCTTCAGTTTGAGTTATATCTTTGGTCAAATTCTGAACTCCTTATTTAGCATCAAGTACACATATTTATTGCTGCAATAAAGGTAAACTGAGGCCCCCTGAGAATCATGTTTTTGAAGAGTGACCAGACTACCAGAAGTAAATGAAAAAAGTTCATTTATGATGTTTAATTCCCAAGATAAACTTGAGAAAGTAAATGGGCATGCCAAAGTTGCTAGTTCATCTATCTTCGAGTGATGCTTTAAATTGATTAGAATGAAGTCCGACTTCAATTCTAAATAAAAGCAGTCAGTTCAGGAGTTTTCCATTCCTATCATCTCTCTCCTTTCAAACACTGAAGCTAGAAGAGTACCTCAGACAGTATTTCACCAGACAGTATTTCTCCTTTCACTTCAGTTTATAATGTAAACAAGATAAGGTTTGGGATCTTTAACAAAACTAACGTGCATCATTTCCATCTTCCCCAAAGTTTACAGATGACAATGTTGTGTCCAACAAACAAATCACAGTAAGTTAGTTATAGTGCAGTTATGTAGCTTATGCATGCACAAATCCATAAAGAAGTATGTGACCTTATCTGTAAACCTCTACTTTTTCCTCAAGGTAGTTTGGAACTTGCAGAGGACTCTGTCCAACTGTCAGCAGTATTCTACCTTTGTAGAGAAACTCTGGGAATTCAGGAAGAGGTGGAGTTTTGTTTTGTTAGTATTTCATTTCTAGTGACAACTTTATGCAAGGGAATGAGATGAAAACCTGTAATGTCTGTTTTAAGGAGGAGGAAATACTTAGCCTCACATATCATCTGTACAATAAGGCTCCAAGGGGATAAGAACTACATAAGAATGTAACTGCACAATAAAGATAATTAAGAGCCAATATTTTTGTCTAAGACCTCCTTTTATTATTTTTGTTCTCTCTACAATATTATCATCAAGAAAAAGGAACTAGATAAGGAGGTTTATCTTCGAGGAAAGGGAGGAGGGCAGCTTACAATTGGTGACTAGGCAGGGAGGACTACCCTGTACAAGGAGCCACATCCTGACATTGAAACTGAGGTAAAAGTTCACACTAACTTCAGTGGGATCTTCGGTTTCAAATGTGACAGGACAACATGGGCCATGCTAACTAGCACAGCTACAAAACTGCAGGAACAACTTAGCAATGCTACCCCTGCTCAGCATTCACTGAATGAGATCCTGAAAAAAAAACCCAACAACTGAAGAAGCAGCCTGCAGGAGGAATAAAGGAAAACTCCTCTACAGTGAAATGTGTCTAAAGGGGTGAACAAAATATCCTCTGTGGAAATCCTAAAAAACTTGGCAATGAATGCAATAGGTTAGCACAGAAAAGAAGTAGGAAAGCAGACCAAAGTACCTGCTTTGGTCTTACCCCTGTTTAACTTCTGGAGATCTCCACTGAAAATGCAGTTAAGAATGGAAAATTGTGAGTCCCTTTGTAAAAGGTAAACTGTAAAGGGAAGTGTTGGCAAGGGAAAAAATGCTAGTGTAAAGCAAGCATGCTATGAAGCAGATGCAAGCAGATGCAAGCAGATATTTAAACAAAATATTGTCAAAACTTAGACTAAGCTTTAGTCAAGGAAATGCTTGAAAAATGCCAGGTTTAAAAATGCTACAGCAGAATAAGTGAGCTTTTAAAAGAACCTGCATTACATTGAAAATATCTACAGCAATTAACATTTCAATACTTAATAGTTAATATTTTTTCTAAGTATCAGGAGATTAGAGCTAGTAAGAATTATTAAACTTGAGATGGTAGAAGAAAAATGCGTTTGGAAGTGACAGAACAAACCAGCTAGCAGTTGGCCAGTGAAGCTGTTTTATGTTTCACAAGCTATCAGTTGAAAGTGTATTAGCTGGTATGTAGCTATCAGAAGCCTCTTCTTACAGAAGGGTTAAAATCCTGTCCTGTGACCCTGCAGGTACAACAACATCTCTAAATGCCTGATACATCATAGCAAGCATTGACAGAGACATGGTGGAGACTTGGCTCATCAGTGTAACAGCTCAGAGGAACTGCCTAATCACACACTCTGAAAAAGCAAAGCTTTCCTTGTAACTTCTTGGTGAATTAAAACAAAAATCCCAGCGGAAGTGGAAGAGCAAAGTTAGTTTAAGTTGTTATTCATATTACTTCCTCCTGGAGCTTACAGCCAATGCCAAGAGTAAAATGTTAGACAAGTAAGTATACTTTTGGCATTTTGAAAGTCGTTTCAAAACATAGCTGATAGTTTTTGAAGCAGAAGGCTAGGCAGCTGCCATATGTACTCATAGGTAGTGTTGCTGAAATAGGTTCTGAGCATGGCAGCCTTTCCTTCTCAATACAAATTAGAAATATAATACAAATGCTAAGAATAATAAGGCAGGTCTAATTAAGGCACAAAAAATATTTCACTATATACCTTTATCGACTGATTTCTATACAAAAACTACTTTCATCCATTTTTTTCCTCAGAATACCAGCAAACACACAACCTCAGTTTTTATGGAATAAATGCTACTAGACAGGGAGAAAGTAGTTTAGTGAGACGAGTCAAAGACAGAGACATGGCCTAACCTAGGCATGCAGAAACACCTTGTGATAATGTAAGAACAGATCCTTTTTTAACCATTTGAATATGGGAGCTTTTAAAATGATAAAAACTTCCTTAAGTAGTACAAGTTATTCAGATGATTTATTTTTTGCACTGTGAGACAAGAAAGGAATTGTGCTGAAATAAAAATCGGCATGATTTTTCAGGAAGAATCATCCGGAACACTGCTGCCCATTAGGGCAGCAAGGACACTTGGTTACCAGTGCCCTCCTCCTCAGAGGTCCGTATGAATCCCCAGTAATCACTTGATGACTGAAGTACTGCATCAAATGAATTTGTGAAATTCCCAGGCAACACTGCTGACAGTGGATTCTGGCTTTACAGGAAGAGGAGCTGAAGCTCCTCCCAGAGAAAAGCTGTGTAAGCTGTTGTTGGTGATTGTTTAGGATGAGGAAAGCCAGAGGTGATGGCAGAGCTTGCCCGGGCACGAATCTGCAGCTTTCTCCTGCAGCCACCTCTGCACTGCACTTGTGTACTAGCTTCCTTGGCTGGATTTAACCAGACCTAGGAGCCAACATCCCAACTATCTGTTTAGTAAGCAAGTCTTGTGGACTTCTGTCTGCGATTGACTTAAGCCTCAGCTTCTGTGCAAACACTTGGTGCCATCTGGATGACTATTTTCTAACTCCTGAAAGCGATAGGCTCACAGGAACGTACAGACGGACGCTCGTCTTCCTCAGGAACTAAAAACAGCATATCAGGTGTCAGGAGGAATAGTTACCATACATTTCAGAAGAGATGGCTGCGCTACCTTCCCTCACCTGTCACTCTTCTGACAAGGCGCACGCAGGCTTAAGCTGGGGATCGCAGAGCAGGCGAGCTGCAGAGCCAGCTGTGCCCCTGCAGAACACAGTCCCCAGCTTCTGCCACTGAATTCCACGTTTTGACAAAACCACACAACACAGCAGTATAATCTCTCCTGTTTGTTCTATGAAGGGTCCTTAACTACAATACAACTTATCAGGAAACTTAAAACTTACAAAGACTAAACACATCCCTGCATAAAGTGGGCATAATTAGAGAGAAAAGTTCAAAATGTATTTCCAGTATGCATGATTAGACACTTTGAAAGTTCTAAAGAAAAAAGACATCTAGTACTTAGAGAGCAATTCAGAAAGAACACATCAGAGAAATTAGAGACACCGTCAAGAAAGGATGAGAAGCAATCAAAAACAAACAAACACACACCACCAAGTCCCTTTCAACATTCCCTCCCTCCCTGCCCAAATGCATTTTGGACTTCACTCTAATAGTGTGACATTATTTTCACTCCTCTTCCCTCCCTGCCCCCCTGGCATAGTAATTCATTTTAATAAAAAGAAAAAAAAAATCATTTTCACAGTAGGAAAAACCACCAATGTCTGTAAGGAGAGGATAAATTTATGACATTATGCATGAGTCCCAAATGAATGCAAGATTTTAAAACTTTGCTTTATCGGGGTTCATGGCTGAAACACTGATAACATATTTTGGCTGTAACAGTATGAATGGTCCTGACATAGGGAGTTGTCATTCAGTGGTATATGAACCTTGATGTTATCTGACCTGTTACAGAGAGATACATCTTTCTTTCATGACTATGTGTCATAAAAGTCATGGTCACAAGAAGTAACACAAATAAAACAACTCTAAAGACAGGATTTTCCCCAAGCCACCACTGTTCATGCCATTCATCTTCTTCTTGCTCCTGCCAACATCATGCCTCTGCCTATTCACAGAGGCAGACAGTAAAAGCCTTCCCGCTGGGCCATATATTCCTAGAGTGTTGTAATCTGTCTTCAAACTGCTAATACAATTCACACTCACTTGTCTCGTCTCAGATACCAGCTACACACACACACACAAAAGCTTCAGTATGTCAGTAACACCACTCTGATGATTTGTGTCTGCTTTCCTAAAATGACGTACCAGTGCGGAGACATCTTACTGTGTAACAGAACCAAAACATTTGCACACCATTTTATAATCAAAGAAATGTAATTCTTTGACAGTCCATTTTATGCAAATGAATCACTGGAGGTACACAAGGAGTAAGTTCAGTCAAGTTAGAAGCAGCTTCTGATTTTTGGTATCATACTACTAACCTCTGAGCATGACTCAATATCCTTATTTTCTTTATAAAATTCCCTTTTCTCTGCTTCAAAATTCACACAGAAAATGCAGAGGCATTCTAAAGACAGGGACTTGACTCAAATTTAATAGTGAAAGTATTTATGTTGCCAATAAGGTAAAAAACTGCAACATTTCTTAGTGATTTTCTTTCATCTGTTTTTGGTTTACATATACTTACACTCAAGGCAGCTGGTCCTGGAGGTCCTGCATCTCCCTAGTTGAAACAGGAGAGCAAGTAAATCAGCAGTCTCTTTAGTTATACATACGTAACCTTTAGGTATTGTAGAGGATAGACAGCACTGCAGAAGTATATTCAGTATATTCATCAAACACGCTCCCATTATAAAAATGTAAGTACAGCAATACTCTTTTTCAGTAATGGCATAGATGGGCACAGTTCACCACAGCTTAAACAGAAAAAAAAGGCATGCCTTTGCATAAATGAATCACAGCTTTAAAAAACCAATCCTTCAAACACATTTGCATATGTTAAATGACAAGCTGCAGCTTACATGCAGAAGGTGGCCACTGAAGTCAGTGTGATAGCTCACATATGCAAAAACAGGACTGTAAAAAATGTTCACAGAATTATGTCGCTCACAGACCTTTAGGTTCAGTTTATGGGAGCACACCCGAGCACCCAGAGAGCAATTCAGAACACTGAATTTAGGCTCCTGCTCTGAACTTCTCTCCAAATTTGTTCTGATAAAGCATACTTGTCTTCCATATTTATGGGTAGTCTGTATCCATATTCAATCCTTAAGCCACAAAGATGGCAGTGGTGTTTCTTTAAGTTAATGTGTTCAATACAGAAGAAATATCATGTACGCTTACATATATATACAACTTTACAGATAAAAAATGTACCTTTTCTCCTTTAGGACCAACCACACCAGGACTACCGGGGTCACCTTTCAGTCCCTGGGTAAAAAAAACAACAAAAAAAAAAAGTGTATTTTTTGTCATCTGTGTAAAATCTTAGACAAAATCGTGTAGTGCTGTGACTTAGTATATACTAACCAACTAAGCCTTAAAATATTGTCATATTATTAGTACTACTATCTCCTACTTCTTTATTTTCATTATTTTGTGCACAGAGAAAAATCTATCGAATACTGCATTCGTCTTGCAACACAATTAAACGCAGAAAGCGAAACGAGCTACTTGTTTGTGCCTCATTATGGCAAGTGGCATGCAGAAACCCAGTTCCTTTGCAGTCCCAGTAGATCTGTGTATTGCATGGCTGATAAAGATAGAATACTAGAGAAAGTACTAGTACATTCATTTCATCTCTGCTAAAAGAGGCAGAGGCAGACAGAGAGCTGCAGACTTAAGTTTACAAGCAGCAATGCTGAGCTGGTGAGCTACAGCAGAGTACAGCTCAGGGCTGCTAACATCCTCCAACCCTCTGGTCTTCACCAGTGTCTGAAAAGGCAATCAGAAATAAGCAAGTCCTTCGTATCTCCCCCTTTACTTCTGCTTTCAGCTGGAGAAGCAGATAACACTGCCTAGTCTTACAGATTACATACATGGCAATTTCAGAATTGCAAAATCATAGATTGGTTTAGGTTGGAAGGGATCTTTAAAGGTCTTCTAGTCCAAACACCCTGCAGTGAGAAGGATCATCTTCAACTAGATCAGGTTGCTCAGAGCCCAGTCCAACCCATCCTTGAATGTTGCCAGGTATGGGACATCCACAACCTATCTGGGCAACCTGTGCCAGTGTTTTGCCATCCTCATCATAAAAAATTTTCTCATTATATCTATTCTGATTTACCCTCTATACTATCTACAATACAGATCTTCCACAAGCGTGCATCACCAGAAGCATCCACAAAAAATCTTTAGCACCCAGTCCATAATCTTTGCTATCTTCTCCTTGCTGCAACAGACAGGGAAAAGTGAGAGTTTTTGAAATATGCTCAGCAAATTCAAGCCATTCTGCAGTAAGGAGTGAATTTAATTCTGATACTGGACCAGCCTACCAGGAACTCCTCTTCGTTTTCGCCAAGAGATTTGTCTTGTGNCCCCCCAAACAAAACAAACCACACAACCCCTGCCCTCACTAGAGCATGTCCTGGAGCACCCCATCTACACATTTCTTAAACACCTCCAGGGATGGTGATTCAACCACCTCCCTGGGAAGGCTGTGCCAGTGCCTCACCACTCTTTCTGTAAAGAATTTCTTCCTAATATCCAATCTAACCCCATCCTGTCTCAACTTCAGACCATTCCCTCTGCTTCTGTTATTAGTTACTAAGGAGAAGAGGCCAACCCCCACCTCTCTACAACCTCCTTTCAGGCCACAAAAGTTTCAGTCACTATTCCATACGGGATAGGAATGTGATGGAGAAGAAACTGTATTTATCAGTGTGCTTACGAAGCTCTGGTTGTTACAGTGATACAAATGGTAGCATTATTAATGTCAAGTGGCCAAAAAAGTTCTCAATGGATAAAACAGAGATGAAACTCAAGCAAACTGGCTCTTCATACTATAGAGGCAAATACCTGCTTATAGATGTAACATGAACANCAATGCTGAGCTGGTGAGCTACAGCAGAGTACAGCTCAGGGCTGCTAACATCCTCCAACCCTCTGGTCTTCACCAGTGTCTGAAAAGGCAATCAGAAATAAGCAAGTCCTTCGTATCTCCCCCTTTACTTCTGCTTTCAGCTGGAGAAGCAGATAACACTGCCTAGTCTTACAGATTACATACATGGCAATTTCAGAATTGCAAAATCATAGATTGGTTTAGGTTGGAAGGGATCTTTAAAGGTCTTCTAGTCCAAACACCCTGCAGTGAGAAGGATCATCTTCAACTAGATCAGGTTGCTCAGAGCCCAGTCCAACCCATCCTTGAATGTTGCCAGGTATGGGACATCCACAACCTATCTGGGCAACCTGTGCCAGTGTTTTGCCATCCTCATCATAAAAAATTTTCTCATTATATCTATTCTGATTTACCCTCTATACTATCTACAATACAGATCTTCCACAAGCGTGCATCACCAGAAGCATCCACAAAAAATCTTTAGCACCCAGTCCATAATCTTTGCTATCTTCTCCTTGCTGCAACAGACAGGGAAAAGTGAGAGTTTTTGAAATATGCTCAGCAAATTCAAGCCATTCTGCAGTAAGGAGTGAATTTAATTCTGATACTGGACCAGCCTACCAGGAACTCCTCTTCGTTTTCGCCAAGAGATTTGTCTTGTGCCTTCCCTCTGGTCACTGCTTTAGTGTCATGCGACAGCAAAGCACACACATTGTCAGTCAGAGACAGCTCTACAGGGTCAAAGACTTAGAAACCAAATGGCAATAATATAGACAACACAGGAGTGAATCATAACAAGATAACTCCAAAATTAGGCCATAACCATTACTTATGAGGTGGTTAGATAGGTTGAGGACAGAGAAGTTAAATCTGCATCTGAATCAGGGTTTACTAATTCAAGTTCTTTCCAACCCCTTTTTACCCTTTGCAAACTCTATTCCTCAGTTTTGCAATAATTGGAAAAATAGAGACAACTTGGACAAAAGTAAGTAACATCTGTGCCTTGGGAGGTACAGAAACACTATATCACTGTTCTAAATGCTGCATATTTGTGCAACTTCACTTCCTGCTAAAATTACATTAATGCACCATCTGGAAGGAACATCATTTAGAACTATATTAACATTTAAGTACCCACTTTGAATTAAATTTGTGGTTGTTGTAAATATGCCTGATTTACAGAATCACAGCACATTCNGTTATTTATAACCACTCCTTAAGAAGCTAAAAACAATGGCACCCACATTACTAATATTTATAGTAAGTATTCATGTTGTCAGATGGATTTTGAATAATGTCCCAGACTGGGACACTACGTTGTAGATCTTGGCTCAGATTCTTGGAGTGATAAACTGGGAGATGTGCCACGCAGTTAAATATATTCACAGTTCCTGCATCCAAACCTGGAATGAGATTAACTGACCCACTTAGCACACCCAGAAAGAGATGAGGGAATTAAAACTTCTTAGGCATCTCCTCATCATTACCAAAAGCCTAGTCTCCAAATCAGGTCTGGCTTCCCTTCTGTCATGCTACTTCTTTCTTGCTAGAGCTTTTTGTATGGCTCAGAAAAAGCAAGCAGAAACAGCAAGCAAAACTCTTCTGTGACATCTATTTTCCTGATTTTGATTAAAACAAATTCAAGTGTATTTCTATCATTTGTGCAAGATAAAATGTGCAGTCCTCATTTTCAAAGTCTTTAGTTTTGAGTACAGAAATCCTCACTGCCCCAGGCAGAGACAACAGCTGCCAGCAGCTGACACCACTAGTTTTATGTGTATTCAGGCTTTCTTGACACAGCACTGCAGACTACAGCAACATAAGCAGATGAACCTGATTATTTCAGAAACACCAAACGTTACATTTCCGTATGCAGAGTGAGTTTGAGAGACAGTGATAGCAACTAAGAGTCAGTGACACAGCCCTTTACATTTAAACTTAATGACTGGCATCTCCATGCACAGCAATAACGGAATCCAAAGCATTTTACATAGCATTGTTAAAAAGAAGTTATGTGTGGATTCAAACAGTATGCCATATTGCCGTATGCATTTTTACTTCCAAGATGTTTTAATGACAGTTCCCATGATGATAATCTACCATTTCTTGACACGTTACAGCAGTTCAGTAAATATTTCAAAATATAAAAGTTCACTATTTCACACTTTCACAGTGTCACTATACCAAATATGTTCTAGAGTTCACCAGACATTTGGTATACTTTAACTCTTCCTGAAAGGTTTATGGAACAAGATCCCATGTAGTAAAGGAGATTGTGTAAGACCAACACAGAAATGTCCCCACCGCTATGGAAATAAACACAAATGTGTTTTTTCCATGCTGTCAGCATATATGCATGCATGACAGAAGTATACGGTTCACCTTTGCAGACAGGCAGGCTACCTCTTTGAATACCTAAACATAGTTTCATTCAGTAATACTCTTATGTTTTCATACGGAGGACATCCACTATTAATCAAAAATAGCCTGATTTATCTAGCATTAAATTATAATAACCTAAAATATGAAAAATATTATGTTTATAGCATGCACAGAAAACCAGATGACATAAAAAGTGTCATGATTATGCAGTTTGTGTTACTGCATTTTCAGTAGACCCAGCTAGACTGTCACAGCATCCTCGTGTCAAATGCTGACCCTTCTACTCTTTTGGTAAAGTTACTTAAAAAAAGCTTTGCTGAATGTTTTTTTCCCAAATCCTGTATCTAGATTCTAGTGCTAATGCCAGTTATTCCCCACAGAACTTGGACAGCCAGGTTCAGGGGCGTCTGCAAGATGTTCTGCATTAAAGCCTAAATCGAAGCTGACTCCCAGCTACGTCAAGGAGGAGACAGGAGAGGAAGAGTCTAAAGCAAACTGCTAGCTTGACTCCATTATTATTTTTTAAATGTTGCTGTTCAAAACATGCTGGTTGGTCCTTCTAGTATTGCATTGAAAAAAAAAAACCTACTGATTTTCTGCCCTCTCATTTTGGTTTAATATATACAAAATTAAATTTAAATTTAAAAACAAATTAGGCAAAAGTAAGGTTTATTACTGGGTGCATCTATAACATTATCTGTGGTTCCAGTTTGAATATGAACACAACGATTAGGGTAATTCAGTATTTTTAGACACAGACTCATCCTCTGCCTCAAATATGAACCAAACTAATGAACAAAGAAGGTAACAAAATCAAGAGAAAAAGTAAATTTTACCTCAAATTCTCTATCATACAGGCCACATGACACAGTAAGTGTCCCATGGCTCTCATCCAGGAGCAGCTAACTACTTGTGTGTTTTCAGAGATGTGTAGATGTCAACTTTCCAGGCATATGCATTTTCTAAATCCATCACTCTCCTTACATAAATTCTGACTTTCATTGCTTAACCATCCCACAAAAAGTCAGTAACGTGATTGTTTCATTATCATTCAGTTTACCTCTCTTCCATGAATGCCTTCCGGTCCTGGTTCTCCTTTATCTCCTTTTTCACCCTGCAAGAATGAGTATTTATTTTATTATACATACAAGGCAAATACTATCCTATGACAACTTTCAACAGGAAAAGTATTTTAAGATTCTGATCTGTTCTACATGAAGTGCTACATACGTATTATTGGCTGCACAAACAAAACTATTTCTTACGTTCCAACAGCAATTCTTTCCAAAAAATGCCTCTGAAAAATGTCTAGTGGTCTGAGAGCTACAGTTCTCTGTACTTCACAGTGCCACTGAACATCTATACTCACCACAGAAAAGTATTCTTGGTTCTCACAGTGCTCTCAGAACATGGTGGTGAGACAGAAATTTGCACTGGGGAACAGTTTTCCTTTTGCAAATCTTAACATTGACATTAAACTAATTGCATTCATTCTGAGAGTGTTTAATAAACAATTCTTGGTTTAAGTATCTCATAACAGAATTGTCCTCAATATTATTATTTGTCTTTGACCCATACTGGTATATGGTTCACTGACTGCATTTGAAAAATGGAAACAATTTATGTTCAGAAAATATTCTCACAAGTACAAATATGAACAACATCAGGAATAATAAACAAAAAATGCTAGGAAAGATCCTTCAGAATAGACTACACAGGCTAGTTCCTGTGTTTGCTCATGAAACACTGACCACAAAACACAGTGCTCTTTGTAGGATATGTGAAAGGATATGTTTCTTTATTATCTCTAACTACCATGCTATTCTAGTTACACATATTTCATCAAAGTGAACAAAATACCCCTGCTTAAGAAGCTTAATTTCAGGGGAATGTCCTCCAGAACCAACAAGTCTAAACAGCTCTGTAACTGCATCTCTGTCACTAGACTGAACTTGGTCAAATCAAAAAAGTAATATAATTCTGATAAAAGTGTGAGAACTGACTCGATGAGTCCAAGCTCTTCTTGTTAACTGAAGAAAGCGAGCATCCCTGCACTGAATTTCCATTATCCCCAGGGGACTACATTTGCCTGAGCTGAACCTGTTCATCATGTCAGCATCGTCCTCATAATTCTGTTAGGTAAATGGTACTGAACTGAGATAATTCAGCTAATTCCATTTGTGACACAGCCCTGATTCAGAGCTACTCATCCAGTGTCAATGACAGAGGGCATTTCATCTAATCACCAGGTTTGCAAAATGAGTTTGGGCAAGCTTTCTCAAACAACTGAAGCCTAATAACAAATTAGCAATAGCAAACTGTGAATTGAATAATCGCATGCACAAGATGGCTTTGCTATTTCATTGCTTCCATATTAATACATCTTGCTGATAACAAAGCTAATGCTAAGCATTAGCCTCAGTCATACCATGGACGTTTTTAATCAAGTATTACCCTTCTCTCTTGCAAAAAATAAAAATAAAAAAATTAAACCAGATAAATCTATATATTTATTGCAAAAGTTTGAGTGACACCAGTTACAAGAATTTAACTGTGATTATTTTAGTATGTTTATACTATAAAGTTCTCTTTGTTTTCTTTCACTATCAGTTTAAAAAAGCAACAGTTGAAGTCCCAAACTTACTATCCTTTTTAAATAGCTCACTTAAACTGTTAGAAGAAACTGCAAAAATGACATTTTACCTTTCATCACCGTGATACACTGGGCATTTAATACTGCTTTCAGAATTTTTCAGCTAGTATCAGTTACACTGCCACATTATTACAACAGCTACAAAGGTACAGTGATGTATCTGATGTATCTCCTCATCTGAAGAGATTTCTAGAAGATTTAGAATTCATTCCAATTTAAAGAGCTGTTCTTTCTTCTATGATTTATCTGCTTTCATACTTTAAAAAAAAAAATTATATACATACATACAGACTTGCTTCAGATGTAGTAGCATCCTGTAAATTCCTGGACATATAGGAGGAAACTTCAGGTAAAAGTATCTTGTCCTGATTTGTTATGCAACAACTACATGTATATAAAAACTTCAAGAGAGAATCCAAGCCAAGAGAGGAGCCACCCCTCACCCTCGCCCATCAGTTGCCTTGTTGCAAATGAGCATCACCTGTTGCAGACCATGCCTTTTTCTTCTACCCCAGTGACTTTAAAATGCCTGCAGGCAGTTCTGGACACATACAAGTGGGGTTAGTGAATGCAGAGAAGAAAGAAAAACTCCCCTCCTTATGATTTACAACATACTCAGATTTAAGATATTTGTCAGTTTCTCATATAAAATGATAGAAATCCTCCCCCGCCCCTGCTGCTAATGGGTCTTGGACTGCTGTGGAGCCCCAAGAGCCACGGGCTTTTGGCCAGGTGTGTGATTTTACTAGGAAGGCCTCCTGATTTGCCCTCACCAAGCCTGTCATATGGAATGTCCATAACCTCTGTGAAGCCAGAATTCAAACCAAGCAGAGGTCCACATTTTACAGTTTATTCTGATGAGAACTGAGCCAAGTCATGCTCACTTCTGCCTTTATCGAACACACTATAGTGCATAATTAACAGCTCCAAATCTAGCCAATGTGCAGAATGGCTGAAGCTGCTCTGCAGCACAGAGGGGGCTGCTAACCAGTATTGTGGCTTACCTCACAGATTAACAAAGAAGAGAGAAAAATCTGTTAATATTTTTTAATGTTTTACATCTAATGTTGCTGCCTGCTTATACTCTATTCAGATGAAAGAAAGACTCTTTATTGAGAAAACAGGATGACAGGACTCTGGGAAGTGCCATGCCTCATTTATTAGTTAACTCAAATGCAATCTAATGCAATCTAACAGTGCATTCTGTATTTCCGTGGGTGCACTCTGCTCTCAGTTACCCCAATGGAACAAGCTGATGGGGTTGCTCAGTCTAAGCACTGGAAGGGATTCAGTCTACTGTGTGTAACAGCAGATACACTGAATTCAGTGGCAATGCTCTGCAATCAGAGCCAGGGCTTCACGCATGGCCTCTGCAATATCAGAGTACCAGCCCTCAACTCACTTGCCTGCTTTAAAGCTGCCTCATTTGCCTTGCATACTATATCCTCCTTATTATAAAGGCAAAGTAATGTATTAGGAAATAAAATACATTCATACCTAAAAAGGTAAAGGGTTTTTTTTTTTTGCAGCGCTGCCCTATTAATGATACTAATCAGGAATTCCTGATATCCTTTCTTCCAAGCATTTTACTGTACTATTATCAATAACAGCTGAAATACTCTCCAAAGTATGCAAGCTGTACAGTCTCTCTAACTCAGCAGATACCTCGTAATTTTTTACCTCTGGAACTGATTTCACCCTTTAAGACAGTTATGGCTCATTTTTTGAAATTACTTTTCTGTCTCAGAACGCTCTAACAGCTTCTTTTAAAATGAACACTTTTCATAATAATACTTACTGATTTTTTCCTAAAAGGTTATAAATTTAAAAAAATCAGCATCTTCAGTTCAAAAAACCTCTATAGCCCTTTCTAGTTTTGCTGACAGGTGCCTGGAGAGCTGGGGTTATGGAGCACGCCATCCCAATAATATTCATATTGTCTGATTCGTAACTTTTCTGCAGGATGGGGGATAGTACACTTTAGGAAAGTGGCAATACTCAGGATGAAGCACTGCAGGACTGCTGAGACACTATACCATTTAAAAGGAGTGGAAATCAAAGCAGACTCAGTCTCAGTTCAGGCTGGGAGGAACTATGCAAGGAAATGTAAGAGTGAGACAAGAAGATTATTTCCATGTAGGTTATAACCCTGTATCACATCAGATTATGACCTAAGCAGAGTCAGAAAGAGCCAGCACAAAGCACTGCAGACATACTATTCTACTTCTAGTAAATGAAAATCAACAGTGATGACAACCTGGAAGGATATCACTGCTATCACAGTCTTGTGAAAGAGCCAAAAAAATGAGGTATGATGCCTCACTATGCCAGATAATGTGTTAGGAGAAAGATTTTTCCTTACTGCTTCACTCACACACTGAGCAATCCTGAAGATGTTCATCCTGGCTAAGGATCACTTAGTGTCATGCATCATGGTTCTAAAGGAAGCTCTAAGCGTTTCTAAGCCAGAGAGGCTATATAAAGGCAAACTACCATCTCAACTGAGTCCAAAATCTCAGGCACAGAATGCTCTGAAGCCAGGCCAGCCTATGGCTCCAAAACTGCACTGATGAATTGGCTCTTCCTGTCAGCAGGAACAAGCTTGCCATCCATTTCTGTTCTTTGTAGAAAAACCTTACAATGCAAAATGGTGTTGATCATTCAAAACACTGACCAATACAAATCAAGTCCAAGAAATGTTACAGTGTAGTCCTCTCCAAAAGGAAAAATCAGAAGCACAAATAACAAGTGAGGAATAATACCTGTACCACTACTGCAGAAAAGGATCTGGGAATGATCATGGAACACACAGTTATGTACAAAATGTACATAACAGGTGAAATACCATCTTTCACATTATTTATTTTTCAATTAACCAGCCAAGCCTGGTTGTTCCATAGATATCCACCTTCTGTCTTAAATCTTATATTTTAATTATAAGATCCTTGGTATGAGATAAATGACCTGCCCTGTCTTTGTACTGTGCCTAACACAAGGGGATCATAATACATGTTTTGACTTGCACAAATAGTTGAGCTTTCACAGAATTTTGCTCTGACATCACTCACAAACAAAACTAGTAGTTGAATTTGGCTCTAAGTTTCCAGTGTCAAACTTGACAATAATTCTGAATTTAAGTATCTTGCGTATCTATCAACAGATTAAAACCTAAAAAGAAAACAGCTGTCTCATTTAATGAGCACATCATTTTTTCCTCTCTTCAGTAAATACCATAAATAGATTTGACTTTCAGTGGCCATTGTTCAAAATTCTGTCTTTTAGCGGGGAGGTTTCTGTTTATACTGGCTAAGCGCTAGTGTTGAATGAAGACTTTTTCCATAGGAGGAATAAACTGGTTTCTTTTCAAGGCTGGTCTCCTATGGCAACAATCTGTTCTGTCAGCAGTTGACAAATAGTATTGCTTTCACAGAAGGTAGGATTTTTTAGACACCCATGCTTTCATGGTTTTGGCAGGCTACTGCTGTTGTTATTTAGACTCCAAAAGATGTTCTGCCAATGGTTAAAGCAATGTCAAGTTTTTGTGCAAGCTGATGGATTGCTATGTCTTTTCTCCACAGGCTGCATCTCTAGCTGTATTTCTTTCACATGACAATCAAAATGTATTTTCTGTAATTTATACTTCTAATCTTTTCTCAGACTGAAGCATTTCTAGCTGAATCTACAGCTGACAAATAAAAACACTAATATACAGGAGGGTTATTAACAGGTTCTTTTAACTGTCATTTTTTAATATTTATAATTATAGATCTTTGAGGTTCATTACTGTCTTCTATCCATGAGTAATAACTTCTATTTTCAAGTGGATTGGAAGTTTTCCCAGTACTTGAGCTGTCTTATGAGGACTGGTTTCATCCCTGAGATTTATGGTACAGGCATAAAAATACTAGAAAGACTAAACAATGACTAACTTCAACTAGCATCTTAGAAAGGAGATTCCCTCTTCATTTACATACACTTATTTAAGAAAAGCATATTGAAAACTGTGAAATAGAAGACCACACCTGGGGACGGACTGGATGTTTACAGACTTGCATGTTCTGAATGGATGGAAGACAGACAGACAAATATTTCATTAGGGGTGATAGGATAAAGTAGAAAATGTTGAACCTCCAGGAAATCTTCTTGACACTAGATCTATTAGGGATTTTCTTCTAAAGGAAATAGAGGAAGCTCTATTTCCTGGGATAATTCAAATTGTACTTCACAAAATAATAAATATATACACAAAGAACATCCTGCATTTATAAGAAAAATGAAGCAGATGGCTATTTTTTCTACATTTAGGCTGGACAAGCCCCAGATCCTTTCTTCGCATACTCCCATAGGTATACACAGGCAAAAGCACAATCAAAACATACAGAAAGTAAATATAAAAGGATGAAACTTTGGAAAGAATGAATGACTATTACAGTTTTACTCTTGAATTTTTCCTTAGTTGAATACATGTAACTTTATTTATATCATTTACTGAGAAATATAAAAGAATGACAGTAAAACATGCCACAGTTTCCAACATCTTCCTTCCAGCTCTCCTCTGTAAAAATAGATGGTAGCGTGCTAGGGAAAAACTCTAACTAATCAGTACAAGTAATCCTTAGCCCTTCATTTTCTCCAGATTTACAGTGTGAATTCAGAAAAATTCTTCATGATCTAATAGCTACCAGATAGTATTGAATTTTCCCTGCTCTATTGGATCACTGTAAACCAGAAAAAAATCCCCACATTCACTGGGTTTTTTTTGTGGAGACAAGCCATAGATATTTTGCCTTGGACTGTTTGATCAGTCCAAGAATGCAACACAAGAATGCAAAAATAATCTCTGACATGAATACTAATTCTAATCTTTTCCTGCTCTAACCATTTCAAAAATCTGCAGTGGAGTTACAATAATGGTTCTTAATGCGTTTATCATTTATGAATTTTGCAGTTTGTAATTGCACTGCAACATTCTATAAAAGGAGAGATTCACTTTATACCGAAAGGTTTTCTAGAAAGAGTAAGAAGCTTTGTATCCATGTACTTTTCAACTTTCTTAGAATACATCTACATTATTTTTTATACATTGACGTCCATGTTTAGCTATTTTTTCACCCTAAAAAAATGAGAGGCTATATTAACATACAAGTATGTAAACTTTACGAAGTGCACCGGTTACTTGTGCTAGCAAACAATATGGTACCAAAAAATGAATTAGGCTTCACATTATCTAATCTCTTTAAAAAATGAGTTGAAGAGTTGAGAGACACTTGTATCAATTACTTGGAATGTGTTCTGCTATTTGGAACATTTTAGGCATTAAGATGATTTATAATGGCAAGCATGCTGGAACCTCATGAGATTCTCTTCAAGGCTGGGAAACAATTACTGTAAAATACTTCAAACTTTTTGCAGATACAACTCTGCAAAATTTAAAAAGAACCTCAGAGGCTCTAAGAAGCAGTCAGATGTTTCCATCCTCAGTATGAAAACCAAACATTTTTCCTTTTATTTTTAAATTTACTACGGCACTGCCAGGAGCTTGATTTACAGAAAAGGATTGGTACTCCAGGGTTACTAGCAAGGAAACTCATCTTAACAGAAGTAAAATCAGCATGGTCAAACACTACTTACTGTTTTGATAATTTATGGATATGTGCCTTCCATTACTCTTGAGTATGCCAGACCCTTGGAATAATCTAATAGCCCGGTGTTTTAAAATGAGGACAACTATTTTTAGCTTTGCAGAAATGGAGCGGAATGTTCAACAACATACTGTGAGAGAGCTTGAGCAGCATCCTCCCCCATGGAGCACGTACTGAGCCAGTCCAAAGCCACCAGTGGAGGCAGAGCTTAGCCTTTAGCAAATAAAAAACCCACCCCTGTTATACTCCATTATATGGCACCTTCATTAGCCTATTATAACATTTCCTTGTTTCTTTAAACAGGCTCCTGTTAATCATTAGGATCATCTGCCACAATATCAACTACATAAACACATATTCAGCTCATATTTACTAAGACTTAGCCCATGAATCTCCTGGATTGGTCACGTCAGGATGTTTCTGCTAAACACTAACATTTTGGTTTCACTGCATCTACTCATCCTTTTGATCCCACTTGGTCACTGCTGAACCGCCAGCACTTGCTCAGTGCTATCCTTGCCGCTGATAACTTGACCCATGTGAGCAAGCATAAGATCCTCCCTTAAAATAATGAAGAAGGGCTTGTGACAGGTAAATAATGTGTTTCCTCCTGCTTCCATGGAAGCCCCAGCAGAGTTGGTATGCCATGGTTCAGCCAAGGGGGTGAGGCTAATTATTAGCATTAAAGCAAATCTAAATTCCATTGAAGTTTCAAGAGAACTGTAAATTCATCTAGTTGGCCTTGCTAAATTTATATGTGAAACACAGTAATATTAAATATAAGTTAAAAAGCATTATCCATTACTAATGAACTGCTGAGGTATTTTCAAAATAATGAGATCTACTATGACTATTATATTCACCATAACAAATGGAGGCCCAAGCTTATATGAGGAAGGTAAGCAGCATCGCTCAGCCTCGTTAGCTGTCAGAGGACATTCTTCATTGCAGGAATTATCATCATCCATTTTCATAAACTGAAGATTCAGGAGACAGTTTCTTAGCTGGTACAAGTGTCAATTTACACTAACAAAGATAGTTTCACAGACCAATAAACACTATTAAGTTTAATATCTAACCACTCAGATAGGAAATGCAGAAAAGCAGTAGCAAAACCAAGGATTTAAGGTGAATCAGAAATAAGATAGATCGCATATAGCCTAGAATTTCTAATCTAGGAACTAACTCAGCTGAGTTATCTTTTTCAGAAAAACCACATTGTTGCTGTGCTTGTGTTGCTTCAAACCTCCTGTCAACTTCTGATAAATAAAGCAGTTCTAGACACAGTTTCCACATCCCCATTCACACTCAGAAGTTTAAGACCTTCCCGAGAAATACGTCTCATCACTTCATAAACAATGCCTTTTGGCATTTGACATATTTTGGAAGATGGGCTAGTACTTGGATGAGGATGATATACTGACCATGTATCTAGGACTCCACCAGACAGTTCCCCATCTGTGAATCCAAGAATCCACTGTCAGCACAGGAGCCCTAGGAACTGCTCCCTAAAGGCAAGCCTCCAGGTGTACCCCATTGCTACCAGTTCTGACCAGCTTTGTGGGTAACAGTGATGTCTCATCCTAGTAGGATTCTAACTTTTCCTTTCAGGCCCTTTTCCTAACCTCTTTGAGGCTTATTAGCCTATTTGATACACCACATCTGAGACACCTGACAGAAAGAAGCTAATCCACCACCCAGGGGACGCAGGCTGTCTGCATGCGTTTTTAATCATCCTCTCACTAAATCCCAACATTTATTTAGAGAATCAACACCACTCTGACAGTTGCTTCTCCAGCTGCATTCCTTTCTCACTCTTACGAGGTTCAGCAGAAGCACTACCAGTACACTATATTCTGTTGGTATTTCTTCTGGCTATTTCACAACACTGCTATTATAACCCTGTCACTGCAAAGGGCTATGCATTTGTGCTAACAGTTCCTAAAGATTCACCTTCTTCCACTTTGTGGCTTTGACACCAGAAGAGAAAAATGCTCAGACTGAAGTATGAAGAAATGGGGAGACAGGGTACAGGGACACACAGACTGGACATCACAGGACAAACTGGTCATAGTCACTGTTACATCCTACTGGCTAAGGCTCCGAGAGTTTACGTTAATAAAAAATGATTTGTAAGAGCATCCTAATGCTCTACTATTTCCACTGCTGGTTTTGCCAGCAGAGTTGCTATCATAGCACTGACTAACAAACAAATATAATTTCTTCCACTCGCAGGTATTAAAACAAAAAACCTCCCAAAGTGTAATTAAATAAACAGGCCACCATTGAGATGATCTCTCTACTTATGAGTGCACTGTGACATAGCTCATAACACAATCAGTAAGTACACTTTTTATTCTTGTCTGTTCAGCAGTTTCCCACCTTAGCTCTTGCCTTACAGCCCTAGGTACATCTCTATCAACATCGTATGCTCCTCCAGGCAGGAAATTTCTTTTACTGCAGGCTTGTGAAGTGTGCGAGAAAGTCCCAAGACCACCTCGCACTATGGGAAGGTGCAAGAACACAAAGCATAACAGCTGTACCCTAGAAGTCTAGCATTCTCCTTCCACATATAGTCTTCAAGGGAATTTTCAGTCCAAAAACTGGGGAGCTAAATAAACATTTCTTAAGATATTATTGTCAATAGCTCTAAATAAAATGCTGTGTATCTTCCACATGTAAAGGTAACAGTTACAACTATTAAATAAAGTTAACCACAGATTAATTTCTTATTAGAAATGAAACCACATTTTCTTCCTTTGTAAGGGAAAATTGGAAGAACTGCCATTCACGACAGGAAGCATAGTGAAAGGGGTGTCAATGCTGAAGAAAAAGATCAACTGACTAGCTTCTCAGTATCTGTAAAAAAAAACAACCCCAAAACTCTGGCTTGTGTGAGGTACTTGTTAAACAGAAATCAAACACCTGTCAGCCAGCTGGGCTGTGTGTGTCATTGCAGAGCCATCTGCAGAAACACACCCACGCCAGTTGCTTTACTTAGTGTGGCCTGGGAACAAGAATCCATTAGACAGAAAGTCAACAGTGGAATTAGCAACACTTTTTCTTCTAGTGCCCTTCCACTTAGTTGTTTGACTTCTTGTGTTTCTATTTTTGGTAGCCTCACGCCAGAGCAAGAGTGCTGACTGCTGGTTAGACAAGACTTGGCCTAGCCTCAGCGTGTCCCCTTGATTTAATTGATTCAGACTTGAAACACACAGTACGAATCTGAGGTGTTGATAAACATTGCCTAGCAGTGGAAATTAAAAGAAATCCAAACATTCTGTTGTGCAATACCTATGAATGATTTTACTATATGAATAAAAAGCAGGTATTATGTCCAACAACTTCGTTACCTACAAACAAAAAAAAAGAAATTTACATGGAATTTTGAATAGGAACCCTAAGTTATCATTTTTTAGGTTGCAAGTTACAGCAGCCAAAGGTACTATCTATAACCTCTGTACAATTTGTACTATGTATAAATTTTCTACTTCATGAACCTAACACATTTTTTTTAATCTCATGCACTGCTTGTAACAGAAGTTGCTTGCCAGGGGGATAATACTGTTACATATAAATTAAGTACAGTAGCATATGTTATCAAAAATGATCCTAATATAGATCAATGATTCATCAGATCTAAAATCTAGTATTTGAAGTCCAATATCTAATTCCTCAAAAGCAGACAAACAAAACTAAGCAAAACTTGTTAGAGAAGCTGTACAATGCTGCAGTACAGTGATAAAATTCCTTCCTCCCCAAATAGTCCACCTCCAGCAACACACTGCTGCCAACTTTTACAGCTCTCAGTCTTGCAATAACAGGTATTTTTCTTAAAGCCTTACTTTCTGAGATGTGAAAAGCTCAGAATATTCATTTCAAAACCTACAGTTTCTAGCCCTCTAACCGAAGGGCTTTTTTCCTTTAACCAAAGGAAAAAAAAAAAAATGGAAAAAATCCCCAACTCTGTGCCACAGAAACCTTACAGAAATAACCCAATAAATTTAATCTATGAACAATTGAAGAAGAATCCCCAAGCTTCCCCCTGCCCTTTCAGAGACCATAAGGTCCTGACTGAGGCTTTTCAAACATAGTTAAGAATCCCAGAGCCAGGCAGGCTCACAGCTAGAGCATTCATGAATTTCTGATAAAGGAACAAAGAGCTGCATTTAATGACAACGTTATTTAACAACTGCATTATTTTTTACTCACATTACATAACACACTAACAAAAGCCTGTCCTGCATGGCAGTGTGCCACCCACAGTTCTGCTCCCAGCAGCCCAGACCTTTATAAAATGGAGGGTGACCTCTGGTTCCTTTGGCCACACCTCACAACACAATAGGAGCTGTGGCACGCCAGACCCCTGTGACTGGCAACCTTCTGCAGGTTCTTGGTTTCACTGCAGTACCAGACGGTATAACCTTCCCACCCCCACTCTGCTCTCACCAGTGTCACTTGCCTAAAGGAGCCCGTGGCTTTGATGCCAAGCAATACAGCATTAGCATCCAGCTCCCAAAACACATTTGCAATTTTGTTCTGCTGAGACGTACTAATCTGATTTCATGGGAAACGCAAGAGGACAGAAAGCAATGCCACAACTTTCCTCACATGGGTTAGCTGACAGACTGAAGTGTGTGTCATCGTCCCCCCAAAAGCAACAATTCTTTAACTAACAGTGAAGTCTCTGCCCACTGGCAGTACATAACCTACAGCAGCCACTAACACCATTCCCTCCAGAAAGGAAAGCACACCCAACCAGTACCACTGCATGCAAGGTAATTTGATTCAACAGAGCTTTCTATTGAGAACCAAACTGAACTGCTGTTGTTTAGCTTTAGGAATTGAAAAACCAGCGAGCTCAACAGTTCCTGCAGTTGAGAACTGCAAAAATCACCTAATAAGGCAAAAAGAAGTTAGCACAGCAGACAGCTCTCTGGAATCAAATTTATGATCAAAGGCCATTCAAAACACTCCTTGTAACGCTAAGGAGAGAGCAAGAGCAAGCGAGCAGGAACTATACGTGCTGAAGCAATGAAACAAGTTTTGGAAAAAGTAATGGTCTAAAGTATATTTTGTACAGTAAGATTTTTAGAAAGCATATTTATGCATCAGAAAGCTATTGAGGGCTACTATTTTCATTCTCATCCATCTCCTGAAATCAGACATATGTAATTATACACAAAGATATCACTGAAAACCCAAAAGAATATAAAACTCGTACTATATTTGGGGCTATAATTTCCAATGGCCAGGGATTTTCAAACTCAAGGCTTTAAACTTAGTGATAAGAAAGTCTTCCAACTGGAAGAGCACTGTCTATCTTTTTTGAGGCTAATCTATTTACTTGCTTAACCATGAAAACCTCGTTTTAAAATACTGCACCATATTTCCTATTAAAATGTTATTTTGGCTTTACATTCTTAGAGATCACAATCCTATTTTGAAAACTTTTTTGATGTCAAGTACTTTTCTCTCTCAATTAGTGATAATACTCTTCTTATCTCTGTTGGAGATTCCAGAGTAAAGTATTACAAGGGTTTTTCAAAGGCTGTGTAACTTGCACAATTTATGTCCATACTTGGTCTAAAAATCCTGAAATATAAATCATTAGCAACAAAAGGAGCTCAGAAATCAGATGGCACTGAAAAAAAAGACAGATAGACCGAGTAAGTTGGCTTTAAGTAGTACCTATCTAGTGCTCCACATGCAATTTTGGAAGCTTTCTCAGAGATGCTGATGAGCTGCTTCAGAAATACACCGAACCCTGCCAAGGATCTGTACAGCACATGAACTGTGGAAGGCACCGTGTTCAGAGATCTTTTGAGACAGCTGCAAGGAAAAGACTGCATTACTGTAAGCTCAACACCAATACCTTCTCAGATTTGTATATTTGCATGAGTGATTGATACTACTCCAGGAGCATATGCTGAACTGGCAAAATAGGCTCTTCCACAAAGTCAAATATGCCTTGGAAAATTCTAGACAGAGTTTCCATGGTCCAGCTGGAACAACAGGGGAAGCAGGTCAAGGATCTTCCCGATGACATGATTTGACTTGGATGTACATTTAACAAGTTTCTGGTTGTGGATTTTATGACACAGTTGGCCCTTAAGACCTGACACTGGAGTAACTCAGTATGGAGATGGATATTAAAAGCATCTCTGAAAGCAATCTGAAGTTACATGCTATTCCTAAAGTGTCAGAATTTTTTTTCCAAAATGTATATACATATTTAAATCATGTTGGAAAAGAGTACTGGACATTTCTAAGTCATGTTTTATATTCATCTTCTGAATTCAATTTTTTCTTTAAAAAATAATCTCCTAATGCAGCAGTTTCTAAACTCGTTTTCTCAGGTATCACTTAGAGAAGGGAGCTCTTCCCACCGGGCAAAGCCAAGCAGGCTGTTCAGGGAGCGTTAACATGCCATTTTGATGCAGCACGCATACCACACACTGTCTCTGTATCATGTTTTGGGAACCCATTTACTAATCATTTTCTTACCTGTACCAAATATAAAGAGAGCACCCTATTACAACAGGATAATAAAATCTAAAAGGATTCAAATCATCAGTGTTAGGTTTCAGAATCAGTTAGAACTGAAGACAGCACACTGATAATGGACTTAAGAAAACTGATGTTACAGATAACCACCTCGAAGAGTTAAATGAGAAAAACACTACTACCGACAGCATTATACATTCTAGTCCTGTTATTTTCTAGCTCACAAAATATGTGCATTCGTGCCCACTTTGTTGGGCCATCATCATAAATACATGCAAGTGATCAACAGAAGGAACAATCCCTTAAACAGATACCTACTGCAGTTTCATATAAACCTAATCTCATTTTCATGACTTGAAGTACAGATGGTAGAGCTCTTGAAATGCACACTCAGTTTTTTCTCTAGTCTGACTTCGGATATAAATCCAAGTTGTGTAGTGATAAACATTGTTTTTATTCACATAAGCATTTCTTTCTCCTCTCCCTCTGTCTAAACTGTTTATTTTATTAATACACTGCAGGAGCACCAATAGAGTGCAGTAGCAAATGCACAGCATATTGAACATTTTAATGCTTCTTCAGGCTTACTGTGCAAATCTAGCTATTTTAAAAAGCTTACTCAATATATTTAATAGTTTAGGATGCCTTTTCATAATCTAGTTTGCAAAAAATTAGTGCAAAAAACTACAACACTAAAGCTAAGCCATTTGAAAGTCCAGTACTAAAAATGAACAGTGTCACACGTATTTCATAAAATGTAGTTTAAGAAACACAGACGCACTAAGAATTATATACCATGAACCATAAGCAAGCAGTTACTATAGAGGTTAGGATATACAGACATTATTTTTTAGAACCATGAGCAAACATCACAGAACACTCTTTTCTAATACTTCCAAGAATTTCTTCTGTTGCCATAAGTAGGATCTCCTGTTTAAAAAATATCTCTTAAGTTGGTCCCCTGAACAAGGACAGGGATGAAGGGACCAGGTAGTTCGACATTAAATAGAGTCATAAATGAGATGGTATCAACAATGTACTGTGTTGTGACTTTGGGGGTCTGAGGTAGGGGTTCACAAGGACTGGATTTGATTCTTGACTCTCTAGACTGGTTATCAGCACTGTCACACTGACTGCTTTTGCCCTTAAGGCAGATGTAATGACTGCATGTTGTGGTGCGTTGTGAGCCAGCGGAAACTTCATTTTTCACTTTGGCATCTCACAAGAACTGCAGGAAAAAAATCCACAAAACTGCAGAACTACAGCTTGAATATTCATCTGTTTTCTTTTGGGTGTTAAGGCTATTCTTACATAACCCTACAGTCATCAAGACTTACACTGCTCCCATATTAGCCCACAGCAGATCCAACCTCTCAAATGGCAAGAACCTTCCTCCCAGAAGCCAGTCTGGACAGGGCTCTGAGCAACCTAACCTAGTTGAAGATATCCTGGCTCACTGCAGGGGGTTTGGACTAGATGACCTTTAAAGGTCCTTTCCTACCCCAAACACTCTATGATCCTATGAAGTCTACACCACTGAGATCTGCACCTATCAGGCAGTACAACTGTTGCAAAACCCCCACAGCGCTTAGTGAATAGGAAATTACATTGCCAGTGATAATATTTTCTACGGATGACAGAAGGCCACGTGCCACACTTGAAGATAGACTGAAGATATGTGAGGTACACAATCTATTTTCACACTTTAGAACCCTGAGAGTCAAGGCCATATATGAAGCCTTACAGACTTTGCACCATTTATACATATCTTGAAAAAAACCTAAACTCCATTGTTTAGAACATGTGAGCTAAGCAAATTATCAAATGATTAACTCCTGGGTGCAGAGTACTACTCCAGCCTTAAGTTTAAACCTATGCTCAGAAGCAACAATGTTCTGGAGGAAGGTATGAGCCACCTCCTATGTCCTTTTTGTTCAGATATTATAATAGTCCTTAGTTAGCGCTATCTCAAAAGCAAACCAACATCCTGTGCATGCAAACAGCATGAATCCAGTGGCACTATGAAAGCAAAGGCAACAGCACTGGGCCCTTCTTGCCTTATCTAATCACCCACAGAGTGACTCTCTTATCTATGCACGCTCTGTTCCCTTATGCCACTTACCAGCTTTTTAATAGACCAGAACTACTTCATAGCATTCAGCAGTGTATTTTTATATACTCTGTAGTCTATAATTACACAGCCTGCCACACGCCAGGAAGCCTTTAGCATATACGTCTTACTAGTCAACTAAGCAAGGTATGTTTACACTTCTGTTCCACTAACTGCAGACTCCCCACCTTGAAGATAATTATTTTCCACAGCAAATTAGATCATAAAGTTATGCTTCTGTCTTGTAATTGTGATTTTAATAACCACAGTCTGAAAGGTTCTAGCTTTTTGTGCTTTTATTTAATGAATTTAAAGACCAGATACTATAGGTTGTACAACCTCTAAGTTCTCATACAGGTAGCATGACAGAATGGAGAAAAAAAAATGCAGCAAATGCATTTTTAAGGGGGTTTTATCTATATTTTGTTTAATGGCATTTTTCTTTGCTTCTGCAAATATCAAAGTCCTTCACAAAAGTGAAAAACAAACATCCTTTTTTTCTTTCTTACTCGGTACATGCCAAAAGTAGAGAAATGAGATGAAAAACAGGTTCCTGACCATCAACAGTAAATAGCATGTGGTGACAAGGTTGGGTTGGCATGTGCTTCCCAGGCAGATAAACTGTGCCGCATGGACTGATGAGGGGACCCCAAAGTGAGACAGCTGTAGGTTGCCTGGCAGGAAGCCTAAGTGCAGAATCAGGGACTGACTGATAAAAGATTTAACCTGTGTACAGTACAGGGAGATTCCTTTAAGGAGTAACAAAATCCATAAAGTTTCTATTTAAGACAAGCCAAAGATAAATATTTGAAAGAGTATTCAACTGATAATCTACCTTTTCACCTTTATCTCCTTTCTGGCCTGGCAAACCAGCTACTCCCGGCAATCCTGCTTCTCCCTGATTTTAAAAGAAATCAAAGATCAACAAAGAAGCAGATCCAAAATATGTATTTGGTTTGGTTTCCATGTCTTTATCACAGAAATCTAACAAAGTATATGATTCAGAATAAATATAGTGAAACATTCAGGAGGATTTGAGGAAAAAAAAGTATCATGTAGACAATAATGGATTCTCAAGTAAAAAAAAGTTACACTTAATATAATGGCTAAATATAATTCTCATTTTTACCATAGATTTTTTTTTTATTTGGTGTGTGTTCAAACAAACCTTTTAGACATGTGCAACTCTAAATCTAAAATACACTGTTTCTCAAGTGAGAAATACAACTTAAGTACATTGCAACACTATGAATCAGTAAGATGTTTTTCATAACTGAAAAAACAACAATCAACTTTTTTTCTTTAATACCTAGCAGAATTAAACAGCATGATGCACTGAAAAAAAATAGGAAGATCTCATACTTTATTTGGAAAGCAGTGGCATTTCTCTCTAGATTCTTGCTGCATTCCTGGAAGTGTGTATATTTCACTGCCATGAGCTGTCACTGGCGATGAAGTTGAAGTAAGTAACTTCTCGTCACGTGCACACTGAAGTAAAAAGAAGATTTTCTGATTTTTGTTATCTACTTTGGTTAATAGATAAATACCATCCAAATACTAGTTTTGAAGTTACTTTCTGGTCCATTGCCAAACAGAGGAAAAAGTGGTAGTAAAATGAGATACAGACGTGTGATCCTTCTGTATTAAAATCAATGCCGGTTAAAATTGATCTGACTGTCCCACTTCTTTCTTCCAAAAGAGCCTAGACAGAGGAATAGACTCTCCCACGGGAAGGGGGGAGGGGGGGGAGAAGAGAGTACTTCTCAGTCTCCTCCCATCCTCCTGCCCTGAAATGTGAAATGTCAGAGTGAGTGTGAGGGAAAATTCTGTCATCTTTTTGTAATACTGCAGGAAAAGTCAACAAAACCTGTTAAATTTCAGAAGCTCTCACTGAGATGTAATGAGATTTCCTACAAGCCTTCTCTCAAAGAAATTCCCTCAGGATTTACAGCTTAGTGTAGAAATTCATATCCAAGGATAAATTCCTTCCCTTAAATGACTGAAAATGCAGCCCTTACAATGGGTAAGGAAGTAATGAAAAAGTAAATCATGGCTTCAGCATGAAAGTCATTAACAAGTAGTCCACCATTTTTTACATCTTCAGCATAACAGATTCAAATGAAACTGATGTTTCACCTCATGCTTCCTACTCTCTGAGACTTCCTTAGTTACTAATTAGATACTAATCAATGTTAAGAAATGCATTTAAAAAGCACTAGCAGCACCTAGTGCCTTTTACCGAAGCTCCACTCTGCCACTTAGTTAGGCAGCAAGAAAGAGCACACCATGACTTCAGATACAAGAGTCATTTTTAGGAGGTAATTAATCTAACACTTCTACTGAAATTTACAAGTCTTCAGTAAGAAACAATGAAGCATTTTCTTTTTTATAAACATTTGTTTTTTCGCAAATAACTTACCAGGTCTGCTGATACTTCACAACATGTATCTTCTCTTGCAAGTTTTGGATTACAATAAACCGTTATGCGGTGAAGTTCAATCTATTAAGAAATGCAAAAACATTAACATGAGATGTACATACTCATGTGTTACAGCACTCATTTTCTTATCTTGGCATAAAGAACTTCCTCTCTGAAACACTGTATATTTCTGAAATGGTGCAAAAAGAGACAAATCCAAAACAATTTCACAGATCCTCACTTAAGGAACAAATTATGCAGTCTACTACTTTGATGTAAATCACATTTCAGATATAATTTATCTTCATGTAAGCTGCATCTCTCTGTACTGCTCTGGCTATGCTACATAAGCATTTTAGCCCTCTAGACATCTCTGCAAATCTTCTTTTCAGGAACACAATTTTCTGCTGCAGTGAACTAGAGCACAGGTTTGATAAACTCCCTCACACACACCTTCTCTGACTTTGGACGTTGCCAGTAAATTACTTGGAATAGAAAAAAAAATTAAAAAAAAAAAAAAAATTAAAAATTTTGTGCATAAAGCTTCTGTTTCAAAGATTCTGAGTGGACTGGTGAGATGAACAGCATCTAATTTTAATTAGTTCATCTTGCCCTGGTATGCCTCTTCTGCATGTTTTGTATCCTCTCATAGTCTCCCTTGCACTTGGTATTGAGAAATGTTGACACAGGATCTGCTTTGCTGCCTTCATCAGGTTCACGTCCACAATGTTTTCTTACAAATGTAGAAACCCCAGCTGACAACTTCCACTTATCCAGCCCATGCCACAAGATGAAAAGAATCCACTCCTCCTCCTGTGTGCTACTTGGCAACGAGGAGATAGCACACACACGTCAAATAAAGTTGAACTTGCAAAATAAAATGAAGCATGAGCTTAAGCCCCATGAAATAAGAGCTCTGAGTTCACACCGAAGTGTTTAGCGCCTCACAGAAATGATTCCTCCCACAATGCTAGCTTGCAGTTACAATGCACTATTTTCCCATGGAACTGTATAGTGTACAAAAACATAGCTGAAACTTTCAGATGGTCACTATAAACTCCAAGCCAGATGCTTGGAGTAACCTTGTAACTGGATGTCAGTGTACTTAAAACAAACTGACATTTCTTTTGAGTTTTCAAATTATTTGCTGTGAACTCTCTGCAAGAGGAAACAGAGGAGAGCATCTCTATGACAAAACACAGCCCAGAATATTATGGAGTTACCCTGGGTAATTTTTGCACCAAAGGCTGCAGAAAACACAACTCCAGCCGTTTCCTAATTCCTCCCATTCAGAGTAGGGAACAACTATGACCAATGTGCCCTATTACTGCATAGCCAAATTACCCTGGAACGTGATACGATCTTGATACAGAGGTAATCCTGAATTTTTTTGTGTCTCCCCTTTATCAAAGAGACAAACTATAACAGATGACAAACTTACGAATAAATCTCATAAAAAATGAAGAAAAAAAATTAGCACTGGAAGGTCCCTGTCAATGTACTAATAATTATGTGGCTCTTGCTCCAAAGCAAATAAGAGAAAGAGACTCCTGAAAGCAGGACTGAGTTTTTGTAGTTACTTTGGTAACAGAAGGTTTGCGTTAGCAGGTGCTACAGCACTTAACTTTGTTTAGAGAAAAAGACTTCAGGACTTCAAATTAAGAATATAAATGGAAAGCTAGTAACTAGTTTTGAACCTTTTATCTGCATAATTCTTCACAATGGTGTTAGCAAAAGCATGGCCTAAAACATAATTTCAAGTTATCTGGTTTTCCTTTAATACTACTTACATCTACAGGCTTATCATCTGCAGCACGAGAAGCAATCAGAGTCCTTCCCTGCAAGTCAACAGTGAATTTTTCATCTGTCTGCTTTCTCTCAATTAAATTACAATCCAAGTAGAGGGAAATGATCCCTGACTGCACACTAATACCAAGCTTATGCCACTGCCGATCGAACAATGGATAAATTTCTCGACTCTTGAAAGTGTAGTGCAATATATTGCTCTGAGCAGATTTAGTTATATACTCCACAACCTTTTTTGAACCATCCAGAAGGACAGAGATCTGAAAGAAGAATAAAATAAGTGGTCATTTAAAGTTATGGGTGTATGAATTAAACACATGCATAAACTATACATATAATAAAAATACTTTGACTGCATATACTGGGCAAGAAATTACTTTATGAAGCATTCTTCTATGTAACTCTGTAAATACACATCAGCTACAAATTGTAACATGCCTTCTTATTCTAGTTTGCAGTCTTAAGTCAGTACGTTGTTAAATTTCTGTTTCCTATAATAAATCACCAACTATTCCAGAGCACTCCGTCTATTCCATATAAACTGTAGCTAACTGCAGTGATGAACCATCCACTAAGTTGTATGTGCCATATTATATGGGGAAAAAAGAAACTTAATGAAAAGCAGTAAATGAAAGATGACTCTAACCTCAGGTGTGTCATACTGATTTAACACTTGCCATATGTACCAACGCTCTTTCTTGGTATTTCGCCGTACACGGAACAAAGCAACTAGGGAGTATTCTTCAGGAAGTCCATTTGGAAATACTTGCCTACAATAGAAGGGAGGCAAAAAAAAAAAAGATTTCTTGTTATTCTTACACACACAAACTGCTAAAAAGAAATGAATAGAAATAACACCTGGTGAAAACAAGGAGTCAAATGCTCGCTCACAGTCATAAAAACTGACAGGCAGTTCAGTCTATCTATAAGAATAAATGGCTGAAGACTTCACTAACAAGTATTTCATTATAGCTTTTTTCAAACTGTGATTGCTATAAACAGGAGTATCAAAAGAACTGCTGCAAGGTGCCACGCGTGAACATTTTTAAATGCTGCTTTTCCCAATTTATTGCTTGGATAGTGGAAAAAGTTTCCCAGAGGATTTGTGGAATAATCCCCATCCTTGGAGACTTTCAAAACATGGCTGGACCTGATCTAACTTTCAAGGTGGTCTTACTTTGAGCAGGGAGGTTGATCCAGTGACCTCCATGGGCAATGACTTAGACATCTAGATTATCAGAACAGCTGGACTTTAGCAGGCTTGAACAAAAAATATGGAACACATTTCTGAATGAATGACTTGCTGTTATTTGATTTTGTTATTCCTTCCTAAGCTTCGTTGAGGCATCTAAAAAAACTCTGACTTGCTACCTATATCACAGAATATAGCACACCACCACTTATAAAACTATTTGAAACATCTGTATTTCAGAAAAAATGAAATCAGTCTGTAATTCAACTCAACAGACTTTGGCAATCATTAAACACATACTAACTCTGTACAACACAGAGGGTGGTGCAACCAGATTTCCTCTCTTGAAGCTACTGTATTTCAAATTACTTTTTTCTAGGCTAGAGGTGAGACAAATGAAAACCCCAGAAGCAAACTACACAACACAAGTAGCTGAAGCACTGACATTGCTGTTCGCTGAAAACTGCCAGGACTTCCCAACTACCCATATTGCAAACGGCATTCCCTGGATCAGAGCACAAGGAATCCGAGGGCCCCACTCAGCAGAAAAATTGCCTCCATTTTTCCATCCAGAATCACGTAAAGTAAACAGTTTAGTTCTAAAAAACTACAAATGGGATTATAAAATTACACAATAATGTGCTATAAAGGCTCTGCTAAAAAAAAGAAAACCTAAATGCAAAAGAAAACAAAGGGGGGAAAAAAAGAGAAGAGAAAAGCACTGCCAGAGAAGACAATAACCCCACAACCCTCCTGCAAATCAGTGCACTTCAGTTAACTTAGGATCTCCATAAAAATGCCTTCTGTGTAGAGAAACCTGCTCCAAACCCTGCTGAGGAGACGCTTTATGGACTAACACCTTTTTAAGTCGTTTATGTGGGAATCATACTTCTTTGGCTTATTTCCCACAGCTGATTGGCTTTGTCTCAGGACCATATTGGCTGCCTTCCCACATTGTTAGAGAACCCATATGTGCTGTTGTACAGCTATAGATGTTTCAGTATCAAACAGGAAGGCAAAAGTAAATAGGCTTTGCAGGACTTAGATCTAGATTTCATACTGCTCCGTATTTTAATTATAGCACATAAAGAATCTGTTTATTATTTATAAAGAAAATGCCTTCATTGGACAGCAGTAACACATGAGTACATCTCTGCAGAACAGTAAACTATAAGGACATGGGACCAGCCCTACAGTTTACAGAACTCCAGGCAAGCTAAGGACATGGCATCTCTGCTTTACAGATGTAAACTAGACAGGATATCTGGCTGTGGGAGCATCTGACGAGCTCTCCTCTGGGGACACACGCAGCATTCAGGTACCTCTACACATCTCTGAGTCACAATGAAACATAGGAGTTACAGAACTGGCTGCTCAAGCCATGGTGCTTCTGAGCTTCCCTGGAACTTATGCCCAGATGCTTGGAGAAATCTGTCATCCAAAACGACTCATTTTAGATGCCACCAGGGCTTAGGTGGTACTTGAAAGTAGGCAACTTGAATCATTCTCTGAGACTCAGCTGCCCAAAGTATGACTAAATTATACTTTAGGTGGAATTTAGACAGTTTGATTTTCTCCCTCTGCCCATACTGTCAATAGTACCTAACAAAAACTGAACAGTGAGGAATGAGCATTCTGCTCTCAAAGCAAAGCACACCCTTGGTGGAAACTGCTGAAAAGAACAGCAGGAATTGAAGCACTTAAACTGAATACACAGGCATGAATTTACACCACCCTAGCCTGCTGGATTGAGGTGTATTGTAAATTACGAAAGCCACAGCTGGCAGATTGAAGAGACCAAGATAAGCAGGAAAATCCCTAACAATACAAACTTTTAGATCCTACATACACACATTACAAATCCTGACATTCAGTTGTCTCTTAATGTTCCACAGGTTGAAGCCTCAGACAGATGCATCCAGAATGTTAATAAATACACACTGACATTCCTGCAACAACTATGTGCCGCCCTATCAAAGCATATACATACTCAGAGTTGCAATGGCCTTTGTTGTATTCTTCTCCTTTTTCCTGGACTAAATGTTGACATAATTTTTCGTAAAAACAGATGCTGTGGCCCAAGCACAGCATGGACTGTACAGTATGGAGTTATTAGAAAAGCAGCTACAGGAATTTTGCATGAACATCACAACTGCATTTGCGCATACCTTCCATTTTTGGCAAAATATTTGCTTATTCATTTCTTTCCTCAGAAGTTCTGAAAATCTCTGAAATGTAGATACCAGCTGGTTCTCTTAGTGCTACCATGCTAAAAGAAGTAGTTATGAATGAATTAACTGTGTATTCACTGTGCTATAAACAGTTTCAGTTCTATATTTGTAAAACAGCATTGAGTTACCCATATCAAATTTAGTAAGGCAATCCTTTTGTTTTTATTTTTTAAAAAGCACTAATGGAAAAGCAGCTTCTATTTTTAAATCTGAAGAACTCTAATTGTTCCATATCGAATGAGAAGACACTACAGTACAGGACAAACTTCCGTATTTGCAAGTATCAATGAAGCCTCCAGCTTGCTGAATATCTTCCAAGAAGAGAAAGATGAACCAAGTTACATTTCCTGAGAGTGAAGTGAGAGATGTTTGGAGTTTATGACTAGATGTATCTTTTCCAACTGACATATACTATTACCTGGTATATTTCACTTGTAACAATGTTACAATCATTTGTTGACCAGAGCCAAAGGAGTTAGTTTAAACAACTTTCCTATGGTGGATAATGATTTATTTAGTACCATGTTGACACAGACACTGAATTCTTAACCTTTTCCTGTTTGCTAAGGGATTTAAACCAAAATCCATTCTGAACAAAAAAGTCAAGCTCAGGTGACCAAATACAAAAAAATCTCCATATTTTTCCTCAGTATTTCCACATCAAATTACTATATTTTTGATTCTCAGTTTTTGCCTAATGTGATTGGTACAATGGGAAATAACTGACTAGAACAATTCACCAAACTGAGTTCAGAAAGACCATTTTAAATTCTTCTCAAATAAAATTTAAGAACACCTGTCTGTTACTCAGAATAAGAAATAATTTCCTTCTCATCCATCTTCCTCAAATCACATTAAGATGCGTTATACAGTTTCACGTTACACTTGGCTTCAAGTTGTTTTCATATGACACATTATATGATGCAACTCAAGGGAAACTATTCAGACAGCTTAAGAGTTATTAATTACTTAGGGAGAACTCAACCCACTCAGAAAATGTACTGCTGAAAGCAAAGCTGCAAATTATTTTAACATGGAGAAAAAGAATTTCCCTAATATTTAATATACTTCAGCATACCTTTGCTTTCATTTACTGAACAGGTATAGATTAGCTGTCACTTTTAATATACGGGTGGCTTAGAATTTTGGGGTTTTTTTCTGTGTGAAAGTCAATGTTATAGCTTTCAAAATTTTAAAGGGCATTCAAAAAAAAAGATTAGTTTGAAATAAAAATATCAAAACTGTTATGCCTGTGCAGAGTACTTTCCCCCTATGGTTTCCAGCAGTATTCCATATCAGTATTTACAGGAATCATTTGTGAACTATTGCCTCTAGTGATGTCAAAGGCCAGTCTTCCATTCATTTTAAAGAGGCTAACAAAGCTATGTCTGCTTTCCAAGTTTGGCCAATTTCTGTGCATTTTAACTTTTATGGGGGAGGGGGAAATTAGTTAGCAGCAGTAAGAAGAGACATAAAAGTAATAACATAAAAATGGGCACCGTAAGTGCAATGTGGGTTTTTTTTCCTCATTTTCCATTTTTGACAAAATTCACCTCAACATTTAGGCTTTCGGAGTCTTTCGGAAGGCAACTTTCATCACTTCTGATACAGCTGTGCACTTGCCTTGCTCAACTCTGATATTTGTTATATAAACCAAAATGTCTCAGAGCAATCAGTGAATTTTCTTCCTTTTACCTGGAAAATAAAAATAACCCTATCAAAGACCAAAAGCTACCAAAGACAAGAATGTGTGATTTGGGTACACAGTTATTAACTCTTTCTCTCCTCTCTTTAATAATGAATATATTTCAAAACGTAAAAAGATGACAAACCAGGTTCAGACCTGAGCAAGAGTATCATATTATAAAATATTATGATACTCAAACAGCACGTTTCCCCTTCCAAAATATCACACTTACCCTGAATGCTGAAGAGTAAATTAAGCTGCTCTAATCAGTAGTAAGCACCTTTCCAAGCAGAGGCACATGAGGTGGCAATGAATGACAGTCACACCACCAAACAACATTGTGAAGGAAGATGAGTCAGGGAAGAGGTGAAAGCAGAGTCTAAGTACTTCAGCAAGCTGAAACTTTACTCAGAGTAATTTCATGCTCCAGAGGATCCTCCCACACCTGCACTGCTACAGACTCAAGAAAACACAACGCAACAGAGTGGATCCAGAGAACTGATATAATACAGTAAGCTGCATTTTTATGTACAAAGCAAGTAAAGGAAATTAGCATAGAGTATTAGAAAGATTTCAATGGCTTTTCCAGTATACAGGCATTAAGATGTTCCTCCAGATACTTTTGAGCTCAACACCTAATGCATAGTTACCTGTGATTCAGAAAGACTGAAGTCATGTATATGACTCACTCAGATCTTAGGCTAAACAGGTCTTGCATTGATGGAAAGGTTTTCTAATCCTGCTGGCCCAAAGCGATCAAAACCAGCCTCTGCTGCCCCAGTCTGATTTTTTAAAAATGATTCTGCTCATATGTATTTTCAGTAGCTGTGGCAGTCAGGTAACAGCTCTGTAGCAGATACTGATGCCTCTATGCCTCCTCATGTGGACATTACAATAAGAAGATGCATTAAGTCTACTGAGCTTAGTCTTGTGAATAGCGACGTTTCTCACACCAAGTACCCTTTCACTGCCTATTTTTTCTCCACATTTCACAGATGCTAAATTTACTCATGTATCAAAATTTAAAAATGCCGGATAGGAAGAGCTCCTTCAAGTACCAACACACATCTGCCTACCATAGCTACACTAACACCACAAAAGTAACTCAAATGAAAACCATCTCTCTTGTCAAAATCTCCTGTCAGGAATCATAGTCCCCCTAGATGTACATCTTATTCTCTTTTCTTTTCCATAGGTAAAAGTAAAACATCACACACATGTGCACATCTCCATCCCCATTTTTGTAACAGGTTACTCCTGTGATTCACCGTAGAGAATGAAACCTCCCTGCACACACGTCGTCTTATTATTCAGCATGAATGTCCCAGAAATCCTCAGTGCTTTTCCTCACTCACAATCACACTAGTAAAACAACTGCCTCTATAAATGAAACTTACCCAGAGTCTGACACACTTCTCACAAGCAATCCAAAAAAACTGAACAAAACTTTCTCTTTGGAGATTAATGGCAGAATCTGCAGAAGTGCGATGATCTGTCTGTTTCTTTAGTGGGTTTGTGATTGTCTCCTAAGATACAATCTTTGTTCAAAACTTAAAAGTAAGATGTGCTTAGAAGAATGGCAGAGAACTTTCTTCAAGTCATTCAGGAATTGTACCAAGCTTTTTTGCACATTTACATAAAGTCTGAAGATCATTTTGCTGTGCCAAATGTACAAAAATTCAATTGTGGTACTCTTTTTCCCCCTCAAGTGTAGCAAGTTGAAAAGAGTACATGAACTTAAACACTTTAAAAGGAACTTCACATACTTCTTTTAACACCTACTCATGTCTTTATTTAGACATTTCATGAGCATCACTATAACCCATGCAGTCCTTCATTTGCTCCCAGAAATAGAACAAAGACAACACGTCTAGGTATAGTAAAGCACTGTCTAATCTGTCTCTGAAGTCAATGGGATACTAAATTCTTATGCTAAATGTGATCATCTACAGTGGAATAGAGTTATTAAGCTGGTCAGGAAAGCTTCTGAAGATGTTAGAGAAAAAAATAATTACAGTAGCCTCTGAAAGTCATCCGGCAGTAAAAAACTGCTCTGCAAACATTTTTACATGCTTCCTACCCTGGCACTTTCTATCCTGGATAGATATGCCTTCTATACTGTTAGCAACAGTAGTTGCTGTTGTCTAGAAAAGCAAAGAAATTTCTGACTACAGCAGAGGATTGCGTCTATTGGAGGCCATGGCCATTCAGTCTGAAGACAGATAATGCACTTCATACTTCACACTTTGGAAAGGAGGGAGGAAATCAGGAATGATGTTTATTTTTTCTTGGCCTATATATCATATAATCTTCCCTAGAGGAGGAAGAAATCTAAGCATCTATCTCTACTGGAGCTTTTCACAGCTGTTTTTTACCAGCACTGTACAGGCATTTGTACAGGTATCTAGAGACACCAGCTGATTTCAGAAACAGAGCAGTCTTTTTAGTTTGGTACACAGGAAGGTCAGTCAGCTCCAATAAAGCTGCATGCTGAGAGAATTGCACCCTCCTACTTCTCACGCTTGTCTTCTGAGAGCTACCTTGTGTATTTCTGCATGACATCATGCTACCCAACCAAAACGCACTGTTTCCTCAGAACCCACAATTTCCTCCTGTTTAGTTTTCCCTCACCTCCATCTCAGACTTCTGGTAGCTTTTCACAATGAATCAAAGGAAAAAATGCTACCAAAGCATACTGTTGATTACTTTTCAACCAGGCTCTCCCTTTCCTTCCTCAGTTCATTCTGTTCATTGTTCACTCAGTCCTAGACAACCCTGGCTGATGGTAAAATGCAGATCATCTCAAAGGCCAGCATCCCTTTTAGGAGAATGCTGAGTGCTCACAGCGAACATGATAGCATGCCTGGCACTGGAAAGGGAGAGCTAGGAGGACTGCTGTATGGAGTGCAGCTGAATCAAACTAAGGGATGCTTTTTTCCTAACCTCCTCAAATAATTGCCTGGATAACTAGCCTCCTTCTCTTCAGTAGGAAGGACTGGCTATAAATAAATTCATTTCAGGCCATGCTAAGAAGGTCTTGAGATAAAAGGCACAGGTGACACCAAAGGTACTACAGCCTGTTACAGACTGTTATACCTACCCATTTTGGTTCCAGCTGATCTCCCTCTAAAAAGAAGGTAAGTGGTGAAGATTAAGTTACCAACAGAACAGATCAGAGTAGGAAAGAAAGCTAATGATACCAGATACCAGCGTCTGACCTGAAATAAGTAGCTCTGCACGTCAGCTGCAAGACTGAAGCTACAGACAGAGAACATGCTTTTGCTTTTGACATCCCCCACACGCAGCATAACTAGTGTACGAATATTTAAGCATGGGATTCTGCTTACAATGTGAAGGATAATTAGATAAATAATGTGCTCTTTTACAGTTTATAAAACCTGTTAACACTCATGGATTCAAAGCGAATGAACACGGACAATAAAAGATCAAAAACTTCATTTTCATTACACAGACTTAATAGCATTTTCAGAAACTGGGAATTACCACTTTTCTGAAGTCTCAGGACTTAGAAATGAGTTATCTAATTAAAGTCAAGTTTAAAAAAACAACAAAAAACACAGAAAACCCCACTATATATAGCTTAGCCTGCATCTTTCTATCATTCTGTAATAATGAGATACCCCAACCTACTGCACTAGAAGACTCCAATCCCCAAACACCTTGTTTCCAAATAATGTCTCCATCTATAAAATGAGTGAGCATTATCCACTAATCCTGTACAAGACAACTGATAGATGTCGGCACTGAGCAACAGCAATAATTTAATGCTGCAAATACATGTGTTCTACTTCAAAATAAGCACATCCAGCATGAGGAGTCCTAAGTGCAAGAACTGAACCTAGAAGCACACTTCTTCCTCCCAAGTCTTGGCAGTTTCTGTTATTCCATGCGGTCCTGGTGAATACTATGATCTTTTTTGATTAGTTTCATAGGTTGATTTAAACTGGCAGTCATCTAGCATTCTAAACTGCTCACTTAGAGACAGATCCAGTAAAACAGAAGATAAGCTGTGTGGATTCACAGCACCTAGATGATGCCATCTGTGGTGTGACTTCTCAGGAATGGTACAAAGCAAACCTCACGTTTCTTAGCCTGTGATAAAATAGACATTGCTGTTTTATGGGATATGCATTCAATGGTATTTGAGTAATCAACACTGCTCACCACAGATTATGAACATACACATTTTCACTAACTCTCAGCAGCGTTCACAGAGAAAACTGAGTGAGAGAGATAAATGAAAGTCTATCAAGGACATCAACGTTAACATTGTTAATACAGGTATAGCAATAAGCAGCAGCCTAATACCCAAAATAAAACATACATGCATTTTCATATGACAATTAAAAGACTAACGACATATTAGGAACTATCAACAAGTTATTCAAGGTCTGTATTTCCATGCTCAATCCTAGAGTATTATTAGGATTTTTTTTTTTAAATAGAATTCCAAGATTCTGCAACTAGTCACATTGACTAAACCCCAAAATAACATCATCTCTTGCATGTGGTTCTCTTTATATGCCAATATCTGTACATCATGACAGTTTCTATAGATTACAGGCTGTTCTTCATGTTGAAGTTTATGAAATCATTCCAAGTTCTGAATTGAGTTTGTGACATGACAAATATTCATAGAGACAAGGCTGCAATCAGCAAACTCTATATACTTCTGACTGAAATCAAGTCGATACTCAGATCTCCAAGTGAAAAATCCAGGGCACAGGCTGTACTGTTCAGGCAAAATTAGGAAGTATTGTTAAAAATTTGGCAATTTATCTCCAGAAATAAAAATATTTCATGGCGTGATGATAAAACCCACAAAGAGCTAACCACAGAGAAATGCTAGGGGCCGAAAACCTTTCATGACCAACTGAAAATAAATTAAAATCAGTGTAATGAAAAAAGCACCATGCAGTTTCACTGTGAGAGAGCTCATGAAATATTTTTAGATAGAAAAACTAAAACCTCAGAGGCAAGGTGGGGAAAGGGAATGATATCTCTATGACATCTTTAAACAACAAAGCTCCAGTGTAAAGACAGATGTGTCAGCACAAATTTTTGTAGGTGTAACTCTTAGTTAAGAGGAGGAATGTCTGATAGCATAGCTAATGCAAACTACAGTTTATGAATCACAAAAGCCAGGAAAGAAAATAATCTGATTACAGGGATTTTTTTTGTTGGTTTTTTTTTTTTATTTTTTTATTTCAATCTACTGATAATGACTTCTGAGGCACATGGCACCGCTGCTTCAGCGGGAGAAATGATATGCATTTTACAAAAACACTTCAATCCTCTCAGTCCAATCAGCAAAACTGATAAATCATCTTTCAATCTCTAATTTTATACACCACAATATTGGGGCTGCAGTCTCTCCTCAGCTGCATGCATTACATCCAGCACATTCCATTGAATTCTGTGGGGTTGTGTATAAACCCATATTTACTCTGGATTGCTAAAAAACTGTTTTAATTTTGCAACTGCATTTTTGTTCTCAGACTACTCCAACTAGCGTTCTTACCAAACACAGGTCTTGCTACAGACTTAGATCTGCACCCTCCTTATTACTCTATAGTCCTATCTTGTACTCACTTTTGGGGGACCTTTTCCTTCAAAGAAGACGGACAACAAAAAAACAAATCCTCGACAGTCTGGCACCACTTAAGGCTCTCCTCAGCTAACATAGTGGTAAATTAGATCTGTGTTCAACTTTTTGAACAAGGGCCATATAGAAGTGTCCAGATAAATTGCTTGTGCTGAATCTGGAAATCTGATAACATGATAAGTTTTTCTAGCAATTGCAGTATCTAGTTTTGCCATACATAATGGATGAAAATAAAAAGGAATTCTATGTAGGGATATGTAGCAGATGTATGTATGTATATGTAGGGCAGGTTAAACCATTAAACTGAAGGTGCGATTTCAGGGTTTGCTTAAGCTGATGGCAGGCTGTCCCCCACCCCCATATTCCTTCCCTGCTCCTTCCACATTGTGATTGCCCAGAGAGGATGATGCTGACATGAAGGAATCAAGATGAGGCTGAGAGCTGGAGAGGTGTGCTATGCAGGTGAACTCATTTTATTTTCTTCCAAATAATCTTGGCTGGACAAATTTCTCCTTTGAAACAAAGGCATCAGGAAATAAAAAAAAACACTAATCTGAACTGAAATACACAAACACTGCTGCTCTCCTACATGCTCTCCTTGTGGACTAGTGCCCTTAAAGTACACATCCCCCAGAAGCTCCTTCCCTTTTTCTGCAAGTACTTCATAACAAGAGCAACATTGCTGAGGAAAAAGGGAATAGAAACAGCCTGCTTCATCCAACATTGCCTTACCAATTCAACTAGTACGGCACCACTACGCCAAGTTCTCTGTTGTCGGGGGAACACACTGCAGGTCGAAGAATTCAGATGTGCTACAGTCTGTGGAATAATTAAAATAGCTCTTCTGCTCTCTACTCCCTCACAGCCTGCTTTCAATGCAAGTGTTAGAATTTTTGATACATATTCTTCCCCTCATTACTTTTGATTTCCCAATTCTTTCTGCATAGTAGACTGCATGTTACATTATAGGGTGAGTCAAGCTCATCATAGCAATTAGCATTCTTTAATGCCTGAATTATAAAATTTATAAAGAGATCTTGGCCTGTTTCTTGTAAATTCTCAGGTAGGAACAAGCCCATGTATGCAGAAAGACATTCATGTGTCTGTTCTGTAAAAGAAGTACTGTCCTACCATTTTTCATAGTAAAAGGTCCCAGTTTTCTCCTCAGTTATGAAATGAAATAATTGGTATTTACATGGTAGGTACAGCTCCAAATTGTTCTTTCAACAGTAATCCCTGTATTATCCTTCTTTTTAATTTATAAAATGCAGTAAGTTTTCAAGTTTCTGGAAATAAACACAAAGTACAAAATTTCAATACCTTTCAACCCGAATCAGAAAAAGAATGTATAACTGCAGCTTCTGATCCACTACTTTGAAAGACCTGAAAAAAGCATCAGGATTTGTACTAAATTCAGGTTCCCACACTCAGGAAGCAAATTCCAGAGACAAGGACCTTTTCTTGAAAGTACCCTGCAACCAAAATACCAGACATTTCAGTCTTAGCATTGTTGGCTCCAACAGCTCAAATGACCTCAAATAAATACACAATAAAGGAAGGCAGATGTGGTTTCTTACATAAGTATCTAATATTTTAATAGACCAAATGCTAGCAGCACTTTGTGTAAGAATAGGTAAAATCTGGTTAGCACAACTGTAACTACTGTCTCCAAACAGAGGTGGCAACTCATTGCCATTTTCAGTAGGTGCTTTAGTTTTTCAGTGTAATCTAGTCATTTTCACATCTATACATTCCACACTGTATTTAAGAAATGTGTACACTACTTGTTGAGATACATCTTCACAACATTTTTCAAGAAGACTTGGAGAGGAACTCATTGAGAGCAGCCCTGCGGAGAGGGGCTTGGGGGTCATGGTGGATGAAAAACTAGATATGACCCGGCAAAGCGCACTTGCAGCCCAGAAAGCCAACCGTATTCTGGGCTGCATCAGGAGAGGAATGATCAGCAGGTCTAGGGAGGGGATCCCGCCCCTCTACTTTGCCCTCATGAGACCCCACCTGGAGTACTGCATCCAGCTCTGGGGGCCTCAGCATAAGAAAAGCATAGACCTTTCAGAGCAGGTCCAGAGGGCCCCAAAGACGATCAGAGGGCTGGAGCACCTGCCCTATAAGGACAAGCTGGGAGAGTTGGGACTGTTCAGGCTGGAGAAGAGAAGACTTTGGGAAGACCCCATAGTGGCTTTCCAATACCTAAAGGGGGCTTCCAAAAAAAAAAAAAAAAGAGAGAGACTCTCTACTTAGTTAGAAGGCAGTAGGACAAGGGGGAATGGTTTCAAACTGAAGGAGTGGAGATTTAGATGGATGTTAGGAAAAAATTACTCGGTGGAAAAGGCATTGGAACAGGTTGCCCAGAGAGGCTGTGGATGTCCCATCCCCGGCAGTGTTCAAGGCCTGGGCAACCTAGAGAAGTGGGTGGTGCCCCTGCCTATTGCAGCGGGGTGGACCTAGATGATCTTTAAGGTTCCTTCCAACCCAGACCATTCTATGATTCTATGATTATTGGTGCTTCCAGAGGAGAAAAGAACAGCCCAACAGCAACCCAAAAAAGCAAGGATCAAGAACAACTGACATCTGATGCATCTGTAGAGAAAGAGAGTGAAATTATTTCATCATAATACTATCTACTCTAAGGCAACTGAAGAACAAAGAATAGCCTAAAATGCCTTCTATCCAGAAGCACTGAATACTGCTGAGAGATCTAATAGAGTTGCTATCAGCACAGAGCCCTGTGTTGCTCATGTCAGCAAGTTCTATGCCAAACTGGAATATCTGAATGTATCTCCTGAAATAAAATCTTTTGCAATTATTATTATGACTCTAGAATCAAATTATCTGCATAATGGTATTTTGCTGTGAATTTCTTTAGGATTCAAAGGTTCAGTTATACTACTTTACTCAGGAATAACTTCTATTCATGTCCACACAAGAACTGAAAAAAGTAACCCACAATATTTTCACTTAAAAATCACTTTTTAATCCTGAAAATATTATTATAATTAAATTAATATTTAATAGTAATTTACATGGAACATAAGAAAAGCTATCCATCAAGACTAACTATGTACAGAACTCCACCACAAAAAGAGATAAAGAGATACAACTAAAATCCAACATAAATAAAAACAATCAATTTCCCAAGCTGACACTGCATTGTAAATTATTTACAACATATATATATGTGTGTGTAACACTTCTCCAGGTCCATTAAAAAAACCCAAAATGGCATCACACAAGAAAAATGGCACAGCATAGCTTTCTGTTACACATACTACAACTGAATGAATGAAATGCAAGAGGAGATGTGCCAAGTTACTTGATACTTGCTAGTCAGCTTAATCAGATACTCTCAGTTTCCTGCAGGATGGATAATGAACACTGTTCTGCTGCTTACCGTACAGCATGTCTACCAAAACGTTTTCTGAGGCAGAGTGGTCCTAAAAACCTCTGTGCAGCTAATAACACAAGGGGTCTGGAACCACACAACCTGACATAATGTAAGAGAAGGAGATTTAAATAAAAATAAATTACCAGATATTGTACATGGAGAACTGAGATAAAGTAAATTATAAGGCTATGATGACAGGTATCTGAGTTCCTGGCTATCCATAGTAAAATGTCAAAACTTTACTTTGTGCTCCTGACTGCTCCCTGCCCTTATTTTTAAAAGCCAACTTAGAAGTTCAGAAGAGCATCAAAAACAATTTAAACAAATTTTTTAAATCTTGTCTGAGGTGTTCTCTCAACATTAGATAGCTACTATATATTCAACATATTGAATAGAAAAAGTAAATTCCATTCTTAATTATGACATGTATTTCTCTGTGAAGAAAGGTTAAGAAAGCATGAGCAAGACTATTGCCATGAAGAACTAGGAAGTAATGATAATTCTACAATGGTTGAATGTTATTGAAAACACTTTTAACCCATTTTTTGTTCAGGAAGATACATAAGAAGTACTATTTACTTCTGCAGGAAGCTAATAAAAAAATAAAATCTTGTGAAAAGATAGTCATTTTCAGCTTAACTGGATTCATACATTAGCACTGTCACGCATTTTATTAATAGCCATCTCAGTTGCTTTATCCAGCTAAAGTTTTCCTCCATTAGATATGCATGTTTCTAGTGGAAACTGAAAGATTTTCTCTTTAGTGTTTGTTCAAATGAGGACACACAGAAGAAAACAAAGAGGGAGAGGAACACAAGAATCAAGAGACCACTGAAGCTAAAACACCTTCCTTCCAGGTTTACCCTTTACTGAAAGTCTTTATCCTCTGCCCAAGTTACACTGAAAATGAATAAAACGTAGCCATTTTTGTCTCTAAGAGTCATCCGCCCTCCAAAAAGCTGAACAGATAAAAATATAGGAAAAAATGTTAGATTTCTCTTCCATTCCATAAATTTAGAAAAGTATTGTGTCTTTTTGAGTATTTTCCTTGCAGCTGCTAAGAGCTAAGGCTTTGCTAAGCCACAGTTATCAGCCACAATGTGAATTCCCTTTTTTTGGTGCCTTCACAAATAAACTGTTTTTAAATGAAGAAAATAAAACACAGATATTAGTATTCAGACTTATTAATAAAAACTGGGAAAAAAAGCTTTACATTTTTCAGCCTCAACATCACGTATTAGACCCCTTCCAAAACCATCAAAATTCTTAGAAATCAATCCTTTTGAATAATGAATTTTCCCTCAAAGTAACATAAATTTTAAATAATTCACCCTTTTCCAATTTCTACCTCCTCTCACTCCATTTTTGCCATTAACTTTCTTACAGTTCCAGAATAAATTAAGTCAGCTTGCAATATGCATTTCCCTGCACACACAGCACTACTTAGCATCTCACTTCTAAAGGAAAATTGCTCCATGTTTTCTATTACTACCTTGATTTTCTACTCTTCTATAGTCTCACGTTCCCCTCAAATGCCCATCCATCGGAAAAAAAATCTGTAAAAATCTGAAAAACTACTAATGGATTTTTTTAAAACAAGTTTTCTTACTAACAAACTTTCAAAACGTTTTTAGTAAAGGAATGTACGGGTAGTACCTAATTTTACCTGTTTCTCTTCTAGCAAGACAATCTTGATAATACTGGGAAGGCCCTAACAAAAACGGAGCACTCTCTGTGCCAGGTAATTTTATCTAATCATTATTCCTTCCCTAGCTAAGGTCCAAGGTATTCAAAAAAAGACACTGATTACTTTAACTCTGCCTAATTACACAAGCATGAAAGTTGAGCATTTACATTATCTGATACCTCAGAGAAACTTAGAATCTATACAGAATACTTAGGTTCTATTTCTTTAATCACTCTCCTCTCCAAAAGATCACTTTGGTTTGTGTCTTCGCGTCCCAGATTCCTTTCTCTTCCCTGGCCTCATGCTACTCACAGCCCCTCTTTGCTCTGCCCAAGATCCAAGAAAAAGGGAAGTCCAAGGGCTCGGTATATTTTTTTCACAGGCAAGCCAGAGCCAGACCTCTTGCAACAAGAGAATACCCAACCTGAAGTCACAGGCATACAGTTGCTTCCCTCGTCATCACAGGAACACGCTGTACAGAAACCATAGTTCCATGACTCGGAGCACATCTCAACATCGGCGGTCTGAGATGATTCTCTCTCTCTCTCTCTCCACTGAGCATGGGGAATTTGAAACCACATTCCTGACTGCTTTTTGCCATTTCCATGTCCCCAATGCAAACTTACATCTGTCCAATCCCATTGTGTCTTGTGTTAGAACAGGATACTGCCTAGTTCCAACTCTACACCGAGTACCTACCATTCTGTTGCTGCTCAAAGCATGATGCTAATTCCACTGGGGGGAAAAAAAGACCAAAACAAAACATAGTGTTTAAGGAAATGCTGACTGTCTCTCTAATTCTGCCAGCAGCAATGAGAGAGCCCACAGACAATTTCACTTAGGGAAGATTAGTAAAACACTTCTTGTCATACCCTAAAAGTGACTTGTTTTATAAACATTTACTTATAAACAGTAGAATTTCCAGTATGAGAATCAAGACTTGAGAAAAAGAAGTTGCAGTTAACTTTCTACTTAGATACCTCCAGATTCCAGAAGAAAAACACACCTGAATCAAAATGCTTCTCAAAGGAAAAACTGTTACAGATGAAAATGCATGTAAGCAGACATACTTGTCTTTCTGTGGCATTCTTTGGACACCCTGCTCAGTGTCTCAATTCACTAGTAGCATTTAGTCTGAGCTATGTCTTTTAAAGTCTCAGGATAAATGTCGGATCTCACTTACTTTGTCTCTCTGACAAGAGGTGCACTTCCCAGTTTAAAACAGACTTTTTCCCGTCCACAAGATGTTTGCCTCAAAGAAAAGCTTTCTGCCAGATCAAACCCTGCGAAATATGATACAATGATTTAGTTTATTTAATGGAATTTTAACAACGGGGCTAACTACTGACCTTTAGCACGCTCAGTGACTTACTGGAGTACAGACTTGCAAGCTATTTTGAAAAACGGGGCTTTAGGTCAGAGGAACTTCCAATAATCACTTTATTGACAGAAACTGTCAGTGCAAAATTCATTCAGTAGATGATTTTGTAACCTAAGAAATACATTCATTATTTCCTTTCATCATCTGAACTGGTAACAACAGAAATGAATGTGGCTGCAGAACTTGAACCATTACTTCCCTGATTTTAACTCTACCTCCCTAAAATCAACAGCAGCAGCTTTTGGAGCACAGGAGTGACATTCTGTACTGTCTTTCCAGTTTTAAAAGCAGCTTCAATCAGCTAAGATTACATCCACTACTAGCTATTAATTTAGATATCCATATTAACGCAGTCATTTACCTGAAACAGCAAGATTCTCTCGGTTGATGTGTTTGAGATGAGGGACAACTGTTTTCATTAAAGGACATACAGCACCTTCAAGAGAATACAGTACTATGAAACAAAAATTATTCAGAACAAAATGTCATGACAGTGATGATAGTAATATTAACAGGGGTGTTTCTTTAGGATATGAAAAACAGCAAAAACATATTAGAAAATGTAAATAAAAGCAATGATATTTCAGATTTCATACTACACTTCTTATAACATCATCAGATATAAATTTTATCACATTTTAATTGAGCTCTTTATGATTAAAGCACACATGAACAATATAACCAGAAGAAAAATGCTAGATTCCTACCAAGCTCTATACAGCAGTAACATCTGTTCTAATTTTTTTTTTTCCTGGCTATATTATTAGAAAATTTCTTTTCCCCCGATTAATGAGCAAGAAACAATAAACGCTTGATTAACATGCCATACACTCATAAACTAGATTGCTCTGCACATGATAAAACTGGCTCTGTCTGGATTGAAGTCAACAAATCATACTAAAATGGTGATGTCAAAGTTAACATACCTATAAATTTATGAGGTCACCTATCCACAAGCCAAATTACAGACTTTAATCTTCGGAAAACAATAAGCTCTACACAGAAGCGTATTGTTAAAAAAAACAACCTAACAAACTTTAATATAAATATATAAATAATTTTTAATCTTCTTATAACATTTTTAAAACAAGCTTTTTGCAGATCAATCATATCTGCAAATATGATCTGCAAAATATGCTTGCAAATCAAACAGGTACATTACAGATCACCCATCTTCTGTCTCTCCAATAAGAGACATTTCTGTTTCCCAATAACATTATGGGGGGAGGGGAAGCATTGCATCTAGACATATCCATTGCAACATGCACTGCAATGTTCCAAATTCCTGGAATGGTCGGGACATTTGTTTTCCTTTTTTTACTCTGCAAGCCACATCACATTATATTACAATACATGTGTTAATTAAGACAAGGGTGGGAAATGGAATGGAGGGGGCTAAATCTACAACTTTGCTGATACTGGAAAGAAGTCAACTCCAAGTCTGGTGACTATTTAGACGATTATGGAAATAACACAACAGCTTTGCCAGTTGGGACTAAGAAATCAATACCAATGGAGTTCAAGTATTAGGATGCTCACACTAGATGCTTGAGAACTAAATTCTCCCATGAGGAAGAACAAGTAGTGTGAAATGAGTTCATAATATTCAAGACAGCCAGTATGGGTTCACAAAGGGCAAGTCTTGCCTAACCAACCTAGTCACCTTCTATGCTGGAGTGACATTATTAGGGACAAGAGATGAGCTACAGATGTCAATTCTAAAAGGCCTTTGACATAGACCCCGACAACATCCTTCTCTCCAAATTCAAAAGATGTGGATTTGATGGATGAACTGTTCAGCACATGAGGAATTGGTTGTATGGTCACATCCAGAGCGTAATGGTCAATGGCTCAATGTCCAGATGGAGATGAATGATGACTGGTGTCCCTCAGGGGTCCATATTTACACCAGTACCGTTCTACACCTTCATCAATCACATAGACAGGGAGATCAAGTTTGCAGATGACACCAAGCAGAGTGGTGCAGTTGACATGCCTGAGAGATGGGATGACATCCAGAAGGACCTGGACAAACTCAAGAAATGGGCCCATGTGAACCTCGTGAGGTTCAACAAGGACGAGTGCAAGGTCTTGCACCTGAGTCAGGGCAATCCTTGGTATCTATACAGGCTGGTAGGTGACGTGATTAAGAGCAACCCTGCAAAGAAGAACTTATGGGTACTGACAGATGAAAAGCTGGACATGAGCTGGCAATGTGTGCTCACAACCCATAAGACCAATCATATCTTGGGCTGCATCCAAAAAATCATGGGCAGTAGGCCGAGAAGCTATTCTCCCCTTCTACTCTGCTCAGGTGAGATCCCAGCTGGAGTACTGTGTCCAGCTCTGGAATCAGGTTGGATGGGGCTCTGAGAAACCTGATCTCGTTGATAATGTCCCTGCTCACTGAAGAGGGGTTGGACAAAATTATATTTGGATGTCCCTTCCAACACAAACTATTTATGATATTCCAGGTGAATAGCTTGGCTGCAGGATGATGCACTTTTCTTCCTCTCTCTTTCCATTAAAAAAAAAAAAAAAAAAAAAAAAAAAAGGCTTATCTACTTTACAAGCTTCACACTGGGATAATATGTTCCCCTTTGTGGTCTGGGATGTCTTTTATATAGTCCTTACTCAGTAGCTGAAGTGACTTTCTACAGTGTGCAGGCTTTCATGAACCACATTCTTACAGATACCTAAAGTTTCTTATGCACTACCCAAGAAGATTTAGCATTTAACTACAAGTTAAGGAATCCAAGGGTGGCAGCATTGCTGAAATATTGCAACTCTAACAGCAGTTTGTGGACCCAACCTTAAATATTCAGAATATGAAGAATATGACTACGCTGTATATGAGAGTTATAGTAGAGCCATTACCTTGATTTTGAGAAGTATCTAGCTGCACTAAAACATGAAAAAGCTGAACTGAGTTACATACTTTAAACCACTCACTGTAGTTGAGCTAGAGTGCCTATCTAAAATTATGATCTAAAGCCAATACTTTTCACAGCACATTCCACGGCAAAAGGCAATGGAAATTCACCATGCCTTATAGTCCCAGGATTTTGTTTATACGACATTCTTCAGGGGTTAGCAAGTGACTTTAAAAAAACAGTAATTGTACAAGAAAGTTGAAAAAGCAGCAGTGATCCGAGAATGACAAAACGTTAATATTCTTAATATGAAGCACTCGGGAATGATCAAATTAAAACTTCAGAAAGAGCTCAGGTCCACACTCCAAAACCAAATGCTCCCAACAACTTAAAAAAAAAAAAAAAAAAAAAGTACGTTGACAACATGACGAAAATATTCTTGAAGTCAGATCAAAAACGTTGTTGTGGTAAACTAACGAACTCTCAGATTTGCTGTATTCCTTCTGAAGAACAATTAGCACATAAAAACTTCTGGACAAGTGAGAATTGAAAGAAATCCTTGATGTGAACCTAATGGCTACTGGCACACATTCAGAGCCTAATGAGGACTGCTCTGAGAAGATCCAGTATACTCTGTCACTCTCTGACATTTTTTTTCCAGTACTGGAAAATTATAATATTGATCCAATGAGTAAGTCCCAAAGCATATTCAGAATGCCAGCTCAGAAAGCTACATATGCACACAAGTTAATCCTTTCTATTGCACAAGAGATTTCCTTCCTCTAACACACTCCTTTCCCCTGCCTTCCCTTTAAATTAGTTTATGCTTTTCCTTGCATTTGAAGGCCTTCCCTTTTGACTCAGGTAGATGAGGTGAAAAATTTCAGGATGTAAACACGATAATCCAAGATCCTATCTACATGGGCTTTGCTGGAAAAACTCTCATATTAGCACAGTGAGAAATAAGTGGTATATGCTGTTGAGGGAAGAAAGCTAAAAGGATTGTTAAGCAAATCCTAAAGGACAGATGCTGATCAAAAGTGAACTGGTACACAGGAGAGAACAAAGGCCCAAGAATGATGAGCCAGTTCATAAGAGGGGAAAAAAAAAAAAAAAAAAAAAGAAAAAGAGGTTAGATATTTCACTCTTTGTGAAGTGAGCACATTTCCAATTTGTAACAGATCCATCTGCATACAAACTATCAAACAAGAACGAGATAACTTTGCAACACAGAGTATTTGATTCAGCAGAATGAGGCAGATAAGCAAAAGGCTTGCAGACACACCCGTACACCTTATTGTTACACCTTCATAGGGTCCTTTCTTTCTCAGCTCCTGCTTTTTGGTGTGTAACCTGTACTTCTTTTTTCGACACCAACCATCCCTTCGGTCTCCAGAAGAGTCTCTTTCCTGTTACTAACTTGAGGCTTCGCTCTGAGCCTATTCCCTGCTGTTGGCAGAGCTGCTCAAGCTGGCAGCTATCTACTTGTTATTCCACACCATCTGCCTGTATCACCTCAAACTGCAGAGCTCTCTCGATTGTACACTATCAGTTACTCTCAGGAGAGGTTCAATCTCTCCTCTTCTTCCCAGCGCTTCAATCTGACCCATAAACGATCCATTTGTGGCAATCGGGTTAAGGAAAACTGCAACTTCCCTGTTGGCTGAGTAGGCACAAACTTCTAACAGAATGTAAAGCACAGTTCAGATACACCATTTCTTAGCAGTTCGGCATATCTATCACATCTTCTCTGACTAGTCCGCCTCTTAGTAAGACATCTTACCATTAGGGGGGAAAAAAAGAATATAAAAAGAAAAGACAAATGCTTCCTGGAATTTTGTTTTAAGAATTTTCAGGTTTCCAATTAATCATTTACATTATTTGGGAACCTTCTATACTCAGACTCTTTTAGCACCATTAAAATTTCCTTTCTACAATCCACCAGCTAGCAACAACATAGAAGACAACCTATTTTGCTTCTTTCAGGTAGCTGAAAACAATGACTGCACAGCATGATGTAGGCTCACTGTCTCTCAGGGGTGCTAGAGCACCTAGCCTCACTGCCAAAAAAATGTAAGGCAAAAACATCTTTTGACATAAATTCAGACTCTTCACAACACATTATTCTTACCTTAGAGCCCACACAATACACCTATTTAATTCTTTATTAAGTATTACTTTTTATTGTTGCCAGGAGCAGGAAAAGGATTATTAACCTAGTCATTGACTTTTTAAATTTCTTGAGCCCGAGTTTCAAATGCATTACAGAGATTCAAAGCTGTTGCACATGTGTAGCTTCTATTATCTTTCATTAAGTTTCTGGAAAAATAGCATTACTAAAAATAAATTTCATTTTCTAAAAAAAACTAACCTCTTTCTATTTCAATTTCAATAGCAAGAAGCACATTCTCCTTACTAATTATTTTAGGGAAATTCTAGAAAGTTTAGGTACATGCTGAGGCTGAGCTATTCTAGAAAACTGACAACTCCTTATTCTACAAGCACGTGATGTGCCGTTAAGACACAATTTACCACACTGACAAGTCAATATAGATTTTAAGTGAGAGAGCTAGACAACATACAGATGGTAAGAGAAAGAAGAAAATTTGCAGAAGATGGGTAACACCTTTTAAGTTAAATAATATCACTAGATTCCTTTCCCCCGCTTTCCTCGGCACAAGGTTTTATCTAACCCTGCATCTGTGAAATGTATGACTTGGTCTGGTAATTAAGTTTAGGTGAAGCTAAGGTAAGCACTAGGTTGTTTAGGTCCATGTGATCACTGATCTGCTCTAACAAAGCTACCTGATTTTGTGCTAAATCAGAGCCTGAAACACTTTGTGAATCCTGTTTAGAGTGGTAAGTTGAAAAAGTACAGAACAAAACTCCAAAACTCCTAGGAAGTACAATGCTTCCAGATATGAAACTTCCAAGCACAGGAAACAGAGAGGTTGCTTTGGAACTGGTTCAAACTTAGACTTTTTTTTTTTTTAAGACATTAAAAAAAGTCCTGCTTCATTTTATTTTATCATGCCGCTTATTTTCCATGTACTGTCATTATTTGTTCAAATTTGTTCAGTATTGAGATTTATGCCTTTGGTCTGTGATGGGAAAGAAAAACGGAAGTACCTGTCTGGTCACTGACAGCCACAGAAGTAGAAACAGGAAGGAGGAGGAAGAGTGCTATACGAAGCCAAACTATGCAGGATCCAATGTACTTCATCTCCCCCTGGACACACGTGAACAATCAGCTACAAATCTGAAAGTGAAAACAATCATACTCAGAACAACCTCTTTTATGCTTTTCCTCTCACCTCATCAGAAATATACAGTCAAGAACTTAACTGCAAAGAGGAAGTCACTAGTCACATGCAAGTATCATTTATCTGTTGCAAGGAGCTACAAAAAAAGATTTATGTAAATTTAGAAATGAATGACAAATATACTCCTTTAGTTGTTTACTAAACTCAAAAGTAACACCTTAGAAATATTAACTCAGAGATATTAGTTGTAAAGGCACTAAATTTTCATTTTATTAGTAATGACTGATTTTTTTCCTCCAGGTTTTCAATTTTAAATGTATTAGCCAAACTCTTTGGTGTCACAACACTGCCAGTGAACGCTGAAGCAGTCTTCAAACCAAACAAGGACAACTACAACTGTTTCAGTTTAAGTGCAAAAGAACCCAAAATTCAGTATTTCTCCACCTTGCAAAACAGACAAGTGCCTAAACCAGCCTGTATTGAGTCAATAGTTTAAATCCCACAAAAATACTGTCTGCCTTCAACAACATCTCTTTTGTCCTCTGAAGACAGTATTAGCTTTCCTTCTAAGCTGACTGCAATGTGTATATATATATATATATACACACACACACACATATACACCGGTGAATTTAATGAAACACATGAAACAACAAAAATTCTTCTAATTGCATTTGCTGTAAGAAAAACAAGTCACACATCTAAGATGCAGTTTTTATTATTATTTTCTTCTCAAGGCACCTTCATCATCAGAGCTGTTGTGTCAGTCACATGTACCCATCATTAACTTTTCCAGCCTTCTCAACAGCAACAAAGTGAATAAATGTTCAAATAATATTATCATTTAATTTCCAGCACCTGCTTTAAAGCAGGCATCAGCGACTCACTAGAGCTGCCGCTCCAGAGGTATCATTTTCTGGAGGGCTCTTGCCAATTCCATCACTAATACTGCCGCCGCAAGTCCGGGTTCGGTTCTATCCCCCAAGCGGCTCCGCACAACAGGCGCACGGGAACGTGTGGGGGCGACCCGAGCCCTCTGCGCCTCAGGCTGTAACGGGGCGGTAGTGGCAGTTTAATTTCTCCTGGAGGGAGGTTGCAAAGCCCGAGCTAGTGAGCGGGAGCTAAGGGAGGCGGGCAGCGCGATCGGCGAGGCTGGGCGGGGAGCGCTCCTGCACCGCTGCCCTAGCCCCGCTCTCCAAGCGCCTCGGCTCCGAGCCTCGCCCTGGGACCCCGCTCTCCGGAACCTGCCTGCGGCGCGGGTGCAGCCGGTCCCCGGCGAGTCGAACGAAGTGACAGGCGCTCGCCGCCCCTTCCTCGGCAGCCCCGGGGCGGAGCGGGGCCAGGAGCCCGCTCGGGCCGCCGAGAGAGCCCTCTGTCGCCGGCCCGGCAGCAGGGCAGCGTCTCAGCCCCGGGCAGCACCTGCGCGATTGGCGAGCAGGTGAGGGAGGTGCAGGGAGCGCGCAACCCGAGCAGCGGGGAGGGCCGGGCCGAACGGCAGCGCTAGCGCCAGCCTGCGGGGATACGCGCCTCCGGCTCGACGTCCCTGGGACGTGCCCGAGGGCTGCTGTACTGTGCGGCTTCCCTCTTCCCGGAGAGCATTCATCGCGCTTCCCACGCCCGTGCCGCTGCCCGCAGGTATGTTTCAAGTAACGGCATGAAGGCCCCTCAGTATGCATGCTAATTAGAATGACACACACTAACAGGTACATTTTAAGATGTAAATATACACGTACGGTCAATAAGCACGATCAGCATTATTAATCGGTTTTGTAAATGACTGAAAATTTAATAGGGGTGTTTGTATTAGCATATTTTAGCATACACCTATAGCCACCCGCAAACATATACCATACTCATTTTGCAATGAATGAGCAGAATCCTACAGCATAGGCTAAGGACATTACATTAAAAACTTACTGTGTACAGTATGGTTATATAGGACATAATTAATACAGGCAAAATCACTGATAAATTGCTATTCTGTAAAATACTCAATCCTACCACAAAACAGTCCAGGAATATTGCAGTGTGTGTGCACATGTGAGATGATTAGACAATTGACTAGAATAATGAGTTGCTTACCTTTAATTTTTGTTTTGGTATGTCCCCAGAAGCACTGGAAATGCCCGTACTGCTGTACTGCTGAGGAGTTGCTGAAATGAGGCTCCAAGGAGTGGCAGAGGGGGATGTAGCTCTGTCCTTATTAGTCTCACTGTGTGACCCTCCCACTCGGTGAGCACAGAATACTCTGCAAGAATAGACAAACGGCCACAGATTTTATATCCCAAGTCCAGTAACAACATAAATGGGAGTTTTCCCCTTCCCTCTACCCCCAAACCTCCCCACCAGTTCCATAAAATAAACTGCCATCGTCTTTCATTCATACATTCACACTATCTGGTTTCTAGTTTCAAAGAACCAACTATATACATTAGCACACCAGCAGAAACTAGTTTTTATCACTCAAGTGCAAGCACACGTCATTGATTTTATATACTTTATAATAAATCTAAAAATCAGCCACCCAAGCAACTGAGTGCACCTATTTATGGCACCCATGCTGCAAAGCACAGCAGATCACTGACATTTGTTTTGTCTTCTAAAATCTATCATTTCCAAATCTCAATGTTCTTGCACTATAATGTCATCGGTCGGATGAAATGGTAAGATTCAGCACTGCCACTGGCTCTCATCGGAATGCGCAAAACAGCGCTTTCCCCAGCTTTTCCAACTGTGCTTGTGGCAGTTTTCCATACTGCATTTTAAAGATGTAAACCAGATAGAAGGATGGAGAAAAGTAAAATGACTAGAAATAGATGTAGGAAGTAGGGCTTTATTTGAACATATCTATTTTATATATTTATACATGAGACATTTTATCTTTTTCCAAGCAGAATCATTCTGATGGCTGGAGGGAAGGAAGGTGGTAACTGTTATATGAAAATTTATTAACAGCCCAACTGGTCTTCAGGTCAGAAAACTCATAGGGTTAGCTTTTTCCACCCCCCACCCAAGATTTTGAAAAGTATTTCCTCATTTCAGCCAAGATAACTAGTCAGGATAACCAACAAATCAGATAGAAAGACATTATTACTTTATTATTTTTCTGGTTTACATTTCAAAACAGTTGTTCTTCCCAACATAAAATCACGAGAGAAAGATGAAATTGGAGCTTTCATACATCTGCTAGGGCGTCCACAGCTTTGCCACAGACTTGTGGTGTAACATCAGGCAAGTCACACTTCGTGCTTGCTCATTCTGTAAATTATAAAGTAACACTGTGTTACCTCATGGGGTGAGGCGCAAGAGCCCAGTCCTAAAGCTGACAAATCACGGGAGCACTCCCACCCCCTTCAGACTGTTCATTTGATAAAGGCTTCAGTGTTGAGCCTTAATTCAGTGTTTCAAGCAGAGTTGTGAGGTCCTTAGTTGAAAGACCCTTTGTAAAAGCTCTACTCGTAGTGAAAGGCATTTCAATTTTTTATTTGAAAAGAAATGCATTTCTCATTGCTCTTTCAAGCTACAAAATTAGCTTGAAACAAATTCTCAAAATCTTTGTTTTATTTCATTTTATATATCCTAAGAATCTGGATTCATCTGTGTTACATGAATATACACAGTCTAATTCATTTTGACAAATCTAAGTTATGAATTAGTCAAACATTTTAACTGCATAACACTTTGCACATACAATCAGTTCATCCTTTAAAAATACTTCTGTCCCTCAAAGTTTCAGTATTGCTCAAAAGTCCAAATCCAAACTGGGTCATCATTTCCTGTGAAGCAATAATGAAACATAATCCCCAAACCAAGGATGCTGTTCCACCTACTGAGATATGGGCACTCCAAATAGAAAATTAAAAATAACTTATTTGGACCACGTCTATTTCAAAACACTCTATATCCACATGAAGCAGTAAGTAGAAGAATGAGAAACTACGACAACCTTCACTAGCTAACACATATCCTTCCTGTACTCTCTCCCAGACCTTCAACGGAACGGGATTATGCCAGTTCACATAAATCAAAGCAATTACACCAATTTATACTAGTCAAGGACCTTGACGTTAGGGCCTTGCCACCACACGTATTTATGAATAACACTGTTCACAGTAATGAACACATTCTTGAATATCTAGTCACATGAAAACTGGGAACACGGAAGACCTTACTGTTAAAAACTGCTATCACAAGCCAAAAAATTCTGTCTTTCTCTCTGCCTCCCACGATGTAAGAAGGAAAGCCACAACAGGCAAAACATCTCTGTTACCATAAACAGCTTAGGAATCCCAACCACCTGCACTCTGGTTCACCTGCAAATTGTTACTGCTGCACTCCAGAGAAAACAACATTGTCCAAACACTGTCTCATCTCCTTTGTGCCCCAGAAGTATGGGAAAAACTGATGGTATGAGCTGACGTATCTGCAGCAAATGGGTGTTATCCCACGTGATCTTTGCAGTAACACAGTTTTCCAGCTATCTGAGAGTTTAGCTAAAGCACTTATTTGCACGCTGAAGACAGGATTAGACCCAGATCCAGGCAAAAGCCAGGGCAAATACACCAAGAAGCAGAAAAAGAGAGAAATCTTAAGTTTGAAACCACACTTAGGACAGAGATGCAGAGCATGGTCCATCTCCTGCACCAAAGGTGAACTGCTCCACTGAACAGCTTTTACTATAACTGCAGTTGCAGGTGAGATGCAGGAGAAAAATGTGAGAGAATTGTGGGAAAAAGGACAGACTTTTTTTATTTTTGAATTAAATTTTTCTGTATTGCTGACACTCAGTTTCAACCTTTTCCAGCAGGATTAGATACCCGAACTAGCCAAGTGGCATAATTCACGCATCTGTGTGGTGCTAACAGATTTGCCTCCACCTTGTCAGACCCTCATTTTCAATTTAAATTCCTTATGACAATGCACAGGCAGGAATGAAGCTGTAAACTTTGGCAAAACACTTTAAAAGCAGCGATATTCTACTTGAAAACAGTTTTTTTAAAAGGAGATTAATCTGAAACACCTCTTACCTCGCTATTTCTCACTAAATGTAGAGCTCAGTATTTCTATTCTGTTGTTTAAGCCCTTATTTGAGATTGCAATTAGAAAGCAAAATGCTTGGATGGGAGAAGCTAATGTAATGGCACAGTTACACCATCAATACTGCATGAAATAGTAACATAGCTACATTACTGCTAGTTAGTACCTCTTTCTGTTCAGCCCCATCTTTTTAAAGCCATCTCAGTGTGCATGAAGCTATCATTACCTCTCAAAGAGTTACAGCTTTCCAAAATGCTGTGTACCACTCAGTAACTTTAGCCCTGCAGTATTTCCTCCTGAAAGCGTGAGCTTACTGATTTCACTATCACCTTTTTCCAGGGAAATCTAAAGCACCATACAAAAATGGACATATTATTTCCTGCTCAATCATTTTCATGTCACAGCAAGCCACTGACAATGTTTTCTAGCCGAGGAAAGCTTAGCCCCGTGCTCATTTAATGATGTTTATCCAGAGGTAATGTGGTAGTTTTACAGCAAGCCAGCTAAGCAATCACCAAATCCACCAAATCTTAAGGGAATGTTCTAAACACGTTAGAACTTTTTTTTTTAATTTGAAAACCGGAATGGGGAAAGTAGGACTGAAACACAAGTTAAAGGTTTGCAGTTGCTTAGCAATTCCTAACTTGTAACTGCTTGTATTTCAAAAACTACTTGATCAGTCATTAGTATCACTCGGACCTGCTCTCTCTCATACAAGCTGGGATACCAAGGCCATGCTTGCAGACCTGCCTGATGTACAGAAACAGTCCAATTCCAATGGCAGTCACGTGCATTCCCTTAAAACCCAGTGTAGATATATCTACAGAGCCCCTGCTGCAAAGGAGAAAATAGCTAGTCCCAACTAGCAACTAGAAGCAAGCATATGATAACACTGTGAAGGAACATGAGTGGAAAGTTCATTTTTAATGTAAAAGCAAGTATGCACACAAAATAAATGCAAGTACGTTATTGAGTATCTACCTTGCATCATTTTACAAAAACCCTGCACATTTCTAATATTTTGCACTGAAAAAATACTATCTGTATCACTTTTTAGTAAAAGTTAGAAACGATATCAAGATTTAAGAATCCAAAACAGTAGAACTTGGTTTGCAATTGCTTATTAGACAAAATATTAAATTCCTAGCATGTCCTGTAGCACCGTGTTGAAGACCTAGTAAGAAAAAAAAAAATTCACCACAGAAGACTTTTTAATCAAGTTAAACCACAATGTAAAATACATGAAATGATAAAACAAGATAAATGAGCACCACACTAATACAAATATTTGTATCTGCCTTTTATAGAAACAGCAAGTACATAAGACATAGGAAAAAAATCAGGAATCATCACTTTCATGGTCATTAGCTGGTATTAAACCAAAAATCAGCAGTAATGAGCATTTTAAGACATGAATGAAGGCTCTGTGGACTGGCATATGAAGGAGAGTCCATATTTTAACAGGCTGTGTCAAAAAAGGGGACAGAATCTGGCAAATGAACTGAGCACTTAAATGAAAAAAATGACTGCTGGAATAGAGGATCGAGAACAGACAGTGCGGTCTGTCAATACATGAAAGAGACAGGATTGTACAGACTCCCACCAGCTTGTCTGCCATGCAACAATTAAGAGACCAGAAGAGACTGGAAGATGAAAAGATCAACAGGATCAAATTTAATATGATTTTCCATCTCTTCCTGAATTACAAATTCATCATCATTCAGAATGGAAATGCTACAGTTGCAAATATGGGAAAAATGTTTTAGATGTCACTCATGCAATAATAGAAAATGCTTAATTCTTGAATATATGATAGTGAAGAAATAACAAAATTTAGGTGTGCTATAGTTGTGTACATCTACAGAAATGGAAGCTTTTATGGTTGCACCAAATTATAGGCTGGAATGCTTTGGAAAGCAATGGTGTCATCAATAGTGACAGAGCTCGGCAGACAAAGATTAAGATTTGGAACAATCCGTTTTAGTTTTGAAGAGTTTGGTCTACTTTAAAGTTGATAAACACTTAACTACAGAGATCACTTATATATTACAAACCAGCTCCTTAGGTTCTTGTTATGCTAAAACTTTTTCAGAAAAGAGAAATTTGTCAATATAAGGACTTGACTATTTGACTTCTACCGAGATTTGTGGAAAAACTCCTGGTGAGCACATCAAGCACTGCAGCGGTTTTGAGACCTGCACTATGGCAGCCCTCTGGTGGGTGACAGAGGAAAATGTCCCCAAAATGCCAAGTGCCAAGAGAGAGGGCCCCTGACACTTAAATTGCCTTTGTATGCCTATGATTGCAGTGTTTTGCAAGTATTAATACGATAAAATTTATTTCTTTGAATCACCTATTACATAATGGTGAATGTTCCTCTATAATTACCCTCTGTGTTTTTTCCTCCCCTACTCTAATGCCACCCAAGGAGAAAAGCAGTTCACTCGCCGAAAATAACTGAAACAGGATGAAATGCTTAACTAAATCCCTGTCAACAACACAAAACAAAATAGTTTGTGCAAAGCAGGGTTACAATGAATCCTGACCAGATTGCTCAAGGTTTTATCAGTCAAGCCTTATAAACCTCCAAAACCAGAGGTTACAAAACCTATCTGGGCTACCTACTCTGCTACATAATTACACTTATTTTTCTTCCAGATACCCAGTCAGAACCTCCTATTTCAATTTATGTCTGCTGTCTGCCCTCCCACCATGCGCTACCGAGTCCATCACTAGACAACCTCCTTGCCAGGCCTGAGCACCTGCTGCTAGGGACTCTGAAGCCATCTCTTCCCCAGGCTGAGACAGCCTGCTCCTTCACCTCCTCACAATGCAAGTGCTTCAGACCCAGCCATTCTGCTGACCCTACTCTGAACTTGCTCCGGTTTATCAATTTATTTCTTGAACTGAGGAAATTAGATTAATCGACTCTTTCTTTGCACATGGAAGCATTAAGACTAACTATTTTCTCATTTTGAAACAAAAGGGAACTTCCATGCTCCTGGGTATGGGTTTAAGGCCTATTTGGTAGGTTAGAGATGAGTTGCAACCATTCACTGTAACATAAAACCACCTCTCTTGTACTGCTTGACAGCTCTTCATGTTCAGGATTCTTTATGCAGCCCATATGCTAGGTTTAAATAATGTAAATGGTTTTGAATCAGTCTTCCGAGCCAGAAGAAATTCACCTTTATCACAAAGATTACCCTCTTTAATGGTATCCAAAGATCAGAAACCTAGCCTTTGTTGACATCCTAAGAACAGGTATATGAAGCTGGAGTAACAGAAAAATTGAAAGACTGTGCAGCTTCCCAAGTTGACCTTTCAGTCCCAACAGCAAACCCTCTGGAAAAAGGGGAAAGCAGAAGAAGCTTCCCTTGCAAATCCTGCCCGTTTCTGACACTCCCCTGCTTAGGGATCTTCTGAGCTGGAGGTTACTTCTCTCTAAGAGTGCTTAATACTGCTTGACAGACCTCTCATCCATGAATTTCTCTATTAATTTTTAACATGTGCATACTCTTGGTATTCAAATCACCCTAGGGTAAGAATATCTTTTTTTTTTAAACCGCATGAAGCAGTTTCCTTCTAAGCCTGCTACTTGTTAATCTGTTTTGTGCCAAATTTTCTTCATATGACTAATTGTTGTCTATTCGCTATTCCTCATGCCAGTCAGACCTTTTAAAATTCTATCATTTCTCCCTGAGTAGCATCTTTTCCGAGATGGCAATTCCAAGTTACTTACTTTGTTCTGTGCACAGAAGCTACTCCTTCCTTTGTTCATGGTCATCCGCCTCTGAACTATCTCAAAATCTGTGCCTCTGTGACATGAACATCAGAACAGCTCACTGTTCACAAAGTGTAATGATGATCGGGTTGTCTATCCTCTTCTTATTACTAGTACTATTTGCCTTTCCGACTGAAGATAAATTTTGTCAAAAGCTAAACTTACTGGCAGCTTTGCCATTAAATTCAGGGGGCCAGAATTTATCATTTGGCTTACTCCCAATCTAGTTTCCAAAGCTCATCCTGGAAAAATCTCCAGACATGTTCCTTCCAAGTTTATGCCTTGGTTACAGTTTTCCTATGTACAGAAGACTACAAGTACCTCTACTATCTTAGGATGTTCTGATATGATCAAGCAGTAAGTTCACTATTTGACTAGTATTGTGAGAAAAACACTGGGGAAAGCTCTTCATATTCTGACTGAAAATACGAGGCAGAAAGTTTCAGGGGAATACAGCAATTCACACTCATTTTTGTTGTGGTACTGTTCACACATCTCTCTTGGGGAAATCCACATTGTTTTTATTCCTATCAGCTCATGCAGATCTGTAATTTACATACAGAACAGCTTTTAATAATTGGGTTTTTAAAAAAAAATAAAAAAATAAAAATTGTAGAAATAAATTGACCTACAGCTCCTAATCATTTATACCATTTTTGTAAGTGCATCAATTATTATGTATGTAAATTATACAATTTGATCTACATAAATTATTTTCTGAAATTCACTAATGAAAATATTGTTAAAAATGCCATGACAAAAAGACACAAAAAGTGATCTGACAAATTGATGGCACAGAAATCCCATCTTTAGCCTCCAAAAATGATGATTCAACCTTTGACTTGGGTTTCCCAAAGCTTGCCAGCGCTGCTGGGTGTGCTGGGAGGAACACCACTGTATGCTTTCCTGCTTCATATACGCGCTCCCTAAATTCCACTAAGTATTAAGAAAACCTTTTTCCCAACCCCATGGGGCTGTTTGTTTTCCCTTGGTGTGATATCATTACTTCTTTTGAAAACTGTTCTTTTCCCTGTGCTTGCACAAAATAAGAACTGCACTGACTTAAAGCAAACTTTGGTCAAACTGGAATTTCCGTGAGGTTCATACAATTACCTCTCATTTAAATGTTGAGCCAATGATACAACAGTGCAAACCAGTGATACCGAAAAAATTGTAAAGGGAAAATGAGGTTTCTCTCAGTGAAAAGGAATGACACGTTGCACTAAACCCAAGCTCTCTGAAAAGATCAGCAGGATTGAGAAGCTTGAAACAAAGCAAAATTTTAGGATAAGGAAACAATACAAGGAGTAAAGATGTAAAGAACATATGATTTTCTCTAGTAACCTAGCGATAAATAATGTCCAAGTTAATTCTGTGAGTGCCTTCTAAAATACTTTTTAATTATCATGCAGACAGATTCCAGTCTTGTCCTTTTTTTTGGTTATGCATGATACAATGGAAAGTCTTATTCACAGAATGAAAATCAGCTGTTATTAACGTTTAAGAAAACCAAAGCTGTGCTACCAGTTAAATACAGCTAAGTAAGTGCTGAAGTACAGCACTTGAAGGGAAGATGCCTGCATTGACATAACACAGTATAACAAACCAAACTCAGAAACATCGTTTCGTCTACAGTAAATGATGAATTAATACATCTTTAAATCAAACAGAACAAATTTCAAGAAGTTACAGCTGATTTTCTTCACACAAGCTTAAGGACTTTAAAAAAGAAAAAAGTAGTTACTATTGTCAACAGTTAACTGTGTGAACTTGCATAGCACCAGGTCCAGTGCATTCTGCTTACAAGTTTTACTGGATTCTAAGCCACGTAACACAAAGAATAATTACACCTTAAAGTACAAGATCGTGACATATTCTGTCAAATACTGCTAAAGCCAGTTTCTTACCTTCTCTTCTAACAGAAGTAAAAACATACAGAAAAAGTAGAGCTAATCAGTGAATTTTAAAAATACAGAACTGCCATTAGCCCACACACTTTCAGCCCCCTAGAAACTTGTGGGATTATCAAGTGGTGACAAGAGCAGCTCGGTCAAGCGAGAAGGTGCACCTGCTCCCTGTTGGTATGTACACTATGTAGTTCAAATATGATACTAATCCCTTCTCCTGGCCAAAATGAAGACTGTATCTTGTTTCATATACTTTAATTTCTAAAATATCCCTCCCCTTCTTTTTCTTTTTACCACATGAATAATTTTTCAATAACAAACTTGTGGAATTTACCTTTGAGTAGCAACTAAGACAGTTTTCATAGTTTAGACTTCTCACTATACATAAGAATTACCATAATGGTTCTTTTTAGATAAAAAAAAAAAAAAACTTCATAAACAACATAAATCTGAAATTTCTTTTAAAATGTCTTTTCTTTATATCACAATTTTTTTGCAGTCCTTTTTTCTGGCACTGTGCAACCATCTTGACTGGGAAAGTGAGGATAGTATTTAGGAAAGGCTACTGATATAATTCTGTATTTTTCCACACTATGACTGCTACTGTCACAATGCACATCAAGTTTTTTTGAGGAATATGGTAACAGCATTCTCTTCAGACTCACTCATATTTTCATTCACACATTCTCTCAATGATTGGTAAAAATTACATCTTTTTTAATCCTCAGTACATGCACTGAGAATTTTTAAGGAGTCAGTTTAGCTTGCGGTTATGAACCCTAGCTATGAACATTTAAAAAAAAAAAACTTTTCAGAAATCATTTCACTTTCTGTACAGGCCCACTCTTTGTACTCTCCTCACCCTGTGACCCCATACACAATGCCCTACACAAGTACATCCATCCACTGCCACTCCTTGGTGCATTCACTGATCTCACGACACATTGTGGCATCTCAATGACAAACTTTTACTTGAAAGATCAAAGAAGCATGAAATACAAATTTCTGAGTCTAGGTAGGAAAAGAGGTGCATCCAAATACTGGAGTGTAGAAGAGAATAGCACCACAGGGACAGCTACTAGGGTCACCTTGTAAGCCATGCTAGCTTAACCTGGCTGTTGGAAACACAGCACTCACGTGAGTCAAGTCACGTGAGTCACACACCACTGCAGCCAAGGCTAGATCTACTGATCACAAGGATCCCAAGCACTCATGTGGCACCATGATATCTTTCAGCTTGGAGGTGATCAGTAGCTTCAGTATGAATGAGGCCACTTTACCGGTTGGCCCACACCACAACCATCTACCTTCTCTCAAGCAGTATCTCTGCAAAAAATACACCTGTTCTTCTGGCCTCCTCCTCTATTGTTGCAGAATGGAGGTGTTTCTTTTGCACTGATGATGAATTGCCACATCTCTTTTATTTCTTGACCCATGGTTTCTCATTAATTAGTCTTAATAACCAATGTGCCTTACGGAGATCTGTTCTGTGGTTGCTGCGCTCACCCCATGACATAACAACACAACTGAGTAAAGTGCTGGTAGACTTGGGGCACCACAAACTGTAGCTGTCCTAGAAGTTTTCCACAGCGACTGTGAAAGACAACCATAGCCCTGGTATGCCAAGAATGCTCAAGGAATCCTCAAAGTATGTCAGTGCATCCTCAAGGATGACCCTATCAATAGGCATTGTGAACACTCAGAAGTCCCATCTCAAATTTATCTATGAGCATCCACTTACAGATACAGCTGTGTGACTACAGCCATGAATGATGTTAGTCTTAGGTTCCCCTAGGAATACTAAACAAGGGATGTAATTTCTGTCTCCAAAAGGTATCACAAAAGTCAACACATTAACCACTTTTAAGACTGAAGTTTATAGGAGTGATGTTGGCCCAATGCACAGGAGAAAGGTCACTATTTGAATAATAATAAAAAAAACCCACTAATTTTGCTATTAAACTGTGGGTTGTTTTTTTTTTTTTTACATTTTTGCACATACTTGACACCTGCAGTGTCTCATCCAACAGTAAAAAAATTTAAGTTGATCCTCTGAACTCTGTAGATCATTCTTCAGAGAAAGATCTGTCTATCTTATTATAAGAAGACATAAAATGCTTTGAATTTGTGATCTCTGAGTTTTAGGGAATAAAGAAAAAACATTCAGATAGCTAATGGTAACGTTGCATTGAACTTCCATTTTGTCTACATTATACATAAAAACATTACCTTCATTCCAATGAAGACTTATAAACTATGAGTTATAATAATCATTTTACAAACAGGTAGGAGAAAATCTTTTCACTGAAATCTTGAAAATCTTAGTGGTTACAAATTAAGATTACGTTAACAACTATCTTTACCAAATGGAATGGATCTGGCAGGGCAATGCTAGTTTCTTCAAAATGACCATTTACTGCAAAAATACAGGAAGATTTTAACAAAAGACTCAAACATTGTATTTTTCTGTTAGTAGCAAATATATAATTTTGGGGTTTGGTTTGGGTTTTCTTTGTTTTTGTTTGTTTGGGGTTTTTTTAGCTGTTTCTTAAGCTACATAAACAACTGTTTAGAATGGAAAAGATTTTTTTATCATGCTGAAGTTACTCTTATGGCTTATTTACGAAAGCAAGGTAAATATTTATGTAATCATTTCAGTCAAAACAAAAATGTGTTGTAGGATATAGCTATAGCATTTCTTGAGGGTATTTTACAGCAGCCTTGATTCTTGTCTAGTTACGGATCTGTGATGTTCGGCATTTCAATATTTTATTGATAAAAGTATGCAGTGCTTCACAAAATATAAAATCTTTATTTACTCTAAGAGCAAATTACTTCTCCTCCCACTCAGGAATAGGTTATTTTTAGTGTTGTTCTTTAAGTTTTTAATTCTTCATGGGTTCTGGGGCAATTTTGAATTATAATATACATATTTCACAGCAATGACATCCAAGGAAAGATTTTCTGTTACAGAGATAATACAAACACATTAATAACAACACAGTTAATAAAAAAAATAAAAAGAAACTCTAAGAGGACATACACAGTATAGTTATCTGCTTACTGACCTATAACTACTTATATAGTATCTGCTGCTTTTCTCATCAGATTATGAGCCTACCCGGATTGCACGAATCATCCTTCACTTGGCTTAAGAGCACCACAGCCACTTCACAGCCACCTATCTGCTGCCTGTGCCCCCATATCAAACAGAAACCCAGCACAGTCATCTGCCCCTCCAGAATGAGCCTCCTAGACAGCACCATTTCTCCACGAGCAACACCACAAGCTAACCTAAAAACTGCATCCATGACCTACCATTGAAACACTATTTCCACCTGCACTGCCCTCACAATAAGTTAACATGTAGTACAGGTGTTTGGCCCTGCAAGTGGTATTTCCCTCCACGAGACAACATAACACCTGCAGGTAGCTACCTGCAAGATTTACAAGCTCTCCAGAACCCTACTCAACTCCATTATCACTTGGTTCATGAATGCTGCCACATGCTAGTATCCTCCCCAGTGCCCTGACAACAAACAGAGAAGTACAGCACATGTCCAGCGCTCCGAGGGGAAGCTTCCAGTTCTCCTGTCTTCTTAAACACAGCTCCCTTCTTGCAAACCTGCAAGCCCACCTGAACTCTTGCCACCCTACATGTAGCTTGTAAATGCCATCACAACATTTCCACAGTAAATTGAAGTCCAGCAAAAATGTCAGTCACTTCATGGCAAAGCTGATTCAACACACACACCTCCAGGTACCTTCTCCTGAGATAATAAATCCACCTGAGCACACATCTCAGATACCCCAGATATAGCTCAGGAGCACCGCCACACACTACTGCGTCATAAACAGCCCTCAAAAGAACTAGAGGCTCAGCAAAGGCGAAGAAACAGTCTGGGGTGCGGCTCTCACAACCCCTTCACCAGTGGGTCCTTTCTCTCAAGGCAATGAACCCACGAGGAGTTCCACCTCTCACATGACCTCACAGTTCACGAACATTGTTGCCACCACAAGCTGCTGTCACTCACAATGGCCTTCCAGCAACTGCAAGCTTACCTGGAGTGGTAACTTATCGAATCATAGAATGGCCCAGGTTGGAAGGGACCTTAAAGATCACCTAGTTCCAACCCCCCTTCCATGGTCAGGGACACCACACACTAGACCAGGTTGCCCAGGGCCACATCCAGCCTGGCCTTGAACACTGCCAGGGATGGGGCGTCCACAACCTCTTAGGGCAGCCTGTTCCAGTGCCTAACCACCCCTGTCTAGGTCATTTATAAAGACATTGAAGAGCACCGGTCCCAATACAGAGCCCTGAGGGACACCACTCATCACTGATCTCCACCTAGACAAAGAGTCATTGACCACAACTCTCTGGCTGCATCTGTCCAGCCAATTTCTTATCCACTGAACAGTCCACCCACCAAATACATATCTCTCCAATTTTGAGATAAGGATGTCATGAGGAACTGTATCGAAGGCTTTACTAAAGTCCAGGTAGATGACATCAGTCGGTCTTCCCTCATCAAGTGTTGCAGTCACTCCATCATAGAAGGCCACCAGGGCCAAGATCCCCATATCCTAAACAGTCTCTTCTCACAAGGCTACAACACGTCCTGAACCTCAACAACCTCTTACTTGGCTCACAAGTACCTTTGCTCTCATAGCAAATGGAAACACAGCAATGGTATCTACTGGTTCAGGAAGAGAACGCGTCCACCACTGCACTCTGGCAGGTCCATTCCTGCAGTTTGTACCAAGGTTGATGAACTAACAAACAGAACTCGTGCACATTTCTACCCCTCAGCCGCCTGCACACCAAACAGAAACCCAGCAGAATAGTCCATGCCCCGGAATAAGGCTCCCAATCGACCCCCTCAGTTATCCTTGCAGACTCCTTTGCACCTGACCCGCATCAAGCACCCACAGCAAATTAAAAGACTAGAGAAGGCGCCAGCGCCTTTAAGGTGAGCCTCCCCCCCTCCTTGTGTCACCAAATCGACACTCTGAAGGCTACGAGCTCCCCCGAGCACTACTAACCCCACACCGACCCCTCCCCAGGCCGCCCGCACACCGGCTGTTTGCGCTTCCCGCTCTGAGGCAAGTTTTCTCGGGAGATCACGATCCCGCCCCGAGCTCCTGTGTGACACCACACACAGCTCCCGCCGCTCTCACGGACTGCCGCGGCCTGGCACCCCCGCCCCACGTCCCGACTCCGGGCCTCCCTCACCACTCGCCGCTTTACTCACGGGCACCTCAAGCCGCTTGAAAACCTCGTAGAGGCGGGGGCTGCCCCAGCGTAAGGCCGCCTACCACCCCTCAGCACCGTCGCCGAAAAGCCAAGAGCGGGCCCAAGGCACCAGGGTGCGAGCCCCGCTCCCTTCATGCTCTCGCACCGACTGCCGGAGAGCGTTCCCGCCCTCACGACTACGGCGCCGCCCGATGAGCTCGTGCGCGCCACCGCCGCCACACGTTGCCCCACCCTCTCTTCAGGAAGCTCTCTGCGCGCGTGCCCGCCCGGAAGGAAGCGCGGGAAGGGAATGCGCAGCTGAGTGTGCTGTGGGGAATATTTCAGATACTTTTACGGAGAACAGCAGGAGTCAAAAAACTGAAGTGCTCGGCACCTCTTAGTGCACCTTTTATCTTTCCCCAAGCGCCTTCTGCCTCTCCCGCTGCCCATTAAGCAGGATTCTCTACCGGCCGAGTGATGCCCTGCCTCCCGGCCCCGGGAGGACAAACCTCATCCGGGAGCAGGGACTGAGCAAACCTGGCCGCGGCGCCTCGCCGTGGCTCACGCTAAGTTCCCATTCCCCCAGGGAACGGCAGGGGATCACCTTGATACCCTCCCACCCCTCCCCGCGCCCTCTTGCCCCACAACCGCTGCTGTCGGTGGCGGGACGGCAGCAAACGCTGGTCCTGGGAGGGGGCTCCCGACAGTGCTCGGCTGCGTGCTCTCGGCACGTCTCCCTGCCGGCCGCGCCGCATCAGCCCTGCGTGGCGAGTCCCTGGCTACCAGACACTCAATGGTGCTTGCTGCACCGACAACAAGACATGACAGGCTGGAACCTGAGCCGCTAGCAGCAAACTAAAGCGAAAGCTGTTGCCGCCACAGGCACACAACGTCACACCGCAGCGCACTCGACAGCAACTACTTATGATCCCCACGGTGACGCGCTGTCCGCCCTGTTAAAAGACCCCGCCTTAGGGGGGCGGGCTTGCCGTGACGGACGGAAGCGAATATGGCGGCAGCTGCCGCCTCCGACCTGCTGACGGGATGGTGTCTCTTTGGCCTGGCCCTGCTGGTGAGTGGTGGCTGTTCCTGCCGTACACTCCGTCCCCTCCCCGGGGCCGGTGGGCTCCCCGCCCTTCTTTTCGTTGGCTCCGGTCAGGCCCGTTGCTCATATTTGCTCTGCCCTTCGCGGTTCTAGCTTTGGGCTTCCCGCCTGGCCCACTCGCTCGGCCTCTGTTCCCCCACAGCTTGCCCTGGCAGCAGGCGCTTCCCTGCGGCTCCTTGCCAGTGTATCGGCGGTGGTGCCGTGGAGCACAGCAGAACCCGGAGCCGAGGGTGCGGGGAGGGGTCTTGCCTTCCTGCCTGGGTGATCGGCGCTGCTTGTTTGTGCTGTAGCCTGTTTCGTGCGTGAGCGCTGCTTTTGTTGCTCAAGCTGTTCTTAGGGAAGGGAGAAAGCATGAATTGTGTGACGTGAACATAATACTGATATGCTCAGGTGAAAAGCGTTGATGCTATGCTAGTCATCAGTTCCGAGTTACAGGGTCTGACTTTAGTGCCTGCTTTCAGACATCCTTATTATGCAACTCGTAACTGGTTTTTCCTGTGGTTTTCAGGCTATTCTAATTTTTTGCTGGATTTATGTGCGCAAGTATCAGAGTCGTCGGGAAAGTGAAGTGATTTCTACCGTGACAGCAATCTTTGCGTTGGCAGTTGCCCTTATCTCATCAGCGCTGCTACCAGTGGACATCTTTTTGGTTTCATACATGAAAAATCAAAATGGTACATTTAAGGTATGGACTTTGAAAAACGTTAGTTAGTACTTTCAAAAAAAAGTAGTTGTGTTGAAAGAGGATGTTCTTCTCGAAGTGTTTAAAACCAGTGTTAATACCAGTTCTAGTGCTTGAGGGTTTTGTGTACACTCCCTGATTTGAGACACAAACATGTGAGGAGAGTAGGAGGCTGCATGTGGTCATGCAGTTGCTACGGTCTTATTTAAGGAGGTATGATTAATAGAAGGGGAATTACTTAAAATACTGAAGTACAGAACAAAAGTAAATTGTTAGCTGCTAAAATTGATACTCACCGGTTTTATTTCAGTTGTGTGTTAACAGTATAATGTATGGTAAGTAAGGATTCCTAATACGGAAAAAAACCAAAACTTTAAGTATAAGGCTAACAGCTAAACTGAGTGTAAGCAGTGGGAACAGTACTGCCGTCTGTCCCCTGAAATGCAACATGTTCCTTAATAGTCTTTAAGTGAATTAACTCTAATTTGAATTCCAGTATTTAAAATGGGCAACCTGCGTGCTTAATGCTTTTCCTTAGGAGTTTAATGTAAGCAGGTTTTTTTCAATTCTGTATGAATGCTATTGAATGAGGTGTTCTTTTGTTTCATTTGATGTTCAATGCTCCTTTGTTATTAGGACTGGGCTGATGCTAATGTTTCAAGACAAATTGAAGACACTGTACTTTATGGATACTACAGTAAGTATTTTTAACTTCTAATTTTATTTTGGTATATACTTCTACTGTTAACAAATTCTGTCATTAGTAGTATATTAGTAGTATAGCTTGCTTTTATTCACTGTCCTCTATGCTACCTCTTTCCTAGTGTGCTAGTCCAGTGTATCATTTGCATGCAGATAACTACTTCAGTCTTCTTCTTGTCATTGCTGAATTGAAAGTGGATCTGAAATCCTTAGTCCGAAAGTCTTAATTTTAGAAGTCCCTTGGAATTCACAAAACATTAATAGTTCATATGCTGGCTAGTAAATTTTATTAAAAATTTTAATACTTGAAATTAGGCAGCTAGAATGAGAGGAAACTAATGTTTGAATTCCTTTGAATTACTATGCAGTAAATGAAGTGCCAGTATAACATGGTTCACTTGAGTTCTTTCTCCTGCTAGCTTTGTACTCCATCATACTGTTTTGTGTCTTTCTGTGGATTCCGTTTGTCTACTTCTATTACGAGGAGAAGGAAGAAGATGGTGGCAGCACGTGCTTGGTAAGTTCACTCTAGCAAATGCACCAAGGAGTGAAAAGATAAATGAATACAGGCAAAAAATGTAAGCAAGAATGATTGTCTAACTTGAATACTACACTGTTAATAGCATTTTTAAGTCTATTACTTCTGTTTTTTTAAAATACTGAGGCAGCTCGTAATAACGCTTCGTCTGATACAGTCTAAGTAGAATTTAAGACTTCAGTGAGAAGTAATCAACAACTGTAATGCTATGAATTTTTACTTTTCCTACAAATTCCTTTGAGCCTAGCTTCATATACAGGAAGTTAAAGCTTATTGCAGGAGATTTTCCTTAGAATGGAAAACATGAACATGTTTAAAGTAGAAGACAGGAAGATTATACTGATTCTGAGACACATGCTAGAATTGAGTACCTTCTTTATTGAGGTATTGCATTTTTTTCTTGAGGTGAGGAGTAGTAATTTACGTAAAGCTGGTACCGGATTATTTTTTAATCCACTGAAGTTTTTTTGACATGCATGAGATTCCAGGGAAGACAATAATGCTACCTTCCCAAATGAAAATACTGTCTTAAATAGTCTTTTAATCACTGATGATGATAATTTTCTCCTCTGGTCAGTTGTAACCTTAACATAAGAAAAAAAGACTTCTAATGGCAGCCATAACATAAAGCGTTGGCGATAACAATTTTATTTTGAGTGTATTTGCACTGAACGAACGTACCCTGATTTCTGGCCACAGCTGTTCAAGTGCACAGTTTGTGATGGAAGTGTAATTCAATGTCATTGTTCATAGTTCTCAAGGTATGAGACCCTTCAAGAATGTATACTTCTGACTTGTGTCTAAAACTACTCATGCTTTCTGTGGAGGTCCTTTTGTCAAACGCCTGTTATGCTAAGTATGCTTTGCCATAACTTGTTGGACAGATTCCTTCAGATTTATTCTATGTTAATATATTAACTTTCTCTTTAATATACAGCAGGTTAAAACTGCACTCAAATACACTCTAGGATTCATCACAATTTGTGCGGTTCTTCTCTTAATTGGGTAAGTGTTTATATTGAACATGAACAGGGGATACACTAAATAGAACTTTCTGTGCAAGATAAGAAGGTAGGTTATGGTGCACTCAATCTATATGATGAATATCTAGCCTAATCTCTAATAGGCCTAAAATATCCTGGGAATTAGGTACCGGACAAGTAGGAGTTTAATGGGAAGCTAGAAGAGTTTTCTTATTTGTGAAGGTACTTGTGTTTCCAAGTGCTGCCTGTTTGTGCAGCGTGAAGGTCCCGTAAGGATGTGATGTCTGTGGCATTTATAACTTGTTTCGATGGCTCAGTGTACAACAGGGAGTAAAGTATTTGTGCTCTTTTTCTGTTTTCTGCCTCTATGAAATGCTTTTGTGGACATCCCAAAACTGCTTTTAGGAATATGAGTAGATGTTATGTGCTTAGTACTTTTCTAAATGGAAGTGTTCTGTCAAGGACATAAGTGTTGTGGGGGGTTATATGTGACATAGTTGTGCCTTGTATGGGAAAGGTTTGGCTGGTGTTTTCTTGAAAGGCAGAAATTACTGAAGTGGCTGACTTGTTTGCAGCAAGTGCTGTTAATCTGAACCTCCAAGCAGTATTGCAAATTAAATTTAACATAACCATTAAGCACAGCATACAGACAATACTGAAAATTTCTAATGTATGCTGTGTCATAGGCTTTTTAGCATTTTGACTGCAGCAGTGAAGTTGGTAAAATTCACAAAATGTATGCTAAAATGATTGATATCAAAGTACTGGAACGTGAAGTGGAAACTGGAATGAAATGAATGTTTTGAATTGTATACCAGCTTATAGGAATATTGGTTTAGTTTTGTAAACACCTAAGGGACATTTTTAAGAAGTCCATTGTGCTTTCAATTAAAAGCAACATATTTGCTATTATGAGAGACTAGAGGAATTTGAGTTGGCTTCACAGTCTAGGAGTATTACAAAAGCTTCTGACAAAAGCTGTTTGCTTACATATATGTACTGTATAATATATCCAGTTAAGAAAATTTTGCAGTATCTCTAGTAGCTGTAACCTGAGTTCTTAGTGGCTGTAAAGCGTGTTTGTGCCTCTCTTCCAGTAAGATGGAACTTAATGGTGATGGAACTTAGATGGTTCTTAACTTACTAATTGGCTTGTGTGTTCTTAGGCTTGTTCTTTAAAGTCTTCACAAATTGTAAATTTACAGCAGCTTCCATGATCCCCCCCGATACTGTGACATATGACAGTGAGATTGACTTGCAAACAAGACAGCTGTAGTACTTGGCCTGGGACTAAGTTAGTTCCCGAAGAGTGATTCTCCATAGGTACAGACCTGAAACCCACTGATCTAAACAGCAGCAGTGTCTGCTGCAGAGAGGCAGGACTCCTTTAGATACTGATAGGGATTTTGAGTATTTCTGTCTTCTAACTGGAACGATTTTTCCTGCTATTATATGTGTGAGGTTGCTTGCTTTCTTATGAGATGGTAATGATTAAATAGTAGTATCATCATGATTCCATCAGAATGGAAAAGCACCCTTGCTACTTAGGACACTGCTGCAGAATAATGTAATTCTTGTCTGCCCTGTTAAAGGTAAGCTACAAGACTGAACAGCTCAGTTGAGGAAGCAAATGAGATGCCTGTGCTGAGGTGTGAATTTAGGTTCTAGTATAGTTATCCATGAACAAATAAAAAGCAGATGTCTCAGTGGTTATGTATGTGCTTGTTATGGAGAAGTTGTCTGTCCTAGAGTTATCCAGCTGTCTGCACAACAAGGTCAAAGAGCAGCCTCAGAAGTCTCAGTGTGATAGGAAAGAGATAAGCACTGGAGCTGAAGCTCCTACAGAATCGGATGTCCACCTTAATTCGAGATTTAGCTGTCCTTTGACATGCTGCTTGTATGTAGTCTCGGCAAGAAAAAAAACAAACAAAAAAACCCAATAACCCTATTGCTCTTGGAGGCAAGAGTAGGAAAATCAAGCAAGTTAGAAACATCCTAAGATGTTGTTCCATCTCATTTGTTCCCTGCATGTGGTCCACAGATAGTAAATTCATATTGATCGTAAAAGAAAAAACGTGAGCTCACTTTGTTTCCCAGGAGCTTATTTTGACCCTTTTTAGCAAATAAACCTGCAGTTATTTGTGTTACTATCTCTTGTAAGTCCTGGATCTTCGTTCGTGAAGCCTAGCCGTGATGATGATCTCTTGTAAGTAGAAATGTTGCCTAACTTTGTTCTAATACATGTCTTGATTTTCCCTGGATGCTGTTTTAAAAGAATTTTAAGACTTGACTCTGCAGACATTCACACGCTTACTGCTGATCTAAATACAGCATTTGAGGGCGATGTGAATAAAATGAAATACTGCCTTCAGAATTTTTTAAACCTCATGTCATACAGGTTTTTTCAGGAATAAATAGTTTTCTATTTTCTTAACTTGGGAATAGAATTCTTTTGATATTTGACTGATTGAGGTGAGATGACTTTTTTCATTTTGTTACAGTGCTTTTGTTCCTTTGGATATTCCCAACAAGAAGAATTCCACAGAGTGGGAGAAAGTGAAGCTTTTGTTTCAAGAATTTGGAAGTAGTCGTAAGTTTGAGATTTGTTCTGAGTTTTGCATAACTTGCTGCCAACGTATTTTGGCATAGTAACCATTGACTGAACAACAAAACTAACCTCCTTGGTGACAGTATTCTAACTTGACTCTTACAGTTCACCAACACTAAATGTTTACAGTAAGATTGCTCTCGTTCTGTTCTGCGTCCTGTGATATTAATGGTGGGGAGGAGAAGGTACCTTCTTCTCTGGAGTCTTCACTTAATATAGCTTTTAAGTGTTACTCGCATACCCTAAAATCAATGAACTTCAGTGTGGTGAGCACGTATGACCATTTTCAGGTGGTTATCTGGTTGTGACACTGCTATTCACTGTAAGAGTGAGATTATTTTCCTGGTTTTGTATTAGCTTATCCTTTTCCTGTCTTTCTGCAGTTAAGTCAAGAAATAAAAAGATTAATTTTAGATGTTCGTTCTATGTTAGGCTTGTAGTGGGATATAAAAGGAAATGCACACCCATCCATTAAAGCAGAGCCTGAATATACGTCTGCTATACCATTACCAATTTTTCAGCCAGTTAGTTTCTTAATGTTCTGTTGAACGTAGTTCAGGGTTTTGAAGCGGGTATTAAATGTTTGGTTAAAATACACGCGTAGGAAGATCGTGAGATACGGTGTCTCAGTACCTTATGGGATATGTTAGAGATAGCGGTCACATGTGTGGGGTCTTTTTCCCTAAACTTCAGAACATAGGTCAAGTTTTCACAAGTACCAAAGAGGGAATAGTGCTGGGTTTTTTTCAGTTTTAAACCTAACTGCAATATTTGAAACTTAGGAACATATTGCTGTTAGCTTTGGGAAAGTTGTTTGGTATTACCTAACAACAACAAAAACTCAAAAAACGACAAAGGAAGATTTTGGTCTGTGAAGATGGATTTGGTTGTGCTTTTCTATTAATTTTTGAAAGGAAGCCTGCAGAAGAAAGTTGCTGCTTCTCATAGAGGATAATAACTATAATGGGATTTCTCAGTTTGTAAATGTTTTGACACTGTGTTCGGGAACAAAGAATGGAAACCAGGTAATAAATGGAAATGGCTAGTAATTCTGTGTGAGTAGGAATAAAAATTTATTGTGACCTAAATTCCTGAATTAGGGGAATGGAAGACATAGTGGAGAACAGTCAATAGTAGCTCAGTTACAACTGGGTGCAAAGATGAAATTGCCTGAAGTTAATTTCTATAGTAGCTACTATAAACTTCCATGCTACTGTTTAACCAAAAAAAAAATCTTGCTGCCTTGTGTCCTGCACAGGGAGGTTAGGGAGAAGGCTGTTGTGAAGAATTATGCAAGAGGATGTGAGAAGTTTGATACCTTTGGGGATGAGTTTGGTAACACTTTCCTTCTTCTGTACTTCTTTATTTCTAGAATGCTAGTAAGGATAACAATGATAAGCAGTAACTCCTTAGTCCCCTGACCTTTGTACATCTGGATGTAAGTGGTCTGAATGAAGCTGAGGCCTGCAGTCTGGCTTAGATGGTTGTTTGAAGGGTCCATGCTTGCCTGATTTTCTGGATAGTGCTTTATTATGAGAAGTCGGGTGATAACAAATGAAACAAAGGTAAATCTTCCAGAATGTGTGTATAAATAGTGGAAATTACCACAGCACCCTCTGCAAGCCAGAAATAAGTCTTGAACAGACATTAAACAGCTATAGGAGCAAGTTTGTTATGGCCCTGTCAACCATTTGAGAAGGAGGAGGATCTACTGCTAACAAAAAGCAATGTGAGGTGACTTTCTTCTGAGTTGTGGTGGCTGGTGACTAGGTCTCTCTCTCCCCCCCCCCCCCCTCTTTTTCCCAGTCACATTAATGAAATTAAATAACTTCAGGAAACCAATTCAGGAAGAAATACTCTTATATTTCTACTGTAGGGATTTTCACCAGGTTGTTTGTTTGTTGGTTGGTTTTTTTCAGATGGCTTGACTGCTCTTTCATTTTCCATCAGTTCCTTGACTGTGATTGGAATGTTGGCAGCTATCACTTACACAGTAAGTTGCTACGCAAATGAAGGGAAATGCAGCCCTGAAAGTGAGCTAATAGAGCTTCTGTTCAGATCTGTGACACATCGCATAAGATGACTCGTGCAAATTCCTGTATTACGAAAAAACCAAGGGCTAGGTTGATAAATATTCAGTGAGCTATGCTATCCTTAGACACACTGTTGTGAGTGATCATGAGATGCTTAAGTAGCATCGGAACGATGCTGGACGCTTGCGTCTGCATAGCATGTTATATACACCTTACTCAAAAAATGAGAAGAATTGATTGCAGTGGCATGTGTACAAGTGGGGGCTGTGGTGGAACCAGCAGTGGTACTTTATAGCTACAAATACAGCAATACAGAAAATTTGAGTATGTATGTTTCTGTTTTATTTTAGGCTTATGGTATGTCAGCTTTGCCTCTAAACTTGATTAAGGGAACTACCAGTGCAGCTTATGAACGTTTAGAGAACACTGAAGATATTGAAGAAGTGGAGCAGCGTTTATTAAGGATTAAATCAAAAGTATGATCTTCACTGTTCTCACTTTACTAAAGAATTTCTGTTTCTTGCTTGGCTTACTTGTTCATGGTCATGCTGTAGAGTGTTCCAGAAAGAATAGCTAGTCAAAAGTGACAAGGTTGCAGTTACTTGGAAACAAATGTGGTCACTTCTGTATTCTATATTTGTATTATTTTGTATTATTATTATTTGAAAAGATTCACTATGGTATAGTCATTTGCTATTAATACACATGTGGTAGCTTCATTAGTCTTAAATAATCAAAGCTTGGACTTGCAGCTTGGGAACTTAGCCTTGTTTCCGGAAAGTCTTTTTCAAGTGACTGAGGTGCTGCACTGGGTACAGAGAATGTGTTCCTGTTAAAAGTACATTGTGATCTCCAATTTAGGTGTTATGTGCCTAGAATGAATTTAGTCTTGTAATCTGTTTGAGAAACTTATCTGAAATTATCTGCTTTAACTTCACTAGATGTGAAACATTTCACTATTTACAGGAAGACTCTTTTAAAAGAAGAGGGGAAAAGGTTGTATAGGGGAAGCTTAAAAATTAAAAGCAGGAGATGTACTAAACTATAAGAATCCTATGTTTTTAATCTAAGGATCAGTTTGTTATGCAGTGGTATCAACGGTAGAAACAATTCTGTTTCGGCTCCCTCATGCCTATTTTATTGCTTTTGCTTATTGGCGTATAACTGAAACTTAAGGACATGCTGCTCAATTTACAGCACAGCGCAATGCCAGTTGCTCAGTATTTAGAGACTCAGAATATAGGCACATTCTTAAACATAATCATCAAACAATTATCAGGTACACCTCTTGTTTGGGTTTCTCTAAAGTCAGTTTTGGGGATAGCAAATCATCTTGCCCTTGCAAATACAAGAAACATAGCTGAGTGTCTCTGGTGGAATGATAGAAAGAAAATGTGATACCGAGCATAACTATATGGGCTTAGTCATGGAATTTGCTTGGGGGGAAAAAAAGTCATTAGGTTCAACCCTCTACACAAAGCAAAGACCCTTTTCAGGTTGCACCAGGTTATTCAGATCACATTTGGGCATTTGAAGTGTTTCTAGCCATGGATATTGCCCATCCTTTTAAAATTTTTGGAACATCCTCATTGCAAGGAGTGTTTTCTACCACATAATAGGACTTTTCCTTGTTAGCAGCTTGTGGCTTTTGCACTTCATCCTCTTGCTGTGTATAGAAACAGTGTGGGTTATGCTAAGAAATGTTTAGAATTGTTGTAACTCATTAAACTAGATGTCAAGTCTGTTTTCTTGATTCAATGTCCCTTGATCTGTTGCATTTTCCGGTAACCAGTGCAGAGATGGTCGGCCTCTGTCATCAAGGGATAGACGGACTGTACAACAGCTAGAAGAGAGACTAAGGACGCTTAGAAGAAGAGAGAGGCATCTGGAGTCTATTGAGAAAAGCTGGTGGACAAAGTTCTGTGAAGCTATCCGACCTCTAAAGGTAAAACTTGTTCCCACTTTTTGTGACTTAAATTGGAATAACTTTCCGTATAGTCATAGGTTGCATTTATCAGTTGCCATCCTGAATATCAACCACTTATTATTTTAATAACTGTTATACTATAGAATATCAGCCCTATAGCAAGCTCTGCTTGAGCTGTTGGGGAAAAAACCTTTTACTTAGTCTAAAATATGATTGAGGCTAAAGGAGCAAGTCCTAGTTCATCTATAACGGTGCCACTGCCATAGAAAATATGAATATCTTTTCTCAGGCATGTGAAAACGGAGTTCTGTAGCTGTCAGGTAGCTTAAGTTAATCTAAATGGCATGTAGCCAACAGAAGTGAGAGAGACTTGAGAATATATGCATTTGGAATGAGCATCTTTCCAAGTTATTACTTGATCAGTAGTAAACTAGCTGCCTAGAACTTGTGTCTTGATGCTTAACCACTGCAAAGGAGACTGTTACTGGGACAAAGCTTTGATCTTGGTCTCTTTTTGATTTTAGGACTTGGTAGTTACCTGGTTTAGAAAACAGTACTTTTATGAGACAGTATTGCCATTGTATCAACTGTAATTGTTTTCAGTTAAATTGTAGAGAATCTTTACTTCTAGATTGTGTGGGGAGTATTCTTCATCATCGTGGCACTGCTCTTTACTGTCTCTCTGTTCTTGTCAAAGTAAGTACATTTCAGCTCTTGTATTAACCACTTAAACTACGGAGTCTGTGCTCTAACATCAAACTCAGGGTGGTGTGCTTCAAGACAGCACACTTCTTTTCTACGCCACGTTTCTGTAACTACAGCTGCATTTATTAAAATAATAGTATATATTGAAACTGAGCAGAATGTGCTAGAACAGATTCAAAACAGGGCATGGTTCAGCTTGATTGACTACATGCTGCTGAAAACAGTTCTTATTCAGCAGACAAATTAAGCATATGTGTTTAAGTTCAATTCAGACTAGAGAAGCATTCTGATTGCTTGAATGAATCTTAATGCATGTAGGTAGTTGGGCTGGGCTGGGTAACAGGCTCTTAAATTCGTGCAGTAAATGACATGTATAATCCATTATGATGTGCAGTACATTGTGATTGTTTCAGGGTGTTGAAAGCAGTATGCCCAACTGCAGATCTGGTGGATTTCAGTGAAATTTGATGCTAACCAGAGGTCTCAAATGTTGGCATTTTGAATATTTCAGGCTAGGCAAATAAGCTCTATGACCCAACTAGGGAAAAGCTAAAATTTCAAGGAGATGCAGAAATGCCTTTTCATACCACAAATACAATGAGTGTGGTAAAGCAAAGTATGTGTCTATATAAATACGAAAAAAGCTGTCAGCCTCTGGGCTTAGTTCAGCTTTTTCTGATCTGCTCCTTTAAATTAAACTGAAGACAAAGCTCTGGGAGAATTATAGTACTTACCTAAGTTTTCTTAATCACTGCAGTTTGGACAAAGCTCTCCATTCAGCTGGCTTCAACTCGGGATTTATAATTTTAGGAACTAATCTGACCAATCCATTGAATATGCTGCTACCCGTTCTTCAAACAGTAAGTAAAATAAACTGGTGATACGCCTATGTAAGGATACTCCTCTCTGTTTTCTGGAAAGCTGTCAAAAAGCAAATTACGCTTCTCACCAAGTAATTCTTTTAAACAAAACTGTCTAGATGTGTGTTCTGTAAAAGCAGGGCAACTCACTTGGTAATGGTCTTTTAGTTACTAGATACTGATATTAAAATCTTGGGTGACTAGAAGCCAGTTGCTGGAGGAAGGTGGTGCTTGAAACTACTTTGAGTAAAATAATAATAAAATGCATACAAAATCCATATCGAACCCAAATCCCTGATGGCAGTCACATCATCACCACTAATGCCAGGAAGGACACTGGGGAAGTCCCCAGCTGGACTTAGTGGCAGACAGGAACTGGATTCAGGAACACAAGGATTGGATTTGAAGGTAGTCCTTTGATGAAAGTGTGCTCTTCAGACACTGACCATTGGAGAAGAGAGCTTGACCTTTGTGATCCCTCAGCTTTATATTTGTTATGATATACATGAAACGGAAACCCTTGTTGGTCAGTTTAGGGTCACCTGTTCTGTGCCCTCCTCCCCTCAGATGCACTCCAAAAGGTGGTACACAAGATTTAGCAGTGACCTTAGTCTGCACGAGCTATAAATGTTGAGTGTTATCAGTGCTAGCACACACTATCTGTAAAGCCATGCTGTTAACTTCAGAAAGTGCAGTTACTGAGAAGAGACTTAGCTGAGAAGCAAAATCCCTGAACAGAATTAGTGTTGTTCTAACTCAAAACTAGGACAAGATGCTATAAGTAGTTTCTACTTATGTAGCTTTAAGTGGAAGAAGAGCTTATATTCTAGTTTGAATGTGTTCTTGTCTTTTTAACTGCTTCTGTTCTTGTTTTAGGTTTTTCCACTTGACTATATTCTTATTACAACCATTGTTATGTACTTTATCTTCACTTCAATGGCTGGGATTCGAAATATGGGTATTTGGTTCTTCTGGATAAGGGTAAATGTGACTTACTGAGTATTGTAAACTAAACTCTTAAGATGTTTAACAAATGTCATGTTGAATATATTTAGTAAATAGTTGCTTATGTACTACTGCCTCAGTATTCTTTGATAGAAATATGTCTACTGAGCGTTAGAAGCCTATTGTGCAATCTCACAGCTTTTGAAAGGTGTTCCTTTTTGCAAAGTTACCAGACCACAGTCGATGTTTTCATTTGATGAGCAATAGTGAGGTGACTCAAGTGTTAAATCAGCAGCACTTTGACTTCTGACTTTTGTAGGTTAAAGCCATGTGGTTTTGATACACTGAAAGTACTAGTGATTTTTTTTTTTTGTCAAAATCAGAAATGTGCACACAGTCAGTAGTACTTGACTTGCTTTTTAGGTGGCAAGCAAGTTTATCTAGCTTGATAAGAGATAAAATAATACAGTAATGATGGATTACTGTATTTGAAAAAGCAGTTTTGTATGCAGCAGTATGCCATTCATGCCTATAATCACAGAACCATTAAGGTTGGAAGAGACCTCTAAGATCAAGTCCAATCATACCTATCAGTAACATACCACTAAACCATGTCCCTAAGCAGAACATCTATATGTTTCTTAAATCCTTCCAGGGATGGTGACTCCATCACTTCTCTGGGCAGCCTATTCCAAGACTTAACAACCCTTTCAGTGAAGAAATTCCTCCTTATATCCAATCTAAACCTCCCCTGTTGCAACTCGAGACCATTGCCTCTTGTCCTCTCACTGTTAAACCTGGAGAAGAGACCTACCCCTGTCTCACTACAAACTCCTTTCAGGTAGTTGTAGAGAAAGATAAAGTCTCCCTGGAGTCTCCTATTCTCCAGACTAAGCAACCCCAGTTCGCTCAGTAGCTCCTCATAAGACTTATTCTCACATATGCTTGGTTAAATATTTCCCTGCTGCTCTGCAAGCTTTTATGTGGTGACACCCTAAAAATTGTGAACAGTGACTGTGAGTTGTGAGATGGGCTCTTGGTTTTGGTTTTCCATCTTCTATCCCTCAGCTGCCAGCTGAATAGTGTGGTATCTACAGGGTAGCAGCAAGGGATTATATTGTTCCCTGCAGAGTAGAGTTGAAAAGATAACACCATATGGTGTGCAAGCTTTATCAGAGCATGGGAATATACTCTCATAACTCCCTCCTCTGTTTCTAGATCTGATGAGATGTGTAGTGATAGGTGACACCTCACCTTAACCAAAGGACACAATATTCTTTGACAAACTGAGATGGAGTTTATTGGTGACAGGCCAACAACTTTTGAAACTTACTACTAACTATTGGCTTGTAAGTGTTCTGGGTCATTAATAAAAACAACAACTAATTTGGTTAAATAGGTGTGCTTTGAAATTCAGGTAAATAGACCTGAAAACCTGCTTTGACTCACTGGAGTTAAGTTGCCAGAACACAATTTTAGCAGCCTTCCACTTTTGTCAGAATTAAAGCTGTTACTTTAAAGAGGATTTTAAATGTCTTCAGAAAAATTAATTTTTTTTTTTTTTGCTTTAGCTGTATAAAATCAGACGAGGGAAAACTCGACCTCAGGCACTCTTGTTTCTCTGTATGATACTTCTGTTGATAGTTCTTCATACAAGTTACATGATCTACAGCCTTGCCCCTCAGTACGTAATGTATGGAAGCCAAAAGTACCTGGAACAGGTGAGGTGTAACACTTTAAAAAAACAACCAAACTTCTCTATCGAAAATGTACTGTTTACAGTGACTTTAAAGCCAGTCCCACACTCTGTTTTGATGACTCCTGTAGCCATTTTTTTATTTTAACTATTAGTAGGTCTCTTGGTAATACAGAAGCTTAATTCCTAGACCATGCTCAGACAGTGTAAAAATTTGGGTATTGCATTGCTTCTTTTGATAAGACATCAGCTAGCTTCCACTGGATTTTTGTACTGGTACACCTAGGTTGCTGAGTGACTGCAATGAGGGTTAGTTTTAGCGTGTAAGGTGGCTGACAGACCAAAAGCAGTGGTGTTGTTCTGCAGTTGATAGTTTTTATGTGCATATTTGCGAGAAATTGCAAAGATGAATTGGTATGGTAAAGGTTACTAATCAGAACAAAGTGATTAATCCCATTTCAGGCACTTTGGACTGTCCAGCATCATGAAACTCATTGCAATTCTCATTCTAGAAAATCTTAACACAAAATTAAGTAGTTCACAGTAGTCTCTGCTTTTGTTACTGCACTTATGTGTATTTTAAGGCTTTGGAGTTTTTTTGTTTTGTTTTGTTTTTTTGTCTTTCATCTTGTTGACCTGAAGACTTTAATTCTTGTATTTTGTCTTAGTTGGAGTGGAGGCCTGCATGTTTCTGGGAATTTCCAAGTTATGCATCATAAGTATCTCGAGAGGTTTTATGGATAGCTGTTTACTAAGATCTGATATCCTACAGGAGCAGGCTTTGCTAGATCTGGTCTTACAAATGCCGTTAGCTAACCGGGTCACTGCTTGCTCGCATACAGGCACAATGAAGTCCAGATCGCTTGCTATGCTGTTTGGGATTTAAGTATAAGTTTCACAAAGACAGAACAACTGAGCCAGGGTGGTTGGGAGAAGGGTTTTAAATGAGACTAAAGTAACTGGGTGCTGCTTTGAGCATTTGGAATACTACTACTAATTTTCCAGAAGGCTGTGGGTGGAGAACACACTGCTTTAAAAAACCCAATTACCCACCAGCCTTCTTCATCTGAAAAGACATGACCCATGTAACTTAGCACTATCAATTCTTCCAGTTTAACCAGAGTAAATGTGGAATACTTAGAGCTAAAGCGTTACAAGGAGAAATGGAAGTAATGTTAAACATGTTGGAGAAGAGGAACCTGATCTACTTAAATGTACTGAGTCAATGTTATAGAATTGTCACTGCTGGAAGCAAAACATTCAATAAATGCTGCTTTTCTACTGTTTTGACATCTAAATTGTGTCTAACAGAATCAGTGTAGGGGACTTAAATATTTGGTATTTAGAAAGTTTAATGCATTTTTATTACATTTTGTTAGATATAACTAATACAAAATAAACATGCTTAGGCATCTATAAATTGGTTCAACTTGACAAAATTAGGGTGTTAGCAGCAAGAAACTAAACAAACAGGTTAGGGAAGCACTTTGCTTCTATGATGAGTTTACATAGACCTCCTGGCTTGATTACTTACTATGTATATAGCCTAGAACATCATATAGCTATATCTGAATTAGTTAGGAGCTCAAGTCCCTGCAAAACATGACTTGGTGTGGTGTTCNGACCCCAAGTGATTTTCAGACTGTGCCATGTGGTGTTCTATATTGTAGAGCAATTGTATGTTTCTAATTGTGATGCAGAACCATTGTGGGTGGCAGGGTGGGAAGGACAGTTTCATTAAGGATCCTACCAAGCTAGTCTATAAGCCTTTCAGTGAGTTAAGAAAAAAATATTACATGATAAAGCAGGCAAATAACATGTTAAGATTGAAGAGAAAAGCAAATAATAAGGACTGTAGCTAGCAGTTTGATTTGCTTTATGAATAAAATGGCAGTGTTTCAGTCAAATAAAATGTATGTATATTGAGGGGGCAGAAAGATTTGGAACACACACCTGCATGTTAGCTGTTTGTGACAGATACACCCATAGTTTGTAATGAAAAGCTTCAAGAGAATGGGAGGGAGCAGGGAGATACCTGTGTAATTTTTTTCTTGAATCCTCAAAAAGAACGCAGGCTACTAACTTTTTTCTGAATGAACACTTCTAAATATTCTGTCATGTTGTACCACTTGTAATGTACTCTGCACGTACTGTTCACAAATCTTAATTGCTTGAAACATTGTAAGAGGTTTGTCAAAGCCTTTTTTTATACAAATTGAGAGCTGTTGTTCAGGAATTACCGTTGTGTATGGGAGAGTGTCGCTGGGAGACTAATGTACTATTCCATATTTGTAATGCAGATCAATAAGACAGTTGATGGCCAGCCAAGGAATGTGACATTTGTATCTAAAGACTGTGATGCAGATGCACCTGAAGGTAAGATACTACTTGTATTTCCTATGTGATATGTGCCTGCTCAGATGTAATAAGCAGCTCAGTCTTGCCATGATTTTGATGTCCTGTAGTGGCTATGTCCAGAAATCAGCTTGCTTACAGCTTATGAAATTCATCTGAAGAAATGACAGTTTTTAGTAGACACCATATGTAACAGTGCATTCCAGTTAACTTCAAAATCTCCCATTTGCCCTAATGTGTTTGTAGGAGACCTTAAATAAACCCAAGCTGGTGAATATTTTAGCATCTGAAGTGTCACTTCAGTGTACATGCACATCTAAAACATGCAGGGAAGTGTTAGTTTAAGCAGTACTGCCAGGTGTCAGGTACAGGTAAGTGTTCTACTATCTGGGTTCCAAAAGGCCCAGTGTGGGCCTGCAGTTTATCTAAAATGGGAAATGAGTAACTAGGATATGTCAGAGCACATCTGTAGGAGAAATTGTACCCAGTGGTGATGGGGTTACTTGTGTAACCCCTGTCTTAGTATTACCTGTTCTCACATTAATCTTGCATAATATTAAATATTCCTCTTGAATACCTTCTTGGTAGCAGAAAGTGAATTTGATTTAATGGCATGTAGTTGTTTTTCAGAGCTGAATACTCTCCAAAACTATTAATTATCCTATAAAATGGAACTAGCTGGTTTGTAATTGTTTTTTATTAATTGGCACTATTTGCTTTCCTTTTTAGATCAGTGTATTGTTACTCGGACATATGTCTTTCTCCATAAATTTTGGTTCTTCAGTGCTACCTATTACTTTGGGAACTGGGCATTCATTGGAGTAAGTACTTTGATTATTGAGATCACTGAATCAGGTTGGATAATTTACAGTAGTTTACACTGAATCATTTGCATCACCACACTGCACTTTTGTTTTTTACACAGATTGCCCTTGTATACCCCTTAGTAATAACTTCTAATAATTTTAACTTTGCAGGTCTTTTTAATAGGATTAATTATTTCGTGCTGCAAAGGCAAGAAATCAGTCATTGAAGGTGAATTGGATGAAGATGATTCAGACACGAGTGATGACGAACTACCCGTTTATTACCACTGATAGCCTTATTGCCTTCAAGGTGGAAAAATTCAAAGTTAGGTGGAAAGTCATTACCCATGTGGAATTGGTATCCAAATAAGCATCCTTCTGCCTGTAAAAATAGGGGAAATAAAGACACTCACTCACAGGCGTTAAAAAACTAAGTATTACTTTTTGAGTGTCACTGTTAGGTCAGAACAAACATTGAAGCAAGGTTGGAATAATGTAGAAGATACTCTTTTACGATTATGTGTAACTTTCTGATGTCTAATTTGATGAACTTTTGGAACTATTTCATAATTCATGATGCTTTTCTCTTAACTGAAGTTTCCTTAAATACTTCAATGCCTAACTTGTAGGACTTCTGTATGAGCTGGAATAAAAAAATGAAACTAGATAAAATCCTGCAAAACAGCTGATGCAAACACTACTAGAAAAATCTGGACTTTCAGAAGGATGCGACTTAAGTTTTTTGCACTGGTTTTGCTGGCATTTCTGGGCTTCCCATATGGAACTACAACTACAGAGAGACTGTCTTTAAAGTATGCCAAAAATATCTACTGAACTGGTGAGTTCCCAGGCTACAAAGAAAAAGTCATTTTTTCACACTATTATCCGCACTGAGTTACCAAAGGAATTGTCAGGTAGCCATGAGGTGGCTTTTGCTCTGTCAAAGGAAATCATGTTAGTTTAAATGACAATATTCAACATCATTGGAGTTTGGTTCTGAAACTGCCAGGTGGCTGACTATGTAATAAAAACTATTTGCGTTGTAATTATTCTCTTGTTTAACTTTTTCTCTTTATTACAAATTGTCTAGCTTGAAATTCTCTTTTCATATTCAGTGTAAATGTTGGCACCTTCTTTATATGTGTATATATGTTTACATAAACACAGTTTGTAAATACTTTAATCATTCATGTTGTCTTTTGGAATGAATGTTATTTCAGCTGTATAGTTGCTGAGTTGTATTTCTAAGGCTGAAAAATCCTTGGCTATCCTTTGAAAGAGTACAAAGGAGAAAAAGAAGCGAAATCGACAAGGACAGAGCATGCGAGTTGCTCAATGCAAGCTCTGCGCCGGTGCAGCATGGGATCTGGAACGCTAGGGGGAGGATCGCTGGCCCCAAACCCACTGGGATTTCATCCAAAAGCCCATCACCAAAGTTGCAGTGCCTTTACACATGTGGGGTCAAAGAGAGGGCTTCTGGTGACCGTACTGGTTGAGGGGGTTGTGTGGGGGGATGACACATGACTGTGGGAGGGGGGAGCCTGCTCTCTGGGAGAGGTGTCCCATGGGGCGAGGGGTGGGGTTGTTTGCACATGGGGCTTTGGTTTGGGCTATAGCCTAACAGAGAGAAAACAAATAGGCATAGCAGTGAGGTTTGGGAGCAGTCTTTGGTGCCAGGAGTGGAGAGAGGGGCCGGGGAGGGGGGGTCTGCTTCTGGGTGGAGCATGGGAGGGATCGGGTGGCATCTGATGCGTGGAGCTCTATGCTGTCGCCTTGTGTCATTATTTGATACTACAACTGTAAGCCGAGCCGTGCTGCCTTCATGTGTCCATTTTCTGGTACTGCAACTGAGAACTGCTCACTACTGCCCTCATGTGTTCATTTTCTGGTACTGTAACTGAGAACTCTGCTACCCCCATGGGTCCGTTTTCAGGCAGTACAAGCATGAACTGCGCTCTGCTGCCCTCATGTGTCCGTTCTTGATACTGTAACAGAGTTGTGCACCAGAAGCTGTGGGCAACACATGCGCACTAGCGACTGGACGCCTCGCCGGCGCCATAGGGACTGGGGCAGTGCAGCCCGGGGGTCTGGCGTCTTCCCGGGAGGTTCTGGGCGGAACACCGGGCACCGTGTGCGTGTTATGGGTTTCATGCTGCCAGGTGCACTGGTGGCTGTGGACAGTGCCCGCTGCAACATGGCGGCGAGTGGGGCTCGGCGACCGGCAGCGGAAGAGGACTTTAGGCTCTGAGCCTTAGGTGTGGCATCGCCTACTGCGCTTGCGCGTGTATCTCTTGCCCGCTGGAAGCCTGGGTCGCCCCGCGCTCGGCTTTCCTCGGCAGCGCATGCACGCGAGCGATAGGACGCCAAGCCGGCGCCATGGCAACCACGCGCAGTGCTCTGTGCTGCCGTGCTGTGGCTATTTACCGGTACAGCAACTGCGAACAGCGATTGTGCTGCCCTCACGTGTTTACTTTCTGGTACTGCAATTAGGAACTGCAGATGCGACTGGACGGCAAGCCGGCGCTATTGCGAATTGTGGAAATTTAACATGGAACTTTAACCCGAAGGTGGCCGCGGGGGGAGAGCGGCGGCGGAAGCGGGCTTCGGACCCGGCGCTGAGGTAAGGGATACCCTATGGCGATTGCAAAGGCTGTCTCGGCTCCTCTCCGGGCTTTCGGCGGCTTGGTTCTGCACGGCAATTTCCATAGACGCATGCGTAGTACGAAGTGTGGGCAGTGCAGAGACGCGATGACGTTTGACGCCACGGCATCGCCATGGCAACTACGGGCAGCGTAGTAACGCAATGACGCCACGCCAGCGCCATGGCAACTGTGGGCAGCGAATGGACGCAATGACGTCATGACGCCACGGCAGCGTAGCTATTGTCAGTGCTCTGTGGTGCCACCTTGTGGGCATTTTCGGTACTGCACCTCAGAACTGCCCGTACGCGCTAGCCATTGGATGGCTCGCCGGCGCCACAGAGACGGTAGGCGGTGCTCGCTACTCCCAGCGCAGCGCAAACGACGTGCGGGAGTGCATCCCGGCAGTCTGCTGTCGCCCCCGAGCGGGACACCGGGCAGCGCGTGCATCGTAGGGCTTTCAGAATGCGCGCGTGCCCTGGGGACTGCGGCAGGCGCCCGCCGCAATGTGGCTGCGTGCAGAGAGCGGCGGCGGAAGCGGGCTTCGGACCCGGCGCCGAGGTAACAGATCCCCTACGGCGCTTGCGTGGCAACCCCGGCGAGGAGCCCCGCGCTCGGCTTGTTTCGCTGGGAAGGAGTCCGAGTCGGACGGGTTAGCAAGTTGCTGGGCACATTGCGTAGTACGGAGGTAAATACCAGCTGGGAGGGGGCGCCAGTTGTTGAACGCATGCACAGTGCGGAGGGAACGCCTGAGAGTCAGCGGGTGCGAGTTGTTGTGCAGGAAATAGAGCAAGATCTATCTCCTGAATTTGTCGTTGAGTGTTTTGGAAAGTTACTTCTGAACTTGTGACTTGCACCTGTATTCGCGGCTCCGCTAGGAGCTTTTCCTCGGCTCGACTCTGCTCGGAGCTATTCGGCGGCTCGGTTCAGCTCGTAGCTTTCCGTAGACGCATGCGTAGTACGAAGTGTGGGCAGCGCGGTGACGCAATGACGCCACGCCAGCGCCATGCCAACTGTGGAGAGCGCAGTGCCGCAGTGATGTAATGACGCTACGCCAGCGCCATGGCAACCACGGGCAGCGTAGTGACGCAATGGCGTAACGACGCCACGCCAGCGCCATGGCAACTGCGGGCAGTGCTCTGTGCTGCCGCCTTGTGGGTCTTTTCGGCACTGCACCTCAGAACCGCCCGTGCGCGACAGCCATTGGATGGTTCGCCGGCGCCATAGAGACGGTGGGCCGTGCTCGCTACTCGCAGCCAATCGCAACCGTCGCACGGGAGTCAGCCAGGCGGTCTGGTGTCGCCCATGAGCGGGACACCGGGCAGCGCGTGCATCTTAGGGCTTTCAGACTGCGCGCCTGCCCTGGGGACTGCGGGCAGTGCCTGCGGCATGGTATCCGCGTGCAGAGAGCGGCGGCGGAAGCGGGCTTCGGACCCGGCGCTGATATAAGGGATCCCCTAGGGCGCTTGCGTGGTTCCGCTGGGAAGGAGTCCGAGTCGGACGGGTTAGGAAGTTGCTGGGCACATGCGCAGTACGGAGGTAAATACCACCTGGGAGGGGGCGCCAGTTGTTCCACGCTTGCACAGTGCGGGGAGAACGCCTGAGTGGGAGGGGGAGCGAGTTGCTGTGCAGGGAATAGAGCAGGATATGGCTCCTGAATTTGCCGTTGAGTGTTTCGGAATGTTACTTCTGAATATGTCACTTGTGCCTGTATTCGCAGCTCCGCTCGGAGCTTTTCGGCCGCTCGGTTCCGCTCGGCATTTTGCGTAGACGCATGCGTATTACGAAGTGAGGGCAGCGCGGTGACGCAGTGACGTAAAGACGCCACGCCAGCGCCATGNAAGTAGTTTAAGTTTCATTTCCAATTCACAAGTCTCTCTCTCTCTCTCTGTTAATTTCCCCTTTTCCCCCATTCCAGGGAGGGCAATGGGATAACAGAGAGTATCTGTCAGTGGCTTGGTGGTTGGCCCAACCCCAACCCTTGACAGTTCCACATCACTGAGCTGGAAAGCAAGAGTCAGGAACCTGACAGTTTGCAGAAATCCTGCTGTAAGTTCATCTGCGCCTCTGGCAAAAAATGCCTTTCGAAACTCTTCCCTAAAAGACTTATCCCTTAGAAAGGAAATAGAGGAAGAGGTGGCAGAAAGGAAACAGGAGGCCCTGTGAGTTCTCAGAGTTACTCTTGATTAAACTTGATGTTGAAACCAAACTGAAAATTGGCAAAGCATCCACAGGATTTTAGCAGAGGAACAGCTTGCGGCCACCTAGCCCCCAGGGTTCCTCTGGCAGTAGCAGTGCCCTGGGAAATTTAGTAGAGATCATTCTCCATCAACCACTGTATATTTTTAGCTGTTTTTCTGTTTGTTGTCTCATTCTAATTACCTGTCTGAAGAACTCTCCAGCAGATGATGCTAATTATTGCAAACTAGTCTCTGTTGCAGACATTTGAAAACAAAATTCAATTGCCCTCTTTAATTTTTCTCTTTTCTACTCTGTGTGATTCTGAGTCTCAGGATTTGTTGTTTTTCTGAAGCAATTTTGTTACTAAAGGTTGACCCTTTTTAAGTACCTACGTAGTGACCTCTCATCACCCTCTTGGCAGTCCAGTGAGTCTGATCTATGTTTGACTATTTTCAGAAACCTCCTGGCTGTATTTACTATCTATTAACTCCTGTTTTGTAGCATAGAGCGTTAGGTTTTGTGCTGTCACGAGAATGTATTCCTGTTTGCAGTCTGCATGAAATATGTGAGGCCAAATCCTTGCAGTAAAAACACAAAAACTAGAAGGGGAAATGCAGAGCTGAGTTTCTATCAATCTTCAAGGATCCTCAGCTCTCTGATCATTTTCTCTGGTGTAAGCATCCCTTAAATATAGACCATGAAAGGAAGCTTTCCAATCACTTCTGGTGTGCAATGGATTCTCATGTTCTTACTTACTCGCTTCTAATGTCCCAGGAAGCTTCCACAGAAGCCTTTGGATTTACTTGAGGAAGGAGCATGCTTCTGAGGAGATGGAGAAAGAACTTCTGCTTCCTGCAGCAAGCAAGTCCCCTGTCTGTCCTTTACAAACTGTGAGGCTGAGGCTAGTCACACCATTTGGGGTTTGGTACACTTTTTTTCCTCCAGCAGGGCTGGGTTATATGAGGAAGTTGAAGCTTCTTGTGTCACTCTGCAGCAGGCTCCAGGAGAGGCAGAACTGATTACTGACCATTGCATTGTAAGAGTGGGCAGTGTAGAGGAGGTCTAAGAATACAGTGCCCGAGTGGCAGCTGGGACATGAAGTAGATGGCACCTTCAGGATTCCAGGTGTGAGCCTTAGGCCTTGTGTGCCTTAAGGTAACAGCTGGGGAAAAGGTCCCAGAACTGAGAGGTAAATCAGCACAAAACCCTTGAGCAGAAGCACATTCAGTCATCTGTCCTACAGGAATAGCTGTGTGGTTAGTTGTTGAGTAGTCCTGAAAGCAAAGAACAAGAAGAAATCGGTGGGTGGGCCAATAGTTTCAACAGAGAACACAAAGAAGTCATCCTCATCACTGGCATTGGTCACCAGAAAACACATCTTTGTCACTGTGTGCAAGGAGAAGGGGAGAGGGAAAGAGAAAGC
>VWZO01000235.1:69159-94593 GCA_013396975.1 Bucco capensis | reverse complement strand
CTAGTACTGAACAGAGTCTGAAAGTGTTCTGACCATCGATTCAAAATAGAGGTTTTATCTGTTAGAAGGGTTTGACCAGCAGCGCTAAATAAAGAAAGGGTTTTGAACCTGGTAAGTAGGCCCATACGCCATTTTCAAGGCCTCATAAAATCCCTTATAATCACCCATATCTGTGCATAATTGAGTTTTTTCAGCTACATTGATCCACCACTTGTTCTGGATGTCACAGAGTTTCTGTTGGAGCTTACTGCATGCAAGACGGAAAGCTGCTTTTCTTACATGACAGGATGGCAATGCAAGATGTGTTTGGTGAGCAGATGTCTTCTTCCTCAACAATTCCTGGATCTCTTGATTGTTTTCATCCAACCAGTCCTTGCTTTTCTTAACGGAGAACCCAAGGGATTCTTCAGAGGACTGCAGAATGCTGTTTTTAATATGATGCCAAAGTATGCTTTGCTAAAATCAAGATAAATAACATCCACAGCTTTTCCTTCATGGCCAGCAGACATTCCAACCTGACCATCCCTGGAGCTGAGTGTCCTGGCAAAGGCAACCACGGACCATGACATTCACTTTTAGGGGCAAGGAAGGAAAGAGCCATTTCCCCATGTGTAATATACCCACAGGAAGCCACTACATGAAGTGTCAGCTGAATATATATTTATATCCTTACAACCCAGGCTTGTGCTCTGGTGCTGATGGAGCTCCCCAAGCCTTCACAATGCCCTCTCCAATGTGAAATATCTTGGTACCACTGTGCCCCCTCCCAGTGAGCACTCAGAGAAAAATTTCCTGCATGATTTTGGGAGCCTGTTCTCATTGGAGAACAGGCTCTCATTGGAGTTTCCCTTCTGAGTTTATTTTTGGTAGGCCCTGAAAGAGGAAATGAATTGTTGGCAAAGGGCTTTCTTTTATCACTGCTCGCTGCCCAAGCCAAAATAAATGTGGCCTTGTCCAACCCAACAGCTCCTTCTTCGGTTTGGGAAATTGGGACCAAATGGGAAGAGATCAATGTTACAGTGTTGGTGGAGGACAAAACGGGCCACTAGTGCTACTGTGCTCCTCTTTTTTCTTCTGCATGAGGTGCTGGTGGAGAGGAGGGCTGGTGGCATCTGGGCAGGTCCTGCTCCATCACAGTATCTCCTGCCAGCCTCATCCACTGCTTCTCCTTGGCCGTAGGAGGCAGCGCAACATGCTTAGTAAAGCCATAACATTGTCACCAAACATTGGAGCCGCTGGCTTCTGCTCCATCTCAGGGGAGCAGAAGACTTGGATTTGCTTCACATTATGACTTCCCCCTGTGATTTGGTCCAGCTTTTTTCTCTTTGAGCTCAAAAGTTTCTGCAAGTACAAGAATGATGGAAAGTCGCTAAGAAAAGCAAGTGTATGATCTTTTTGGTGGGACTCAGTTGCAGGGAAATTGTTTTATGGCTTTCAGCCTCTGCTGATTTGTGGACCCCCTAAACAAAGTCCCTCACTGCTGTCTACTGGAGGGTGCTGTCAGTCAGAGATAACTTCAGTGCAGTGGTGGGAGGAAAGCCTGCCGGCCCTGGCAGGATGCTAGGAAAAGGTATTTATAGTCACATCATGTCCTTCATGGCCTGTGGCATCACAGGATATTTCTTGAAGAAGCATCTGACTCACCTGAGCTGGAAAGACCCTGCTGAAAAGAACCTGGAGATCACAGTGAACCTCAGGTTGAACATTAGCTTGTTGTTGCTTTTCTCCAGTGTAAGGCAAAACCCAGTGAGGGATGCTGGGAAGGGCATGGGCAACCACCTGAAGGAAGCTGCTGCCTCTCCACCCCAGCAGAGTCCAGATGCGGGCCTTCCAGTTCAAGAGGGATGTGAAGAATCTGGAGAGGTCTGGAGAAGGGCCACCAACATTGTCACTGACCTGGCACACATTGTGCAGGGGAGGTGGAGGGGGCTGGGCTGGCCACGAGGATGTGAAGGGGGTCTATGAGCAGCCAAGAGCTATGATGATGGAGTTGAACCCTTCTTGCAGTGCCAGGTGGTATGATGTGGGATAACAGCCACCAACCGCAGCTTGGGATGTTCAGATTGGACTCCAGAAGAAAATTCCTCCCCAGGAGGGTGGTGCAGCCAGTCTCCATTCTTGGAGATTCCCAAGACTTGGGTATCCTGATGTGATGATTACTGCCTAGTTGGGCTGGAGCCTCCAGTCTCCTGCCAGGACTCATGTCAGTGTCTGAGATGTGGAATGTTTGCATTTACTTGCAGGTTGCTCACTTGCAGGCTGTCCTCTGGTTTGCTGGGGCTAGGGCTGTGACTGGAGCACATGGATGGACTCATGCCTGAGTTAAGCTCTGTTGTCCCAGGAGAGCCTGGGGACCAGGGTGAGCTTACAGTGCCCAACTTTCCTGTGGCACCAGCCCCAGCTTTGCTGCTTGCATGAATGACAAAGTACCTCAGGCTGGGGCTGTTGCCAAATTCACTTCCTGGGTCACCATCGTAAGCACCATGGCTAGTTCCCTGAAACTGCCCTTCAGCACCAATGTGAAGAGATTTGTACAGAATCATAGAATCATAGAATGGCCAGGTTGGAAGGGACCTCAAAGATCATCTAGTTCCAACCCCCCCGCCACAAGCAGGGATGCCAAAACACTAGACCATGTTGCCCAGTGCCACATCCAGCCTGGCCTTGAACACTGCCAGGGATGGGGCAGCCACAACCTTTCTGGGCAACCTGTTCCAGTGCTTAATCACTCTCCTGGTAAAGAACCACCTCCCAATCTCCAGTCTAAACCTCCCCTCCTTCAACTTAAAACCATTCCCCCTGGTCCTATCACACTCTGATCTCCTAAAGATTCTCTGTCCCTCTGTCCTATAATCTCCCTTTAGGTACTGAAAGACTGCTATCAGATCCCCTCGAAGCCTTCTCTTCTCTAGGCTGAACAACCCCAACTCTCTCAGCCTATCCTCATAGGGGAGGTTTTCCAATCCCGTAATCATTTTTGTGGCCCTCCTCTGGACTCTCTCCAGCAGCTCCACATCCTTTCTATGCTGAGGACCCCAAAACTGGACACAATACTCCAGGTGGGGCCTCACCAGGGCAGAGTAGAGAGGCAGAATTACCTCCCTAGATCTGCTGGCCACACCTCTCCTAATGCAGCCCAGGATGCGATTGGCTCTCTGAGCCGCAAGTACACATTGCCGACTCATATCCATCTTTTCATCCACCATGACCCCCAAGTCCTTCTCTTCCTGGCTATGATCAATGAGTTCCTCACCCAATCTATACTGGTACCTGGGATTTCTCCTGCCCAGATGCAGGACCTTACATTTAGACTTGTTAAACTTCATTTTGTTTTCTTGGGCCCACTTTTCAAGCCTGTCCAGGTCCCTCTGAATGGCATCTCGGCCTCCTGGCGTGTCAACCACACCCATCAGCTTGGTGTCATCTGCAAATTTGCTGAGGATGCACTCCATACCCACGTCCAGGTCATTAATGAAAATATTAAAGAGCACCGGTCCCAAAACCGAGCCCTGAGGGACACCACTAGTCACCGCTCTCCACCCAGACATAGAGCCATTAACCACAACTCTCTGGTTGCGTCCCTCCAGCCAATTCCTTATCCACCGAACGGTCCACCCATCAAACCCATACCTCTGCAGTTTTGAGATGAGGATGTCATGAGGGACCATATCAAAGGCCTTACAAAAATCCAAATAGACTACATCAGTCGGTTTCCCCTCATCCACCACTCCAATCACTCCATCATAGAAGGCCACCAAATTGGTCAGGCACGATATGCCCTTGGTGAATCCATGCTGACTACTCAGTATCACCTCTTTATTTTGCATGTGCCTGAGCATCACATCCATGACTATTCGCTCCATGATCTTCCCAGGCACAGAGGTGAGGCTCACCGGCCTGTAGTTCCCCGGGTCATCCTTCCTACCCTTTTTAAAAATAGGTGTAATATTAGCCTTTCCCCAGTCTCCCGGAACTTGTCCTGACCTCCACGACTTGTCAAATATGATAGAGAGAATCATAGATAGAATCATGTTGTGTCTGTGACAACCTCTTTTGTCTTTAATTCTATTCATTTTTGCACTTTTATTGCCTGGATTCAACTCCTTTCTTTCTCTTTCCTTGATCTACTTGAGTGCTTACTAGCTGTGGTATCAGACCTTTCTGAGCTTCCTGGAAGCCTCTTCTGTTTCTCCAGCTGCCTTGGTGGTGGAGGTAGAGGGGCTTGAATACCTTCCCAGATCTCATAGGCTCAGTGTGCCCATTTTTCTCTTGATTTTGTCTATTTTGTCTCTGGTAAGGTTGAGCTGATTCATCACCTCCCGTTTCTGCACTGTGTGAGGTTCCAGGAGTAGTTTCAGCCATTGTCCTCATCTTTCCAAGTAAAACCTGAAGGAAAAGGGGAGAGTGAAGGAACTCTGAAAGGTGGCCAGTTGTGTGATGTTCCATCCCTTTATTCTTCAGCTTTTTGCTATGAGATGATGCTTCTCCAGCTGGTGTCAGATACTGTGCTAGCTCCAGTTCCATGATGCTGAGCCCCATCCCCTCCTGAGTTCTGTGCTGGCCTGGCTACAGTCCTGGTTCCAGGTGGACTCACACCATCCTGGTGTCTACCAGCTGCCTCCATCACCTCTGACATTGCCCCATGGTTAGTCTTTTGGTCTGGTGGTCTTCTCCTGGGCCATCAACCCCCACTGGGGGCAGAGTTCAGGATGGCTCAGCAGTGGGCACCAGGGCTCCCAGTCCCCATGGGAGCAGAGCCCTGCTTCATGTCTCATGGCAGGGAGGGTCCCATGCAGCCTGTGGCTCTCTGGCTTCTCAGAGAGCAGGCAGAGCATAGGAAGCAGGCAGAGAGCTTGCAAAATGCACACAGAGATTAGTTAGTGTGCAGGCAGCGCACAGGCAAAGTCACTGAAGCTGGCAGGTTGTGTACAGGCAGAGTGCAGGCAGGGCTGCTCAGGAATCTTGGGCAGAAGCCCAAGTGTGGGAGAAAGTCCATCTCAGCTGGCCCCTGGGCTTGTCCAAGCCTTGCCATGCACATGGCAGCACTGTGGCCTAGGGTTGTGTGAAGAGCCCAGATGCTGCCAGGGTTGGCAGGTTTTTGGCAAAGGGGTTAGAAAGCTTGGATCAGGGCCCTGCCAGCCCCCTGTGCCCACCCACATTTGTGTTCCAGCACCGTAAGCACCCAGCCAGGGGTGGACTCTCTGCCCAGCGACCAGAGGTCTCTTGAGCCTAGGAGTCCAATTTTGACTATGCTGGAGAAGGTCTGACCACAAGATCAGTCCCTCCCACTAGGGTTCTTGCTGGGCTTGGGAAGATGCTGGATGCTGAGGGGCTCCTTATCTCGGCCCCAGGGCTGCTTTATGCTGCTAGGCAAGCAGAGGAGACCTGCTTCCCCATCCCACCTGCCTGATGGTCACCACCTGCCTGTACCTGTCACAAGGTCATCCACCTCCCCACTACATGTCTAGGACCAGGCTGAGCACATGAGCAAGAGCAGGCAATGCCTGGCACATCACCCGCCCATGGGGAGCCTGGGTTGCTGACAGATGGCACCTGGCTATAGAAGAAATACATTTTTATTAAGAAAGCGCTCTGCAGAGGTGCCAGGCTCTGTCGTACCAAACTCATCCCTTTAACTCCACCAGATGGAACGCAGGAACCCAAAGGGCATCAAGCTCTGGCCATAAATAGTGCTTTCCTCCTGGCCAGAAGCAAGCCCAGGGGCGGAAGGGAGGGTGGCATTGGTCGAAACCAGCTCAACCCCACACCAGGCACGATATGCTGCAGGATCGGCAATGGAGAGCCGTGCCTGGAGGCTAGGGTGCTGGGGCATGGGGTTTGCTGTCACAGATGGACACAGGGCACATCCCCGGCAATGCCCTGGGTGCTGAGCAGCAGCACCCTCCCTCTCCTGTGCACCAGGAGCCCAAGAGAGTGGAGTGGGCCGTGGGAAGTGAGTGGCTCCATTACTGCAGAATATACCGTGGGTATGTCTAGTACAACAAGCACTGCTTATGCATTCAATAATACTGCTACAAAAAAGTGTGGGGGATATGCCATGCACGGACCCACTAGGACTGGCGGCTGGGCTGGGCAGGAGCAGGCAGCAGGGCACGGGTGGGGAGGGCAAGGTCCTGGGGCAGGAAAAATGGGGATGAGAGAGATGGGGGGGGGGGGTGTTAAATGGAGTCTCAAGGCTCTTCCAGTGCCCCCTGCCCAGCCCAGTTTCTATGGCCACTGGCCGTGCAGGCAAATATCCTTCCTCCTGCTGCATGGCCAGCTGGTGTTGGGGCTGATGCCTAGCTGCCAGTCACTGCACTGCTTGAGCAGGCACAGCAGCTGCCCTGGTTGGCTCCAGGCTGGCTTCGCGGCTCTTCTTCCTGGGAGGCTTTTTAATGGGGGTTTTCTTCACCACTTGCTCGGTGGGGAGAGCCTGGTCCTGGCCGCTGCCGGTGTTTGGCTTTTCCACTCGCTTGGACTCCCCAGCCACCATCTCTGCTGCCCCGGGGACCAGTTTTTGCAGGTGGGGAGAGGTGGGCAGCAAAGGCTTGCTGGTCTTCTGGCCGCCGGCGGCCACTGAACGCTTGGCTTTCTGCGGAGGGGTGGGCTTCTCCCGCTGGATGCTCACCCCATTTGCCCGGGTGCCTCCATCCCCCTTGTTGAGGCTCTGAGTCTTTTCCTTCAGCTGCGCAGCCAGCTCAGAGGCCAGGTGGGGATGCAAGGGCTCAGAGCAGCCTTTGCTGGTGCCGGGGCTGCGAGGAGCATCCCTGTTGTCCCCAGCCCGCCACTCTGGCTGGAAGGTGCCCATCTTTCGGAATGCGTTCTGCACCACCCCATTGATGCTCTCTGTTGGCTCTGAGGCAGCTTTGCTCCTCTGTTTGGGCTTGGAGGGTGACTGGGACACCCCAGAAAGACTGGCTTTGCCCTCAGGGACGCCAGGATCTTTTGGTTGCTTCTGTGCTTTCTCCTTGCCCCGTGTGCTGCCCTTCTCCTCTGCTCTGCCCTGCACGCCAGCTGATGTCTCGCTTGGGCTCCTCTTCCTCTTGGCTAGGCCCTGGCCTTGATCAGGGCTGCTGGAGCATGCAGCTGCTCTCTCCAGGGAGTGGCTAGCTGCTGGCAGTGAGTTGGACTGGCTGGAGTTGTACCTGCCGTGGATCCAGGAGACTTTGGGCTTTGTGGCTGGGTCTGGGGGACGGGGCTTGGTCCTTTCTGGGGATGGTGGCTTCCCAGGGCTGCAGGACTCTGTGGTGGCATCCTCCTCCTCCTTGGACTGCTTAGAGTGACGGGCAACTCGGGCGTAGAGTGCTGCACCAGCTGAGCCTGAGTCGCAGGAAGAGCGCTCGCTGTCCGAGGACTTGAGCAGAGGTGTTTCACTGCTGTCGGCTGGGAAGGCTCTGACAGAGCCCATCTCTTTCAGGAAGGTGTATTCTCCTGCTTCCTCCCCACTAGCCAGGGCCACCAGCTTGTCCCCGGGGCTGGCAGGTGTCCCCCTGTCCCTGCTGTCACCCACACTCTCTGTGGGAAAAGAGCACAGGGGTGTCAGGCAGGGATGTGCCCATGGAGGGGAAGGACCAAGGTGATCCCACAGCATGGATGGATGGCATCCCACCTAGCTGCTCCTCTGCACCCCAGTGTGTCCCCAAGTGTCCCCATTCCCTCCTCTCAGTCAGGGATCCCAGCACAAGAGGGCTCTTAAAAAAACCCTGGGGCAGCAACAACAAAGGAGGGAGCTCTGAAACTGCATGGGAGTGCATATTGGCACACACATGTGGAGCACAAGGAGCCCACCATGCATGAGTGACACTGCTCCACTGAGCAGGAGGTAGCCTGTGCTGATGGCCTTGAAGTCCCCTACGGAAGTGGCCTTGTACCCCTGCTCACCTTCATGCGGGACACAGTACACTGGCCCCTCATCTGTTGTGTCGAAGGAGGAAAAAGAGCCACGGGATGACCAGGATGGGGAAGGCTGCTCCACCACGGAGGGCGGCTCGACGAAGCTGCAGTTCAGGGTGTTCTCCAGGTCATGGTGGGCCACTGTGAGGGCAAGGAACTGCTTTCAATGCCCGTTCTGCTGGACTCCCCCAGCCTCCACACCATCCAGGAGGGTGGGATGCTGCACAGCTCCCAGATCCCCCCTGCCCAACGTGCTGGTGGGTGCTGGGGACAGAGACAACATCCCAGGCATGGGGTCAGCTCTTGCCACACATCCCCATCAGGTGCCCCAGCTACGTGTCCACAGAAGACATCAACCAGCAATGGCAGTGACCAACACCCCCCATGCCTGGGTATGAGTGATTGTGGGCAGCAGAGCCCATGCAATCCTTACATCTCCCAGCTATCCCCCTTCTCCATGGCAGGTCTCCAGTTGCCCAAATCAAGGATACATATGGAGGAGGAATGAACCACCCAAACCCCTGGGTCCCATGAGGACCCAGTGAGTGTCCTGGTGGTCACCTATGAGCTCTGCAACCCAGCACAGCCACCCCACAAAGAAAGTCTCAGCACTGTGACCATCCAGGGAAAGAAGATTCCAGCTTTAATTGCACTGATCTCCACTTCAGCATCACTGTTTGCGTTGTACTTTTCCTTCTGTTTCTGCAAAAGGAGGTAGAAGGATGCTACAGGAATGGGCTTCACTGTTTTTCCCAGTTCAGCCACTTTTCAACTCCTTTGCCAGCTTCTCCCATCCCAAAGCTGAGGAGGAGCATCCCCCCTCGCCCTGCTGCTGCCTGTCCTGCTGCAGAGCCACCCGCAGTGGAGCAGAGCGGAAGAGGAAAACCACCAGAGAGGAAAAACCTGGTGTTCAAAATATTTTCAGTTTCAGTGGTTAAAAAAAATTGTAAAAGCTGAGTAGTGACAGTTGTCTAGACTGGGAGGGAAGTGCTTTATGTTCGATTATTTTTAAGGCTTTTTGCTTGATAAGTTCATGTCCAAACACAGCCCACAGGGCTTCCCCAGGTGCCTCCAGCTTCAGCATTGTCCTTGGGGTATCCACAGGACTGTGGCAGCAACCAGCTGGATGGAAGGTATGGACGCTCCCAGAGGGCCAGGCAGCGCCAGATGCTCTTGTTTCCTGGCATGGTGGCAAGCTGCCTCCAAGCCAAGGCAGAGCCCTGCTTTGCAGCAAGAGCTGCAAAACCCCCGGGCACAGGAGGGCAACCCCTGCACAGCAGCTGTACCTTGATATTTCCAGGTATTTGTAACCTCTGTCTGCACATCCCAACCACCTAAAGTCACGCTGCAATTTCCTGTTCTGACTGTTTGGTTCTTGCAACACATCCCTCTTGCAATAAAATCACCCTAAGTGTTGCTGGGATGCCCAGCAGAACATCTATTCTTTATTAGGGAATCTGGCTCTGGAGATGCGGAGTCATTAAGCTGATGACAGTGACGCATTGTAGTCCTGCAGAGTTTGGTTTCTTGGAGCAAGGAGTTAAAAAAACCCAAAGCCATGATATTTAAAGAGCAAAGGGCCTGGAGAGGGGGAAGTGGCTGTTTCAGCATGGCTGAAAAACCAAAAAGGGAAAATTAAAAGCAGCCGGCTGGAAGCAGATGAAGGGAGATGCTTCCTTCGAGGAGGTGTGAGGAGTGGCTGGGAGTCAGGGCCATGAGGCAACTCTGGCACTCATATGAGACCCAGGAAATGGCCAAAGGGTAAAAAGAGGATGTGCAGTGCCACCTGGAGCCAGGCTTGGGGTCTCTTGCATGGTCCCCTGGGATTTATCTCCCCTGGCTGATACAACATGGGCTGATGGGACTGGGAGAAATGTGGATGCTTTGTTCAGATCCCCTTCTGCTGCTACTCCCTGAAATCTCCCAGGGTCACAGCATCAGGGTGCTAACTCCAGCCCTGCTCACACAATGGCCAATTGGTCTCAAGACCAGGATGAAGAGGTGAGGAGCTGCAGAAGGGCTGTGGGATGGTGGTCCTGGAGCCCCCTGGCTGTCTCCTCCCCCTCATCACCCTCAAGGCCGGTTGAGTTTTGCTGCTTAGAGAGGAGATGTGGCAGTGGGATGCAGGAGCAGGCACTGCACGGCACAGAGCTTGGTTAAGTCCCAGGGCAACATGCAGCTGAAACCCGTGCTGGTACTGCTGACATGGGAAGAAACCCATGAAACCTTCCACCTGGGAAGGTTCTAGCACACATGGGCTCCTGCTCACCAGTGGTGCCCATGATCATGTTTGAGCCCACAGGGGAAAAATCACTTGGCGCTAGCAAATGCACGGCCATGGTAGTGATACTGCAAGGATGCAAGCAGATCCAGAGAAACCATTTACCAGGTGTCCTTGGCTTCAGCCAGCACTAGTTTCACTGTGACTTCCCTACAAGGTCCTGAGCCCCTCCAGTGCTGACCTGGCACTTGAGATGGGGCATTTCAGCACCCCTTGGGGCAGGGCCAACACAGGGAACAGGTGGCCTCTGCCACCATGTACCAGCCACTGTGGCTTGCAGGTGGAGCCACATGCTGATGTGGCACTGTGGTCACCAGGCATCTCAGGAATGCAGCTGCCACAGGCACCTCAGCAGGTCTCCCTTGCTCAGGGTGGGGGCTGGAGCCATAGTCAGACCATGCACCAGAGGGACTGGTAGCTGCTGAAACCCACGTGCAGGACAACGCTATAAACACAAGGCAAGCCCTGACTAAACCTTTCCCTCCAGTGAAATAACAACCCTCAACCCCACAACCAGGCTCTCAGAACAGTCCCAACCCTGTTGGGACCTGGGACCATCCTGAGTGCCCTGTGGCACCCTGGCCTTTCCCGGGGCTCCTGCTGCCCTGCGTACACAGCTGCCCCAAGGCCAGCACGGGGAAGGTACAGGCAGCCCCCATGAGACCCCCCTGCCCTCACTGCACACAGGCACCCTCTGTCCTCCCAAGACCTGCCCAGCCCCTTCCACAAACATGGCCTCTGTTACCCTTGCAGCAGGAATGTTTCCCCAGCTCCGGTGCACCCTGCACCAGAGCAGGGCTTTGCAGTGCCCCACACAGTGAGCAGCTGTCCCCCTGCATTGATGCTGGAGCTGGGGCACGGCATGTCAGGATGGGGGCCACCTTCATTTCCCACTCAGGATGGGGAATGGGTCCTGGCACCAAGCTGCTGTGCTCCAGGATGAGCCTGCTTGGGGCATCCCACCAGCATTTTGACCCCCAGGGAGGTGCAGAGCTTCAGAAGAGGGGCACAAGGCTGAGCCCCAGGCCAGTGCAGGGTGGCAAGTGCTGTCTTCACCCCCGAGTTTATTCTATGAGCTCCTGTCCAAGGCAGTTCATCCCCAGCTCCTCACATCGGGATAAGCGCAGGGAGCATTCAGAGCATGTGAGGGACAGTGTCCCCGAGTTGTCTGGATGCAGGAAGTCCCAAGAGTCTGGATAGGTCCAGGCCAGGAGCTTTGCCAGGTGTGAGCAACCCCCTACAAGCCCGGTGTGTGCCCAGGCAGCATGGGGAGCTCACCTGCCCTTCCATCCTCCACTCTGTTGCACACAGCACTGGGGTGAGCTCTGGCCCCACTGCAGGTACTCTTGCTCCAAGCAGAACTGGGGCAGGATTAGATCAGGATCAAAAGAGAAAATGAGGCATTTTGCTGCTGCAGCAGGGACCATTCCTCTACCTGGGGAACATAAAACCTCAGAATAGCTCAGCAGAGCTCCAAGCACCAGGTACCCACCCTGACAAAGCAAAACAATGCACTTTGAGATATAGACCGAGAATGGGCTGAGCCCCTGTGAGCTAGGCAGCTCACACCAAGCACTGTGACAGTGCCAGGGACACCTATGTCCCTGTCACTGCTCTGCCCCACTCACTGTCCTGAGTTTGGGGCTGGAAGGCATGCTGTGAGTCATGTGCACTGCCCTGCCAGGAGTAAAGACCCCGGGGTGTGGCTGTCTGCCCCTTCCCCAAACCTCAGCACCTTACCCACGACCTTGGGTAACTTCTGACGGCGCAGGGGGATGCGGGGGAGCTTCATGCTGATCCGACTGAAACGCCCACACAAGCATCTCGGTGGCTTCTTGGCTGCTGCTGGGTCCTGGCTGGAGCTGTGAGAGAAGGTGATGGCCCCATCAGAGAGGCACTGTCACCCACCTTGTGGTGAGGACAGGCTTGAGAGTCAGGAGCTCAGGGATGCTGCAAACACAAAGGGGTTTCAGAACAGATAATGGGGCAGATGGAGTTGCCCAGGGCACATGGGATTGTGGACCTGCTGAGGCTGCTGTCAGCCCTGGGCACCAGCTTGCACCATGCTGGGACGCAGAGCAGTGCCAGGGGATGGTGGTAAGGCCAAATCTGGCTATGGCTGTTGGCAGCCTGGCCCCAAAACACCCACAAGGCCTGACTGAGACCCTGAATCTTTAAAAAAATAAAAATCATCCCAACCCCAAAACAAACACATGGCTTCACTTTATTTGTTTTCAAGGTTCCTGGAGCCGAGGTTTCAAGCAATTATCTGCAGCCACAGGAGCGAGTGGTTCTGCGTGTTGAAGCCAGGCAACCTGCAACACGCCTGCCGCTGCCATGGTCCCTTGGGATGCACTAGAAAGGGATCGAAAAGCACCGTGGGTGACCCAGCTGTTTGGGGACACTGCGGAGGTCTAGGCATCCTGGCAGAGAGGAAACTGTTTTAAGCCACTTGCCCTCTCCCTATGTGATACCTCACCACGCAGGGCTGTGTTTGTGCTTTCATCTGCAGGATAATCACATGCAGCCCCCAGGCTCTCCAAGCCAGATGTGCCGGGCTGGAATTGAGCTGGCAGGGCTCTAAGGAGAGGCTTCTGGAAAATTCCTGTGTAGCAGCCGGCAGCATAAGTGCAGGTTTTCTCCACAGCTAGAGTTGCTCCCACAGCCTGCTTATCCCTTGCTGAGACGCACATGCCTTGCCCTGCTTGCAATGGGGCTATCCCCATCCCCGTTCCCATGATAGGATGTCACCTGGTGCTGCTGAAATGCTGCCAACATCCTGACCTTGCTGCAGGAATGAACCCTCCTTGCCCTGAACATCCCCATGTGAGACATCTGGCAGTACCGCAGCCCATCACCCTTTTGGGGTTTGTTCTGGGGGGTTTAGTCACATCTTGATCACCCTTCTGTATTCTAGGGTTCCCTTTGGAGATCAGCTCCCCAGAGACTGGAAGGGACCTGGTGGGTCTCCATGAAGTGATGGCCCATGAGAAGGAAACAAAGTCAGGGAGAGGGACAATAGTCTTGGAATAGGCTGCCCAGGGAGGTGGTGGAGTCACCATCCCTGGAGGCATTTAAGAAGCATTTAGATGCTCTACTTAGGAACATGGTTTAGTGGTATGTTAGTGATACGTATGGTTGGACTTTATTATCTTAGAGGTCTCTTCCAACCTCAATGATTCTGTGATTCTGTGGAAAGGAAGTCCCCAGGCAGGGCTCACGCCAAGCCCCTCCATCTGCCCTCCCAGCTGCATGCTGCCCTGAAGATGCAGAGGGACCTGATCAGACCCCAGGGACCTGCAGGGCACATGGTGCTGGGTGGGCAGTGACATCCCCACAGCAGTGCTGCCCCAGTGCGAGAGCCTTCCTGGCCCTGGCACTCACCCGCAGGCTTCATCCTTCTTACGGCAGACACAGCAGCAGCAGAGCAGGGAGAGCAGAAGGATGAGGAGCAGTGCCAGGAGGGCTCCTGCCCCAATCACCCCCATCCGCTGGTTGGCCTCTGCAATACAAAACCCTGTGGTCAGCCCTGGTGATGCCCCATGGCAGAGTCTGGCACCCTGGCCCCTGCCTGCTGGCACTCACCCATGTGGCAGGCACCAGTCAGGGGGTCACAGGCACCGTCGTGGCAGCTGCAGGCTTCGGCACAGTTGGCTCCGTAGCGGCCGGGTGGGCAAGTCAGGTTACAGCTGGAGGGAAGGAAGGAGTGAGTGAGAGCCCTCACCACCCTGGCTGCTGCCTCCTCCCAAACCCTCCATGCTATTGGGAAAAGCAAGGGGGACTTCTCCAGGCTGCTCTGACACAGTCAGAAGGACCCCTTAGAACCCCAGGGAGCAGGAGCCCATCACCGGCCCAGTGGCTTCACCCAGTGCTCAGGAGATTTGCCCCAGCTGCACCTCAGATGCTCTCGCTGCTCCCTGCATGGGGCTTTACAATTAGTCGCAGCAATTATGAAAAGTCGTTAACCCAGCAGAAACACCTAAGGACACCTCAGCATCACAGGCAGCACTCCAGCTCAGCTTGGCTGAGCTGAGCAACCCAGGGCTGCCACACACAAAGCCATGGCAGGCACGAGCCTTCTACTTTTTTGGCCTCCAACAAGAAAATACAATTGAGTGGCCCCAAGACATCTGCTCTGTCAGTGGACCCTCCAGGTTCAGCTAAGCCCTGTGTCAAATCCCCCTCCAACAGTTCAAATGACCTCCCTGTCAGTGTCACCAAGGCAATGGGACACACATGAACAGGGACCAACCTGTAAGCATCAAGGACTTGAGCATGGAAAATTTGTGCCAGGCACACGCCAAAGCAGTTGGAGCTCTGACCTTCTGTCCCAGCAGTGGGACAGGCACTGCTGAAGGACCTGGATGGATCCCGGGGATGTTAACAGCGCTGCTGTGCACCAAACCCTCCACCAGCTGTTCACTGGCAGCAGCATCCCAGCCTAAGCAGCTGCAGCCATAAGGAGACAGTGGGCCCCAGCCCAAACCTGCTTTTCTGGGAGCACAGCTCCCCCAAGACCTTGGCGCGGTGCCCAGAGGCAGCTCAGCCCATTTCATTCTCCAGTGACTTGCAAAGTGCCGCCTGGGCTGAGGCTCATGCCTGCTAGACTTCGTGCGCTTGCTGGGATAGGCATGGAGACCTCACACGTGCTCTGAGCAGCTGTGCTGGGGCAGGAGCTGGGATATTCCCTTGGCAACCCAAGCCTCCTCAACCTGCTGTTTAGACCCACATTTCTGCCCCAGGCTTAGATTCTGGGAAAGCAGAGCAAGCATTTGTTTTTCCAAGAGGGTCCCAACACCTCTGAGAATGATGATGAGGAGAAAAACAGCTTTGTGCACACCACAGATAATTTATCAGCCTTTCCTTTGGCATCCTCCCCATGTGCATCTGAGACAACACCCCTGCAAGCTGAGGACAGTGCTTCTGCCTTCCTTACAGAAATAATCTCCTTTACAGCAAAATTACACCCTGCTGACAAAAATACTAGTTTGCAGACAGCTCCAGGGATGTCTGAGCACCAGGGAAGTCCCTTAGCCCACCCAGCATGTGCTGGTTGAGCATCCTTTGGGATGCTGTGGGGGCTGAGGCTGTATCCTGACCATCCTGGGTTCCCACATTCCCGGTGCTGTGCCAAGGTCTCAGAAGTTTAATTCACTCACTGCCCTCCAGCACTGTGCCAAAAGTGCCAACACATACCCCTGGTGAGCACCGGGACCCCTTTATCTCTGTCTTTGCTACTGGAGGTGGCAATGATGCCCAGGCTGGGCATCCTGAGCAGGCACTGGTGCCCAGCTGGCTCTTCCAGCAGCACAAATAGTTGAGGAAGACCCCAAAAAACCTACCTCAAATGCAAACACCCCCTGTTTATTTGCATTGAGGGAAACATGGGCACAGGCAGGATGCCAGCTCCAAACCCTTGTCCCTGCCATCACCCTTGCAGTTAATTGCTGGGAAAATCCGAGCAACACCCAGCAGGACCTGCGGGAGCTGTTTGTGTGCCCCAGCCAGGTGGAAACGCTTTCCTCACCTTTCCAAACAGCATTTCAGTCCCATGCTGGAAGAAACACCAGGTTGATGTCCCTTGTGCCCCTTCTTTGGGCAGGTGAAAAGGAGAGGACTGAGGGGTGAGAAAGACCCCAGCTGAAGCTGCAGCTTTGCAGCAGAAGCACCCCATGGATGCCATGCATATGAGGCTGTTTGCTATTCTGGGATGTGGTTTTCTCTCTTCAGCTACAAATTCTGCCCTGGACTTAAAAAAATAGAACCAACAAACCACTGTTCAGTTAGCAGCGTTTGTTTTTGCCACACAGGCATTTCCTACGGCAAACCCTCTCTCTCGTAGAGTTACCTTGCTGCTAACAGCTCCACGAGAGCATCCTTTCACCTCCGCTCCAAGAATCATCCCAGTAATTGCCCACGAGCACTTCCACTGCAGGAAACCTTTTGACAGGAACCTTGTAGGACCCAAGGGGACTGGAGGTGCCAGAGCACCACCTGTGACCCCAGGTGCACCCTGAAGCATGCCCGCTGTGGCTCACTTACTAGGTGCCATGGGAGCCAGGGCGACAGAGGCACTGTCCAGTCTCGAAGTGGCACTGGCCGTTGACGCAGTCACTGCAGACGAAGGCACAGTTCTCCCCATATGTCCCGTTCCGGCACTTGGTTTCACACCTGGGGGGGATGATGGCAGGTGGCTGGAGCACCTATGGCTCCTGAGAACCTCTGGCATCCCCCCAGCCCTCCTGCCTGCAGTGAGGAGATGGGGCTCTGTGTGGTCAGTCCCATTTGGATGCTACGAAGCTGCGGAACCAATCCTGGGCACAAAAGCCAGCGGGACAGCACCCCAGCTTGAGAGCTGAGTGCCACCATGAACACTCAATGTTACCTGGGAGCACAGGGCAGAGGTCTTACAGGCTCCCTCTGGTCTCACGGGCATGCCAGCGGGCTCAGCTCACCCCTGTCCTCCTCTCCTGGCTGCAGAACCCCCCAGTCATCCTTGGTCCCCAGGCAGGGATCAGCAGGGAGGCTGGGCATCACTCTGCAAGGGCCCACCTCTACACCCATCTGCACTCACCGGTCTCCAATCCAGCCTGGGTTGCAATGGGAGCATCTGCCATTGATGTGGTTGCAGGTGTGGCCATCCCTGCAGGGGGGACAGAGCTTCTCACAGCCCTCTCCGTAGAAGCCAGGTGAGCAGGGCTGGTCGCACTTGGTGCCATTCCAGCCAGGCTCACATGTCAGGCAGCGTCCATCTGCCACAGTGCATGGCTGCAGGCTCTTGCACTGCCCACACCTGCAATGGCCAAGGGGGAGCCTGTCACCTGGTATAGCATCTTTAAAACCTCCTCCCACTACCTCCCACTAAACCCATGGTGCCAGATCAGGCCCAGCGGGGTCTGGTCACTCACCGTCTCCTGCAGCCTTGGCCGTAGAAGCCAGCTGGGCACGGCTCACGGCAGTACTTCCCCCGGTAACCTGGCTCACATGTGCAGGTCCCATCCACCTGGTTGCACTTGCCCTTGTAGCACTGGCAGTAACGGTCACAGCGAGGCCCAAAAGTCCGCTCCCGGCACTGGCAGCGACCCGTGAACTGCTCACAGGGTGAGTTGTTGCAGGAGCACTGGTTGTTGCAACCGCGGCCCCACCAGCCAGGCTGGCACAGGCAGTTGCCTGTCTGCTGGTCACACTGGGAGTTGTGGCTGCAATAGCAGGAGCTGGAGCATTGGGGTCCCCACCAGTTGAGCTCGCAGGTGCATTTGCCTGTCTTCTGGTCACACTTGCCATGCTTGCAGAGGCAGATGTTCTCACATTTGGGACCCCAGCGGTTGGGGTTGCAGGTGCACTGGCCCGTCACATCCTCACATTGCCCGTTGGGGTGGCAGCTGCACATCTCTTTGCAGTCGGGACCCCAGAACTGCCGGGGACACTCTGTGGGCAGAGACATCAGCCCTGACACTGCCATGGGACAGCCCCACCACCAGGCATGAGTGGAGACCCCCAGTCCCAATAGAACCTCTCAACTACACTCCCCCAACAACTCCTCCCAGTGCACTAGATCTCAGAGGAGACCCCTCTAAAGGGATGATGCCCTGGGGACAAAGCCAGGGGGACGGTCAAGGGCAGAGCAAGAGCATCTGAAGCTCCATCCTTGATGCTGTTGATCTGCTCAACCTAAGATGAGTCAGCACCCCAGGGCCATCACAGGGAACCCCACCAAGGACACACAGGTGCACTCACTGGTGTCGCAGTTAGCGCCAAAGTAGCCGTGGCGGCAGCGGCACTCGCCGGGCCGGACGCACACCTCGTTCTCCTTGCAGGTGAAATTCCCCTCGCACATGGCTGGACAGACGGACAAATGACAGACATGAGCAAGAGTGTTACCAGGTTCATCCCTGCTTCCCCAAACCCCCACAGCCCTGCAGAGCAGGGGAAAGGGTGTGCATTGGCACACTGGGTGCTACTGAGCTGTGACACTGTGACTGTCCTGGCAAGCAGCTAGACAGACTGGATGGGACCCTTGCAGAAAAGTGCCATCAGCCTCCTGCTGTCGTACTCAGCTCCATCCCTGCCACCAGCCTCTGCCTCGCAGCTTGGCATCATCCCTGTCATCAGCATCCTGCTACCCAGCTCAGCTCCATCCCAGTCACCAGCCTCCTGTCACCCAGCTCAACATCACTGCCACCAGCCTCCTGCCACCCAGCCCAGCTCTGTCCCTGCCACCAGCAGCACCCAGTGGCAATGTCCCTCACTCAGCTCTGTATCACTGGCAGCTCCAGGGCAGAATGGGGAGATGGCGTGGGAGGGTTTCAGGCAGCCATGAGCACTGTTCCCCTCTCCCCCTCCCTGCGTTCCTTACGGACCACAGCAGTGTCACTGCCACCCCCACCACTGCCTCTCCCATGCAGACCACCAGCCCCTAAAGGCCACCAGCCCTTCTGCCGAGGAGACGTTGTGCTGGAGCCAATGTCCAGGGCAGGGCAGGTGCAGGACATGGGTCAGGCAGCACCGCAGTCCTGGCAGGCGCAGGCAGATCCTGCATGGCCCTGGACAAGTCTCCTTAGGAGCCACCAGGAGAGGGAGAGCAGACCACCCATCCCATCCACCTTACCTGTGAGTTCTTAGACCTACGGTGATGGATACTATAGAAACCCCTAAAATAGACAGATTACACAGGTTAGGAGCAGTGAGTCTAATGGTTAGAGCAGGTTGGGGGCGGTGAGGTGATGGGGACAGCTGGCTGGTGGGACTGTCCTCCCCCTGCTGTCCTGGCAGACCCTGTCCTTGTCTCTTCCTGGCAGCACACTGAACGGATCGCCTCATGCTCCTGGCACACGGGCACCCAACGCATGCAGCGAGCGGTTATGAGGGCTCATGCATGGTGGGTTAGTTGGTTACATGGTCTTCACCACTGGCTGTAAACCCCCAACCATCCACCTGCATCATGTGGCAGCGCAGTGGATGAGAGCTCCTGGGCCTTCATGCTGAGCATCCGTGTTGGGCTTGCTGTGGTCCCTGGTAGGAGCTGCAATGCCTAGCATGGTCCCAGATTGGGCTGCCCCGCCTGCAGGCTCGGTGGCCCTTGCCTGCCAAGCCTGCCTGTCCCAGTAGCCTCTCTCCAATGGGAGCACAACAGACATGTGCCTGGTCCTGGTGGCTTTGCCTCCACCAGCAGTTCTGGCTTGGCTCCCCACGTTACTGCAGCACCAATGGGAAATCTCTGGCTGTCATCCCTGCAGCTGCATCTTCTCTGTCCCCACACTTCACCATGGAGGACACTCCACAGTCCCACAGTGGAGGACCCACTGTCTTGGGTCCCAGAGCAGCTACCCGAAATCCCTAGATCCAAAACTGGCCTGCATGGAGAGAAACCCTCAGCCTGGGAGCAGGGGTGATGCTCCCAATGGAAGAGCCCACTTAGGGCTGGGGCACCCCAGGGCATCATTGCGGAGAGAGGAGGGACCCAAGGGCTAGGGTCTGTGACCAGCACCCCAACACTGGGGCTAAGCACCCATTCCATCCATACACTGCTGGTTCTGAGCACCACAAGGAAGCACGATAGCCTGACTGCAGCAGAGGTTCCCAGGACAGGAGGTGCCTGCTGTGGGGCACATCAGGGTGGTCCCTAGTAGTGGTGGTAAAGCCAGGAGGGCTCAGCAAAGGATAGGCAGATGAGCAGTGTCCAACAAAGCAAAATGTCAGCGCTTACCTATTAAACACTCGCTTCCTTGTTGCCTCCATCCTGGGCAGCACATGAGAATCGAGGAGCTGCAGAGGGAAAAAAAGGCACCATAAATGGTTACGACCCCCAGAAAGTCCTGGTCCTTCCCAAAAACCCACCAGGAGCACCAATGTCCTGATGGTGAGAGGTCCTGCTCCCAGTCAGTTGAACCTTGGGTGGGGTCTGCTGCATCCCAGTGGGGCAAGGAGAGCTGTTGGGTCTTCCTTCACTGTGCAGGGAGCACAGATCGGGGGGACTCCCATGGGCACTAGCATGAGATGCCCCATCAGCCAGCCGAGATGACACTGGGAGAGAGGACACGACCAGTTTTTCCCATTAATCAGGAGTGATGAAACAATGAAAGTCACATTTGCAATCACTATTGTAAAAAAAAAACAAACAACTAATCCCAAAGACTCCCAAAAGCTAGCAAAAAAAGGAAATCCTGTAAATGTCCCAGGAGAAAACCAAATGCTCTGCCCGTGAGAGTCCAGCACAGCAGCCTGCTCCAAGATGGATGGGATGGGAAGGTGCCTGGCTTGTCACCCCTTGGTGCTGGACCTCCTGCTTAGGAGGGTGCTGTGGTGAGTGGGTCCAGCAGTGCCTGCACCACCCACATCCCCATGCTACTCTTCTCTGCCTGCCTGCACCCCACTGCCTACACATAACCTCTGTGCCAGGTGCCAAAAGGAGCCAGGAGCAGCCCAGGAAGGACCTGGACAGTGCTGGCAGCACCTGCAAGCCCTCATGGGTGCACGGGCAGCAAGTCCCGCCTCAGCTCTGCCCTGCCCTGCCAGCACTGGGCAGTGAAGCTCAAGGGACCTGAATTTCCACTCAGTACTGTCTGGCCACAGCAGAAAGACCAAACATGACCCAAAACTCAGGTTTGCTGCTCAGTGGCCTGAGGATGGCACCCCAGAGGCAGGCTGGAACTCAGATGGATGGAGAACAGCCAGCTCCTGGGGGACGTCCCCTAAGCATGAGATGGGTGATGCCAATTGCAGGCAGCTGGGGTGTGTCCCTTCAGCTCTTGGGTGTCCTGGAGGGCCACCACCTCCAGGGAGCACAGGATCACCAGCCAAAACATTTTTGGCACAAGCTTGACCCCAGACAACACCAGGATGGGGTCTCAGATCTCCTCAGAGGCTCAGCCGGAGATGTTCAGTTCCCTGCTGGCATGGGACACATGGGGACTAAGCAGGGACACCTCCCTCACACTTGTTCAATGACTCCTCCCAAGCTGGGGATTCACGCCGGCTGTGGGCAATGTGCTCCCTGTGCCATCATACCACAGGGACCCTCTGGGGGGGGGAACCTTGCTGGGGTGACCCACACATCCCTAGGGTGACTCACAATGCTTGGTCCCTGCTGCTGATGGGAATCATACAGGAGCATTACAAACGGCCTGAGCAGACACTGAAGCGAAGGAAACTTCCCCCAGGCTGGTCTGGCAGTGCAGTCTGGAATGCGTTTTGCTTTGCTTTCTTTTTTTTCTCCTTTTCCTCTTTATATGTAACAAATGCAGAAGAGGAGGAGGAGACAGCAAGGAAGTATTCGCTCAAAACCCAGCACAGTCACAGGACCATGTCTGGCTGCCAGACCGCTCTGTCCTGGGGCTGAGGAAAGAGCTGGAAGCAGCCCCCCAGCCAAACGTGGGTACCAGGGGTCTGGACGCAGCTTCCACCACTGGCATCTTGGTGGGCAGCACCCACAGGGCTGAGCTGGGAGCATTGTGTCCCTCTTTTTGTGGCGGACAGTGAAAAATTGGAAAGGAGGCAGAAAACAACCACAAAAATGATTCAAGGCCTGGAAAAAATGCCTTGCAGCTGGAGACCAAAATAGCTCCATCTCTTCAGCCCATCGAAGCAGTCGCAAGACACTGTGATGGCAGTTGGTGTGTGCTCCCTATGCAGGGACCTTGGGGTTCAAGGAGGAGGCTCTGCTCCAGCCAAGTGTGCACAGTCCTAATGGCAAAAGTGGGTCAACCTCTAAACCACGTCCCTGAGGACCAGGTGGGCTGGAGACAAGGTTCTTCTCTGCAGGAGGCTTTGGGGTGCCCTCCCCAAAAACCCTCTCCAGCTGTGTTGGGATGCTCAGGTGCAGGCAGGGAAGGGTTTGTAGTGCCCTGATCCTCCCACACTGTGGCCAAGCCACCCACTATCCCACCTGGGGTTGCTTTCATGGCACCACCCTTTCAAAATTTAGTGTTTGGTGGTTTTTAGATGAAGCCACTGTAGGTTTGTAAGGTGACACTCCTCCACTTGGGAGACCTCCTCCCTTGAACAGCTCAGCTTGGCTACCAAAATGGGCATCACAGAGCCCAAAATGGGCATCATCGCCTTACCTGTGATGAAAGCCCTCAGCTGACAGCGGGGAGCCAGGAACCACTGAAACATGGTGGCAGGAGGGAACAACCCTTCCCACTGCTGCAAGCAGCACTACGACCACTACCAGCCGGGACCTTGGCCCACCCACCACCTCACCAGACACAGGATTTGTGCTTATCTTCGCACTGATACCTAATCTCCTTTTCACCATTCCCACTGATGGCATACCACTCCTCCACCTCATTTATCAGCAGCTTTAACAGCAAGTAAGCTTTCTCCTGTTGCAAGAAGAGAGAGTTGGGATGCAGCACTGGGTAACTGGTGCTCCCTATGCAGCACTTGGACTGGTCCCTGAGCACAGCCACCACTGGACCAGGGTAAGTGCTAGCTGCAGAGATGATCAGCACCCACCAGGGCATGGGCCTAAAACATGCCTCGAGGTCTCAGTTCCTTCAGAGGGCTTGCTCCATGTGCCCTGTGACCATTGGAAGTGCAGTGGCTGGGAGATCTATTTAAAAACTCCCTCCTGACCCACAGAGACATGTCACTGCAGACAGACACAGTGCAAACACAGTTTCTATTTCTTTCTCTTTTCTTCAAAGCACTACAAACACTGGGAAAAAGAAGAAAAAGAAGCTGCATCCGAGATGTGGCCAGAGCTTGGGAGTTTTGCTTATGTGGAGGAAAAGGAGTGGGGATGTGGGCAGAGCTGCGACTTGCAGGGTTGAGTGCTCAATGCCAGATTTGCCCCTGGCACATGGCAACATCCTGCTCATGCCAGGCACCAGCAGGACCTCTGCAAATGCTCTGGGGGGTTCTATAGAGGTGGAATATTTTTTCTTCCTTATTGATATCACACATTGCTCCCTGAAGCATGTGCCCTTTACCTACCCTACCTCTACCTAGCTGTGGAGAGGGCTCCTGTGGCAGGCTCCTTATCCAGACCAATACAGCCCTTCCTAAAGAAAAAGGAGCAGGCTCACACTCCCGAAAGCAGGACAGATGTCCTGGGGCTTGGGTGGGAGCTGCTGCTGGTGGTCCCACGTGAGTCCTCCTCATTCTCAGCCTGCAGCTGGAGCTGCATAGGGGCCCTGTGTGCATGCAGCATGTCCCCAAAGCTCAGAACACTCCTGTCACCCTCCCCACATCCCTAGTGCTCCCCACCCCCCTGCTCCTCCCGAGCATCATCCTGGCACTGAGCTCCTCTTTTCTCTGTGTCACCCAGTTCCCCCCAGGTGGCACACAGGACTCTTGGGATCACCAGGTCCCAGCCAGCAGCACCTCTCCAACCAATGCCAGCTGCAGCTCCCTGACCTGAGCCCAGCCTCAGGGTGTAGGCAAAGACAGAGATCCCCTAGTACAGGCAGGAGTAGGATTGCACACCTAAATGGAAACTCATCAGGGAGAGAAAGAAAAGTAAGTTAAAAAACAAAGATTACCAAAAGAGCACTAGCGAGAGCAGGCCAGGGAAAAGCAATGCCCATGTGTGCAGGGAGGCCTGCATCCCAAAGGGCAGCTTTGAAGACGGTCATGCCAACTTGTAACTGATGATAAAAGAGCTTCAAATTTAGGAGTAAGCTGCATTTAGTACAGAAAACTTTAATACCAAATTGCCTTTTTCTTCTGCCCTAAATAGTTCCTTGAATTGCTACTCGCTAGCCAGGTCTCAGGATGTCACAGGAGGAGCAGAAGCAGAATCCTCTTGAGCCCTCTGAAACTCACAGCTGGCACCTTCGAGGCATGCCTGGATGTGCCAAGAGCCACACAGCTAAGAGTCCAACCAGTAGCTTTATCAACTTTGAGCAGGAGACACAGGGAAGTTCTCCCAAGCCATCTCCAGCCTGGCTGTCCCCGACCCTAAGCACAGGGCAGGACCTCCAGCACCTGCCCTAGATTCTTGGGGCCACTAAGGTGAGTTTGGATGGTGACATATGGGGTGTCCTCCATTTTGAGAGGAGGAGCACAGTAAAGACAGAGGTGGGTGCCAGGGAATGGAAGGGAAGAAGGATCTGCAGAAGGGTGAGGGGTGGAAAATGATGCCAAAATCACCTCAGCATCCTAGGAACCATCCCCTCTCCACCTTGTCTGGCTCCTAGACTGCTTTCAGCCCTTTTTCGCCTCTGAAGGATGGACACCACCACCTGCCCATCCTGCGCACCCTGTCCTTCTCACCAGTGAGTGCCTCTAGTGCACCCCATGGCACCCACTTGGCAGCACAGGGAGCAAGTCCGAGCCACATGGCACTGGATGCACAATCTCCCTCACCTCCATCCAGCAGATGGGGGTGGTGGTATGTGTGTGTGCAAGGGGCCCAGGCACCCCATCCACAGCACTGCAGGGCAGGATGCTGGGAACAGGCGTGAGGACACTGCTCATGTCCCCTCTGCCACCCTGGGATATGGTGGCAGTTTTGCTGGGAACTGGCTCAGCAGTTCATGGGCGGTTAAGGAGGGTCTCCTCCCCACATCATCCCCTGCCCAGGAACAGCACCGTCTGGGAGCTGTGGCCACTCTGGCTCCTGAAAAGCCTTCTTAGGAAACCCAGTCTGTAATTTGAGGAGGGGGCACCAGCGCCCCGCGGCCCTGCTGAATGGAGCCTTTTGTGGCCCCTCTCGCTCGCAGCACATGTTTTCCTTGTGGACTAGTGTGACCTCACATGAGAGATGCAAAGATGCATTTATGGCCTGGGCCCCCCATCAAGGGCAGGGGATTCAGCTCCCCTGGCTGGGCAGGAGTGGCTGTGGGCACTCTCCCCACTTAGCTGGGGCCAGCCTAGCCAAGGAGTCTGGCCAGCACCAAGCACCAAGACATAGTGCTACGGAGAAGCTTCGCCCGAGGTGATGCTCAGCTCCGTGGTACACGGAGAGCACTGGGAGTGGGGACAGGGCAATCTCAGCTCCTGGGGCCCTGCCCCCGGCCAGGCAGGCAGGCTGTGACCCCCAGAGACAGCCAGGCAGTGCTAACATCCACTATCTGAAGCCAAACCCGAGGGTCCTGGAATTGCCAACTCCGCCATCCCAAGCAGCCCAGGGCAGCGCCACCAGGATACCCAGAGCATCCTGCATCCTGCCAGCGCCGGCTAGGCAGCGGGAGTGGCCCCGGCGGGTGCAGGACCGGCCCTCCACAATGCAAGCCGATCCCCGGGGGCGCCCAGGACCGGTTCCCCACAACAGAATCGGCCCTGGGGATGCAGGATTGCCTCCTCCCTCCCCCCCA
>VWZO01000235.1:54023-69139 GCA_013396975.1 Bucco capensis | reverse complement strand
CAGAGCAGAACCGGCCCCGGGGGGCACACGAGTGGCCTCGGGGGCATCCAGACCGGGCTCCCCGCAGCAGGACTGACCCAAGAAGCAGGACCGGCTCCCTGCAGGACGGCTGGGGATGAGGACAGGTTCCCCCGACACCCCGGCCTCGCTCGGGCTCAGTTTCTCGCCCCTTCCCCGGTGCCCGGTTTCCCCCGCCGCAGCCCCGCACAGGACGGACTTTGTCTTGGAAGGTGCCCAGCGCGGCGGCGGGCCCAGGGGTGGGGAGCGGCGGGGCAGGGGCTGGCCAGANNAGGTGCAGGGTCTGTCCAGATCTCCCGGCCTCTCCGCACCCCTCCGCGCCCCGGACTCCGATCCACCGGTCGGAGGATCCCGTCCCGCCCCGCCACACCTGCCCGCCCCGCCGCTCCTACCCGCCAGCCCTGCAGACGTTCCTGCCGCGGGGGCTCAGCTCCTGCGCGACTCCGCGGCACAGCACCAGCACCAGCACCAGCACCGCGGCTCCGGCCCGGGCGCGGCGGGGCGGTCGCAGCCCAGGGGCCGCCATGACCCTCGGAGCGGCGGAGCCCGGCTTGACCCGGCCCATCCCATACGGGGCTGGGCGCTGTCCCCCTCGTCCCCAGCCCCGGCTCCGCCGTACCCGGTACCCGCCCTGCCCCGGCTGCTGCTCGGCGGGCGGAAGCCGCCGTGCGAGCGCTGCTCCGCCGCCGCCTCCCCCGCGCCCCTCTCGGCAGCGGCGGGAGGGGCCCCGTCGCCAGCCAGGAAATTCCGCATTGGTTCCCCTGACTGCGGGCCAGGCTCCAGGGGCCGCCGGCCGCTGCCTCCCCAGCCGCGGGGTACTGCCGCCCCGACGTCCTCGACCAGCCCGGGAGTCTCCACCGGGGAGGCAGCCCCGGGGGACCGGGGAGGCCTTCTCATGTTTCCCACTTACTGCGAAGCGAGGGTCCAGTAGCTCCCACGTCTCTGGGAGTCCTGGGAGTCCAATGGCCCCAGGGTTGGGTTGGCCTTGGGGTCCGGCAGCACCGGGGTTCGGCTGCAGTGCTGGTTTGGCAGCTCCGGGTCCCCGGGAGTCACTGGGAGTCCAGCAGCCCCAGGGATCCAGCAGCTCCAGGGGTCCAACAGCCCTGGGTGCCCAAGGGGTCAGACTGTCCTAGGGGTCTGGCAGCCCCAGGTGCCCAACAGCCCCAGGGTCTGGCTGTCCTGGTGATCTGGAAGTCCCAGGTGTGCAACAGGACTGGGATGTGGCTGTCCTGGGGGGTCTGGCAGCCCTAAGTGCCCAGCAGCCCCAGTATCCAGCTGACCTCAGGATCCAGCAGCTCCAGGGGAGCAACAGTCCCAGGGTCTGCCTGTCCTGGGCGTCTGGCAGCCCCAGATGTATGGCAGTCCCAGCGTCCAGCTATCCTGGTGGTCTGGCATCTCCATGTGTCTGGCAGTCCCCAGGTGTCCTACAGCCCCTGGACCAGCCTGTTGGGAGCCACGCAGGGACCCATGAGAGCCAAGGGAGCATGATCCTGAACAGAGACACAAGGGCTGTGTGTCTAACTAACCTAAGGGCTGGTTAGGACTTCAGAAGGACTGCTTAACCCACCATCAGGACACAGCTGGGAATCAGAGGGACGCACTGATCCCTCATAGTGGTCCCACGCCTCTAGTTCACTGGAGGAGCCAGGTCAATGAGCCTCCTCATCTTGACAATACAGCAATACTGACTGGGCCAGAGTTTCCTCAGCCACCACTCTGTGCCAGCTGGCTTTTCAGCTATTCAGACACTGTGAGAGATAGGTCAATCTTGTCTGATCTCCAGGGACATCTGACAGCACCATACAGTGAAAGTACGGATGGAGGACACCCTGATCATCTCCTATGTGGTAGCACAAATGCTACCTAGATAGGTGCTGAGTGCTGGCTGCATCCAAGGAGCTGTGGAAGGATGTATGGACAGTGTGCATCTCCCATGGAGCTGGGTCTGAAGGCCACATAGCTCCAGGGGTTTCTTGTGGATGTGGAGCCTTCATCACCATAGCCATGAGTTGGGCAGCATTCTTCTGAAGAGAATTAGGGAGTTCTGGGTGGTGTCCTGTGCACATTCCCAGCCCTGGGATCCCTTCACTGAGCAAAGAAAAAATGAGTTTGATGCATTCTCATCACAAACAGCCTCTGCTGTTTGCAGTACATGGAGCTGATGTGCAGGGAAAGTTTCTATTCACTCAGACAAGACATTCCCAATGGGGATGGCCCTGGTGGTCTTACTGGTGAGAATTAATCTTTTTTGTAGTTTCATCCCCAATCAATGTGACTGCAAGAGTCTCACCAACCTCCCAATGCCTAGCCCTGGGCAGTGACTTGTGCAAAGTGCACAAGCAGTTTAAGATTTGCAGAACTGCACCCTGCAAGCATGCATCGTGCTTTGCACTAGCTTTCAGAGACTGCCTCAGAAGCCGTTAACAACCTGCAATTTGGATAGTCAGGGTTGTAACATCCTGGCCCATCCCTTGTCTGGCAGGGTGCAGCAAGCCCAGGCCATGTGGCCTTTGCATGTGCGATTCCACAGCAGGCAGCAGCTGGGACCCTCTGTGGCATGAAGCTGGGAAGGCAAAGCCGTACACACTCTTCCTTCTCACTGAGTGACATTTGCATTGGGCTACTGGAGGGGACTTGGATTGCAGTGACCTGCAGTGACTGTGCCTCTGCCTTTACCTCATTTTCTATGCCACGGATGTATTAGCAGGTTGTGGCCAACAGGAGCTGGCAGCATTCTTGGTGCAGAGGAAAAGTCCGGTCGTTTACCCAGTATAATCCACTCCCCTTCCTTCTCAGACCTGAGCTTTCAAATCGGTTTGTGACCACTGGGTTGCTCTCCATTTCCCCGTCTGCAGCCCTGTCACACTTCACATGCACCCAATCCTCTTCCACATGCTCAGCAGCAGCACCAGAAAGCACCATCTCTTGCCCAGCATCCCCTGCCTCCACATCCTTCACCTGCCCCCCCTGCTGTTGCCCCATCCTGCTCACAGGACCTGTCTGGAGGGTGACCCTGTGTCTGGTCCAGGAATATCAAGAACATGGTGGCCCAGCAGCTCAGAGGTGTGAGGAGCTTCCTTGGGATGACTCTCAGTTCTGAGCTCAGCATACCACGGCCATACCACCCTGAGAAGGCCTGACCTCGGAAGTCAAGCAGTGTTAGGCCTGGTTAGTACTTGGATGGGAGACCACCTGGGAAATACAGGGTTGCCGCAGGGTCTAGTTGGGGATGTCCCTGTCCACTGCAGGGGGTGTCGGAGATGACCTCCAGAGGTCCCTTCCAACCCCAAACCATTCTGTGATTTCTTTCTGTCCAGGAAAGTGGGTTGGGGAGAGGTTTAACTCTAGAGCTAGCCAGGAAGCTGGGCTTGGCAGTTATATCCCCATGCCTCCTCGGCAGCTGTACCCACCTGGAGCTACGGCCACGCTCCAACTGTTTCCTTAACTGAGATTCACCTCCTATCCTGCTGTCTCCATCACCTCCCTGCTGCACTGTGCTCCTCTGCTCAGATCCAGATGAGCCAGGGCAGTGTCACACTTTGCTCATACTGTTGACTTGTGCAAGGACGCACTTGCTTTTGCCTGTTTTCTTGGCTTCTGTAAACAGCTCTGCTCTTTTTGCAAGCAGGCAGCATATCCCATGCTGCTCCATTTTTACTGGGTCTAACCCCCACCAGGGCAGGGGTTGGGCCGTAGGTGCAGAGATCAGCTGCTCCTCCTGAAGATTCTGCTGGCTGGTACCCAGAGCCTGGAGAAGCTGCTGAGGATGCTGCAGGGAAGAGGTGGCAGGAAGGTTTAGGGTGCTCAGGGGGTGTCATGGTCTGTGCTGGCTGGTGCTGCCAGGTCTGAGTGCTGGCAGTGCCCACAAGGCATCATGCACTCATCCTGTCTCTCCTGCTGCACTGCCCTTGTGTGAAATAAGTCTTGATACTTTTCAGTACACCACCATTTGCAGCTCCTTTTTCAGATTCCAGGCTGGAAAGGCCCTGCCATGTGTTTGCTTCCTGTGGAACTGTGTTTTGGAAAATACCACAGTGAAAAGAAACCCAGCACTAAAGGATTTCCAACACAAAACTAAGGAAAAATACATCGTTTTGTTGAGGGTTCCATTCTTTGTCTGAGTGGCAGGACTGCACGGCAGGGCTAGGGGGAGGCAGACATATGGGGAGCTCGTCACTATCCTAAGGGATACAGCCAGGCTCTGCTCCTCGGAAGAAGCCCCCCCACTCACTCCCTGCACCCGGCATTTGAGCGCAAAGCTGCCAAGATGCTGCTGCCAAGCGATGAGCTATTTCCCCTTGCAGCTCCCTCTGCGGCCAGCAGCCTTGTAAGCAAGCAGGCTGCAGCATGGGCTGCTGGCCTGCCTACCACCATCCTGTGCCTCCTCTTTTGTCGAGACAAGCAGAAAGCAGCTTCCAGCAGCAAAAGCTCTAGAGTGGAGAAAGCTTGAGACACAGGGAGGGTTTGGTTGGGTCAATGCACCCAGAAATGAAAGAAGCAGTTGCTATTTGCTGGCTGAGCATGTGTAAAAGTTGCTGGGATTATGGGGGATTGCAAGGCCATCTAGTCCTCTGGGTAGACAGGAAGCAACACCCTGCACCTGGAGCCTATGCACATTAAACTGCAGCACACAATCTACAGAGACAAAGAATTCTTTAGGTTGGAAAAGACATTGAAGATCATCAAGCCCAACAGCTAATCCAACAGTGCCAAGTCCACCACTAAACCATGTCCCTAAGCACCTCTGGGGATAGTCAGAGCTGTCCTTTCTGTCCTGGAAGGAGGGCAGGGGAGAGGTTTAACTCCAAAACATGGGACTCAATACTGTCTGTGTACATTTGCATGAAGCTGCTGGCCTGGATACTGTAACATCTGCTCCTCCAATCTCTACACAGGTGCTAGCTGTGTTGCTTGGGCACCTAGCCAGACTTGGCAGAGCCCAGTCATGGGGCAGCAGTGTGCTCCATGCCACTGCCACAGCATGCTGCATGGGCTGGAGAGGCAGCACATTATTTCTCCTTGAAATAGCAAGAGTCCTGTAAAGGCAGATCTTGGGGTGGGGAGAGGCTCTCCCACAGCTGCCCTCCCCTCTCCCTAGGCTGGGCATGTAGAGTTGCCCAGTGGAGACTTGGCCACACAGAGCTGGGCCCATTCTGTCTGGAGGTTGCAGAATGCTCCAGGGCTCTCAACTCCCCTCAAGCCCATCATAGACAGCTCCACAGCTTCTCCATTCTCAGGCCCAGGGAAGTCTGGCCTCACTCAGTACAGCCTATGTCTGGCTCCTTTTCCCAAGCCCTAGTCCTGTCTAAGGCCAAAGCATGCAGCTGGAAGGGTTTAAGAGCAACCAGTAACCCTCTCTTTGAGACCAGGGCAGCAAAGCACAGCCCAGGGCCACATGGCTGCCCAGTAACTCCAAGAGAGACAGAAGCAAGAACAGTTATGATTTAATCATCACCATTCTGTGCAAATCCAGTGTACAGCACATCCAAGCTGTGGTGCAGCTCCTGGTGCTCTCACAGCCACTGCCCCTGCCCACAGCACAGACCTGGTCTATCACCAGACCAGGGACCATGGGCACAGCAGAAACCGTGCAGGGATAGGGCCAGCCCATTCCCTTTGCTCCTCCTGCCTTGCTGGATGTGTGCCTGAGGATGGATAGTCCCAGGCATCTTTGACACTGCTTAGCCCAGTGGGATGGGGAAGAGCCTGGTCCTGTCCAGGACCTGCCCAGTTCTGGTCTGTGTAAAGCTGGTTAGCAGCCAAGTGGTGGCTGTCCTAGGAAAGGCACCAGGGATTTTACTGCCCTGCCCATTAACCCTTCACAGGTCTCTGGGGCCTCTGCTTTGGCATCTGCATCCATGGAGCCAGAAAAGACCAAGCCAGAGCCCTTGCAGAGGTTGGAGTTGCTTCTGGCCGAGGCCAGCTTGTTTCTGAGCTACTCAGCCTGCCCTGGACCCGAGTCCATGACACAATGCAAGGAGACCAAATCTTCCTGTGCAATCCTGCAATGGGAAAACCCCAGGACAGCATTCACAGAAGCAGGGGAGTCTCCCCACTTCCCCTGAGTCCACAGGGCAAACACAGCTCAAGAGCCTCTGGGACAGCAGAGGGACACTCCACGGGGCAGTTCCAGCTGGGGCAACCTACAGCAGTGACCTCCAGAAGGTGTACGTGGTTCAAACAGCAACAAGAACATGTCTCCTGCCAGTAAAAAGGGTGCTGGGGTGGGGCAACTGCAGCAGAAGGAGGATGGGTATCAGCAACAGTGGTTAGAGGTGAAGGCACGGGAGGCCGTGGATACCACAGCTGGGGCTAGTCGTTAAGGGCTGAAGAGGCTGCCTGCAAGAAGTCTCCTCTTGACCTCCCTCCAGAGCAGGTCCCGCTCCCGGTTCACCCTCTCCATGAAGCCACGGTTCTCCTGGGCCCGCCGGGACAGGTAGGGCAGGACTTCATTCACTGGGCCATAAGGCACATACTTGTAGACAGGGAAACCAGCCTGACCTGGGGGGGGAGATGCAGGTCAGGGGGTTACTGGGATGGGCAAAGAGAGGAGATCAAAACAAAAAGTTAAAAAAAAAAAAGGGATGGTGGTGGTGGTGGGAAGAATGGAAAGCACCTCCCTCCCTTCCCTGGCAGCTGTCCTATGCCCCTAGGGCTGTACTGACAGATCCAGGGGCAGGAGGGTCACAGCAGCTGAGGCTGAGCTGCCCGGGCTGGGGGAAGACAGCACATCTCTCCTCAGCTCAGCACAGGAAGCTTGGGAACACACCGAGGTCACCAGGAGCCCTGGGAATGTTGGCAGCCAGGGCTGGGCCAATTCAAGAAGTGTTCGACCAGAAACATCAAGTTAACACATTTTTCCACCATGAGCAGAGGAGGCTGTAGCCAGGCAGCTAAATCCTGCTCATGGGGGTTGCTCCAGGACAGAGCAGTGTCCACCTGGGACAGCTGTCTGGTCAACCCCCTGCTGCTCTTCTGGCCTCAAGTCTGTGCTCCAAGCATGGGGATCAGCCCCTGACCTCAGCTATGCTACCTGGTCCCTTGCATGTCCCCCTGTCTAGGTCCCTGGGAGCTCTGCTCTGCTGCCTGTACCAGTAGCAGGAAGAGGGAACAAGGACATATGAGGCTGCTGCTGCTCTGTCCAGCAGACAGCCCACTACTTAGTGTGCACCTCCAGCAGAGCAAAGCAACATTCCCAGCTCAAGGAGGTACAAGAGAGGTTTGCTGGCTGCAAGGATCAGCCACATATACGAATATTCCAATCTCAGCTTGCAGTCTAAAGGAGGAATCTCTCTGCCCAGCCATCATGGTCTCATGGGGTCTCCAGATGTGATTCTCTACCTACATCCTCCCCAAACTCTCTGTAGGGGTCACAGCACTCCACACAGCTGGAGTAAAGGCAACAAGACACTGTTCTCGGACAGTCTTGCTCTCTGACAGACCCATAGCCTGGTCCCACCCATCCTTCAGACCACACAGCAGCTGCTCAGGGTCAAGGTGGGGCACCAACATGTCCGCTAAACCCTCCCTGCTCCCAGCACTCACCCAGGGGGAACGTGATCTGGTCACACATGCCCAGCAGCTGCCCAAAGCACACCTTCTTCTCTGATGGATGGAGCCCAAGCTCCATCATCCTGCAAGTCAAGCCTCAGCATTAGGGAGAGTGGAGACAGCACTGCACATAGGGACAACGTCCCACCAGATGAGTAGGGATCATCTCCAAGTATGAGAGCATGGCACTGACCACATCCCAGATGGATGCTGAGATGTGAGGACGAGAGTTTTGTTTTTGAAACAGCCTCTGGGTTGGGAAGTGGGGCTGGGTCTGTAGTCACTGTGGGATACTGTGCTGCACCCCAGCTCCAAGCCCCAGCTGAAGCTCCAAGCACCAGATGGGAAGTAAGATCCCACGAAGTGAGCACAGAAGAGACCTCACAAGCCACAGCATCTCTCACCACAGCTCTGCTGGGCCCTCACATCCCTTGAGCTGCCAGTGTCTACCACACCACACTGGCCCCTCAGCACCTACCTGTGCAGGGTGAACTTCACTGTGTCCTCATTGTGAGATGCCACCATCACGCTGGCTTTCCGTCTATGCTTGATCTCCTCCAGGATATAGTCCAGGCACCTGTAAGACAGTGTGGGGCTGCATGGTGAGGCTACTTGAGCCTATGCCTGGTGAGATGGCAGAGAGAAGCATGGCTAGGACTGTCCCCTACCTGTGGTACATCTCATTGGTCTTCTCATAGGTGGGGTTGATGGGATCCTCATAGCCAATCTTGGCTGCCCTCTCCCGCTCCTGCTCCATGTAGGCACCACGCACCAGCTTGGTGCCAAAGTGCCAGTCCTCCCGGCGTGACAGCTCCACATCCATCATCACATTGTCATAAGCCTCCTGAGACCAAATGGCACAAGGTCATTGCACCAGAGCCACTTCTGCCCTGGGCTTTCAGGCAGCCAGCTCCAGAGTTGCCATTGCAACAGCATGGTGTCAGAAGCCAAGGTGCATCCAGCTGCTCCAGCCTCCTGCTGGACCTCACCTTCAGGTAGCACTGGTAGGTGTTGAAGATGATTGCCCGATCCCTGTTGAAGCGGCGCTGCATCTCCAGGGTAAGGCGGCTGATGGCTGGCTGGAAGTAGCTCTGCTCTGCATCCACCATCAGCCTCACGCCCTTCTCTGTGGCTCTCTGAGGGTTGAATAACATGCAGGTTGGATTTATGGGGCTGTCTGTGACATGTCTCCCCCTCTGTGGGGGGCACATGTGCCCAGCTCCTTCAGGTCCAGCACCCCCTTACCTTGGCAAGGGCATCCATCCGCTGCAGCATCCGCTTCATCTGCAGATCTTCCTCCTCAGTGAAGTGTGAGAGCAGAGGCTCAAGCTGCCCAGTCTGAAATGAGAACAGCTTGTGGCACCCTGCCTGTGGCCAGCCCTGCCCATGGGCGACAGAAACACCCTCTGGAAGAAGCCCATCCCCAGGGCTGCTGCCTACCCCAGCTCCCTAGCACCCACCAGCCAGCTCAGCAATGCACATAGCATCCACCCTGCCAGCTTGGTGGCTGCACATGGTGGACCACAGCATGGCCAGGCTCTGGCAGCATAGATGCCAGCCAGCACTGTAACCACCAGCAAGCTACCAGGTAGGGCCTGGGGGTAGTGGATCCACATCCTGCTACCCCAAACTCCCAGTGGCCTCCTGGTGGGGCCAGCTGCTCTGGAGGTAACATAGATAGGTACTCACCTGCATGTTGGGGACAAGCAGCAGCTTGGAGATCTTGGTGCGGCTATCAATCAGGCTGTTCCAGTCAAGCAGGTCCACAGTGCTGGGAGCAGAGCGCCAGGTTCATACTGGTGTCTTGTAGGGGCATGGGGGTCTCTACCAGCTCCTGACCCCCACCAACAATCAAGGTGCACAGCACATGTCAACCTTGACTTTTGTCACTTCCACCCAAACCTCATCTTTGCTTAAGTTACTGTACTGAGCTAGTGCTGGCCTTTGGAGACCTCCCCTGCTGCTGCCCCACTGCCCCAGGAACACGGACAAAGACACCCAGCATACCCACCCTGCAGCATCCCCAGGTCACAGGCATCTTACCCACTCCTGCCCAGGTTCTCGCCTGTGAACCAGTGCTGGCTCTCCACCTTAGTTGCGATGCCGAGGTTGGCCAAGGCCTCCTGCCACCAAAATGAGCATCAGTGCCTATGGGCTACAGGGATCTTACTGCTCCAGGTTGAGAGGTCACAGGCCAGGAACATCCTGGACCTCTTTTGTCACTCCAGCACTGCATCCCCAACACTGCAGTCTTCTCCCTCAGACAGAGATCACCCGCCTCACCTGCAGCTTCTCCACCTCCAGCTTCATCTCCAGGGCTGCCCGTCCAGCCTGGCCCTGCTCTGCAGCCATTTGGTAGAAGAACCTCCGCCACTTCACTAGCACCTCTGAGAACTGCAGCTGGGGGAACAGAGCTTGATGTGAGACTTCCAGGCTAGAGACTACCTGGCTTGGAGCCTCCTGTCATGCCAGGGCTTTGCAATATCATAGCCAGTCTGAGGCAGACTCTGACCAGGGCAGGGCATCTTGGCCAAGCAGGGACCAAGGCTAGCAGTACAGACCACCATGCCCTCATGTTGGGACCTTTGAACTTCTGAGCTCTTCATGTGTCCAGAAGTCTACGGTGGTCTTGGGCATACGTGGGCATGCCCAAGATTGTGCCCACTCTTGTGCCATCAGTAGAGATGCCATTGCAGCAAGCCTGGCACCCCAAAGCACCTGCCCATGCAACTGCATCATCCATGGCCCTGGCTCTGACCCACCTCACACTGGTCACAGCCCTGGTACTCACCAGGAACTGAGGTCTGCCCAGTGCCGTGAGCTTGATGGCCGAGAAGCCGTTCTCTGAGCTGCCACCTGGATGGAGCCACACAGACAGAGCTTGCCTAGCAAGCAAAGTGCTTGGGCATAAGGGAAATATGCTGGTGGGCTGCAGGATCCCTGCAGTCCCCAAGCACATTGGGCTGCTCAGAACACCTGGAACACTTACCTGAGGCATCGATGCAGCGGAGGAAAGTCTCCATGTGCTGGTCACACTTGGCCTCGTCGGCATAGAAATAGGTACGGGCACTGGTGACGCCTTGGCGGCGATCCCCAAAGCCTGGATGGGCTCGGTATTGCTTCTCCCTTTGTTCTGCTCCTGGGGTGAAAGAGGATGGAGGTACGCCATGCAGACCTGCTAATGCTCCTACAAGCCTCCCCATAGCTTTTGCTGTGGGCACAGCGGGGAGGAGCTCCAACTTGGATCTAAGGGCTGCCACACACCCTGCCTGCTCTGTTGCCCAAGCAGAGGCTGAGCCTTTGCTGAGTAGCAGGGCTGGCCAAGAACAAAGATGTTCCTCATCCAACTTGTGTTTTGAGGCTGTGGGAGCTGGGTCCTACTTCCACACCAGGTCCATAGTGCCTGGATCAGTTGGACCTTCAGGCTATCTCCTGTCAGCAGGAGAGGCTGGGTCACTCACCTCCCTTCTTCTCGGCTGCAGAGGTGCAGGAGCTAAGAAGAGAAACAGGGAAGATAAGGGCCAGATCAGCACCCCCCTGCAATCCCATGTTGGTGGCCAGGGCAGTTCTGAGGCTCCCCTGCTGCCAGCCTGGCACTGGACCCTCGCTATTGCATTGCCAGTGGACCAAATGCTGCTCAGAGTGAGCTCCACTGGCAGGTCCAACGCCCCAAACCTGCTCGTGGAAGGCAATAACGTTTCAACATCCAGGTAGGTGTTACCTGGAGGCCCTGGGGCAGCACAGGGAGGATGCTCTGTCCCAGAGTCCAGAGCTGCTCTTGAACAGCCCACCCCACAGCAAGTACAAGGTCAGCCCTGGTGGGGCTGTGTGCTTCATCTCCAATCATGCCAGCCCATGGTCCTCACTGTAGTAGCACCAAGGCTCAACCCGACGCCTTCCCACCTTGCAGGCATCAGCAGTCAGACTATGAAGCAAGGAGCTCCTCCACACCCAGGGCACATCAAGCCATAGGATGACCTGCTGCAGCTCAACTTCCCCATGCTCCTCTGTGCTTGGGCATTAACCAAGAACTTACAAACAAGGTCTCAGCTTCAATTCCAGCTGACCTCAGATGCAATTTCAAGCTCTTTGCCACAGAGATAACAGGGCTCTGACAGCCCAGCAGATGCTAGCCAGTCATGAGACCCTAACGAGCAGCTAAGTCTTCTTGCTGGCACCATAAATCCATCTTGCAGACCTCAGTTCTCACCCAGGAACACTGCCAGACCCTGGAGAACAGCCTTGAGTGACAGCAGCTCTGCCTTGGAGTCACTGTCCCAAAAGTGGCTGTGCCCAACAGCAAGGAAGCAAATTGCAAGGCAAGCAGCAAAGTCACACGTCTGGAGCCAGAGGACTTGCACAAGAAAGCAGATAAACACATGGCATGATCCCAGAACATTTTCTCCCACGTGGAAACCCTGTGACAGGAATTAAGGCCTATGGGAAGCATAAACAAGCAGAAACAAGCCCTTCTCTCCTGCTCACCAGAGCCAGGAACAGCCTCACAATTGCTCAAAGCTCAGCAAAGCCTGAGATGAACTGTAGCTGGAGCAGCCCCAGCTCATGGGGAACAGTAGGTGCCATGTTTAGCTTGCTCTGCTCTGATTTTGCCACCCTGAGGATAAGTCAAGAGCTGAACACAAAGACGGTGGCAGAAAAGGAGGAGGAGACATACAGCCAGGTGTGGGACTCAAGCAAATCCCACAGTGCAGAAGGTGCCACAGGAGAAGGCTTGAGCTGGACACACTGCTGCAACCGAGTTGAGAGATGGGTCCTGTGGGAAGGTCTCAGGCACAGCACAGTAGGACAGCTCTGAACCCCAAAGCACACCTTCTGTCCAACATCTGAGATGGTGGGGACAACTGGCAGGGAGCAAAGCCTCCTTTGACCTACCCAGGGTGACTGCACACAACTCTACCAAAGAACCCTTGAATTTGAAGTGTTTTGTGTTCTTGCAGACAAACACACCCCTTTCAGCAGCATTCCTGCTGTGCGACTCCTCTGAGCCCTTCCTCCCAGTAGGAGGCATTCAGAGTGGTGCCATGGGTCTCGCTTTATTGTTCTGCAACAAGCAAAACAAAGGAAGCTCCATCCAGCTGAAGAAATAGCTCTTCACAGATATCATTTTCTTTCTTTGCAATATTAGTCCTGGCAAGCAAAGCCATTCCTACACCAACCAAGTGCCACTCAACCCATCTTATACCTGGCCATCTGAGAACAAACTTCCCCAAAAAAGTTTGTCCAAACACTTCTGGCAGGATGTGACCAGAAATAAGTCCCCCCCCCCAGGCACACTCAGGAGCTGGGAGCTCCCACTTGCCCAAAGTATGCACAAAGCAGGCTCTCCACAAGCTGCAAAGCAGGTAATGAAGACTGGATTGCTGGGAAGGATAATCCAGCTGACACAGCAGACTGAGGCTTTCAGGAAGTTTTTTTATCAGGCTCAAATAAAACCATCTGAGGAGGAGCACAAAGGTTCCCCTGTCAGAAATAAGTAAGCAATCAATTTTGTCATGAAGGTTACCAGGGTGCCACAAGCACAGTGTATTGTCAGCAAATAGGTCTGGCAAAGAGGATGAGAGAACAGAGTGAAGTTGTCCTTGAAACCAAGGAAACATGGTCACGTGAAGTCCAGATGAGAGCTATGGATGATGCTTAAAGCCCTGCACATAAGAATAAAGCAAAGCTCTTGACAGAAGTGTGTCCTTGAAGCCTGCCCCATGCATGAGCTACCAGCACACATCAGCCCAGGTCCACTGTAGGACCTCCTTGCACAGCTTCCAGCTAAACAGAAACCACTCCCTGATCCCAGGCACCTGCATCACATGCAGGCAGAGCACTGGACACAGGTGGCAGCAGCATTGGGAACAGAAAGAGAAGGGGAAGGCTCTGGAAGGCTGATTGGCCAGGCTGGATCATAATCCCATACTGGAGCCAATACCAAGTGTCCACCCAAGAAATCTCTAGAGAAAACAAAGTCCACATGCTGTGTGGCAGATTCATGTCTGATGGCACTCAGGGGCAGGACTGTCCTTTCCCGTGTTCCCCATCTCCTGGCTTGGGATGCCCACGGGCCAGTAATGGCCCCAAGGCTGCAAGAGGACCACAACCACCTCCATTATTGGGGGCTTCCTGGCTTCAACCCATGGGGAACAGAAGCCACTGCCCAGCTGCAGTGCTGTGTCTCCACACCCCAACCAGAGCTCCATCCATCCCAAAGCCCACGGCCCACATACTGCCCCAGGAGTCAAGAAGCACCCAGGCTCTGCTGCCTGCAGGACACTTTTCTTCAGCCATGTCATCATGATCTGGAAGTTGCCTTCAGCATGTGGCCAAGGACTCCTGGGACAAGTGGGCAAAGCTCTGCCCACACTGCATCGCTGTTCCTAGCCAGAAAGCCTGTTAGAAGGAGTGGCCAGGGCCCATCACTGGGGAGGAAAGGGAACACTTCCCTGTAGTATCTCCAGCTTGCTCCAAAAGAGCAGGCTGCATTGGTAAGCCCAGAATGGCTCTGCCTGCAGAAGCTCTGCGCTGGGGAAACACCACCAGATGGCACCCAGAGGCCAAGACACACCACTTTGGGTTGTATCTCTGCTTCCCAGCTACCAGATAAGCAACACCCAGGTGCGGACCAGAGATAAGGCTCTTGGTGGGAGCTGGAAGGAGTCTAGCAGCAGCACCTGCATCCCCACACTGACCTGAAACCCTGCGTGCCAATCACCCCAAAAAGTCATTTCCACTGTGTTTAACACCATGTGAAGAGCAGCTGGACATGTCCCCAGCTGCAAACAGGGTCATGGGGCTGTGGCAGCCTTTTGCTGCATTCCCATCCTGCACCTCTGGCAGGGCCACCTTGTTCGGGGTGGGGAGGACACTGCCCACCCCAGTGACTGTGGGGTGCCACCAGCAGCCCATCGATCAGGTGAGCAAGCAACTCACAAGGGAAGCCCAATAGTGGAAAGTTACTGGTGGCTTTGAGGCAGTGTGGGCCCTTGGCAGACAGTGGGAGGCAGAGAAGGCTTCCCCAGATGGGGAGTGGTGTCGGAAAGGGGTGCAACCTGGATAGGTGGGGTACCACCCCAGCTTGAGGAGGTGGAAATTGGGGGGGGAGGGGGGGGACAGTACCCCAATGTGATTATGGTGAGGGATGGAGGCGGCATGATGCTGGGACAGGAAGAAGAGGAGAACATCCCAGTGTGGGGGATAAGGGAAACTAGATAGGAGCAGCATCTCAGTGTGTGCAGTGGAGTGGAAGGGGACAGCACCTCACTGGATGTAGGGGAAAAACAGACAGCATGGAAGGAGGAACAGGGGCCCAGCACCCTAGAGGGTGTGTGTGGGGAGAAACACAAGAGGGGAACAGCACCAGAGCTGCGGGGTGGAATGCAGTACCCCGCTGTATGCAGGAGGAACAGGAATAGATGGGGTGCAACAGCCCAAGGGGCAGCACCCCGGTGTGTGTAGAGGTATGGGGGGGAGCATTCCTATGTATGCTAGGGGCAGAGGGAGACAGCACCCTCGGGATGGAGATTGAGGGGGGACGGGAC
>VWZO01000235.1:23506-46222 GCA_013396975.1 Bucco capensis | reverse complement strand
CAGCTCCAGAATGATAGGGAGCTGCTGGAGAGAGTCCAGCACAGGGCCACCAAGATCCTGAAAGGAGTGGAGTATGTGCCCTAGGAGGACAGGCTGAGAGAGCTTGGTCTCTTCAGCCTGGACAAGAGGAGACTGAGAGAAGACCTCATTAATGTTTATAAATATGTTAAGGGTGAGTGTCAGGAGGAGAGAGCCAGGCTCTTCTTAATGTCATCCAATGTTAGGACAAGAGGAAATGGGAGCAAGCTGGACCACAGGAGGTTTAGTATTAACATGAGGAGGAACTTGTTTACAGTAAGGGTGACGGAGCACTGGAACAGGCTCCCCAGGAGGCTGTGGAGTCTCCTTGTCTGGAGACATTCAAGAGCTGCCTGGACACATTCCTGTGTGAGCTCATCTAGGTGATCCTGCTCTGGCAGGGGGGTTGGACTAGGTGATCTTTCTAGGTCCCTTCCAACCCCTGACATACTGTGATACTGTGATACTGTGAACTCAAGCCACTCTTACCCTTGAAAACTTGGCTCTTCCTTATTGATTAATGTAGCGGCTCATTTTTCTAAAAATATGTTTTTAATTACTGTGCCTTGGGCAGCAGAAATGTCTCACAGCAAAACCTCATTGATTTGAGGGCTCCTACAGCCCTAGCAAAACTCCTTTAGTGGCAGAGCCTTGATGTCCACTGTTGAGAGGCAGCTCCTCTCTTCAGGTGAGCATTGCTCTGGTTCAGGAGATGGGTTGATTTGCAGCTTGCAGCAGTTGATTGACGCTTGCCTTTTTCCAAGAGTCACTTGTTATTGCTCCTTAACTTTCCATATATTTAATTGAGAGCAGGTAGCACTCATTAGCACTTCGACTGCTCTTCCAGTGGAACAACTGGAAGGAAAAAAATCCCTTTTTCCCTTGTGCTTCTGAGATGTCCACAGGGAAAGGGGAAAAGTTGTTCTGTTTGCTTTATTTTTGTGTTGTTTTCCTTCCCTTTTTCAGGCAAACACTTTGTAGGAAACTTCACGCTTTTCCCTTAGTCTCCTGTCCCAGCAAAGCACTGAGCTGCCCCCTGCCCCAAATGAGACCACTGAAAGAAAGGGCCCGATGCTCCCCTCCATGTGCAAGGTCCCATAAAGATTGAAAATAGAAAATGGAACTGTGAATAGATTGACTTTCCTAGAGTTTTTTCACCTCTCTGGGCTCAGCCTCCTGTGCTAGGAGCAAGCGTCTTGCCAGGTCCTGGAGACGGAGGGGGGTTTGCTCTAGAGTCCTATAATCCTTGTCCTCCCACCAGCACCATGACCTCTCTGACAGCCAGGTAGAGCCTGAGAAGGGGAGGACAAGTGCCTTCTGGGACAAATTAGGGAGAAAAATGATTGAGGCTGCTGTGCCTGCTTTCCTTCCTGGTGTGTGCAAGCCACCCATCATCTGACAGATCAGGTGGACATTGTTTTGCATCCCTGAGGCATCCCTGTCCACCACCATCCACCCTGCAGCCTCTACCCTGCAATCCTGGCCAGCTCCTGTCCCCAAGCTAAGACAAAGACCCCAGAGCCTAGAGATGCTCAAAGAGGGTTCATCCACTTCTGCATCTATAACATCCAGAGACATCAGGAGTGAGTCCTGAACTCACATGCAAACCCACACACCCTCACTCACCACACAGGCTGCAGATCCTTGCTGACATACTCATACTTTTTTTCACCCTTTATACCTTCTGTGTAGCCACCACCATTGTGCCCCTCACCTCTCCAAACCAGCTCTTTGCTTCCCCACAGGCTTTCCTGTCATATTCTCTTTTCCCTGGGGGAGGGCTCTCCAATTTGCTTTTGCAGCCCAAGGGGAGAAAGGGCAGAGCTGAGGTGTTGCACGGGGATGGTAATTCACCACTCCTTTCCCTGGGGCAGCACTTGCTCTGCCCACATTTGGGTTTCAGCACCAGATGAAGCACAGTGTGCAGATGATGGCATCCTTCCTCCCCAGCCTGATGTCCCCCTGCTTTCCTCATCTTTCATGATGAACATGGATTGGGTGGTTGGTAGCACTTCAAGATGCATTTTGTTGTCCAAAAATGCTGGGTTTTTTTCAAGGCTGAATTCCATCTTTCACTCTGGTGGTTGTGTGGCTTCATTTTGCATATTTGAAGTTCATTCTGGTCAGACTCTTACATGTAATTTCTTAATCCCTTGCTGAAGGAAGTGTCAAAGGGAGTAACCCTCCTCAGAGGGATTCAAGCCACAGCTTGATCTAATGCTCCTCCAAAGGAGAGACTGGCTTGGAGATGCCAGAGACCTCCATGGCTCTGCCATCCCTGAGCTCTGCTCCCACTGTCATACAGCCATGACAGCCACCCCAGGTCTACAGGATGAGGGAGAGCCCAGGATGGAGCCCATCCCAGTGATCTGGAGGATGCTGCCACTGGGAATGGTGAGAGGACAATAGGCCTGGGACAGCAGTGCTGGCAGCCACCTCCAAAACTCAAACCTTGAATGTATGAGCTCTCAAAGAAATCTTTAATGTCATCAGCCAAATTTCTGCAGATTTTCCTGGGGACAGGAGAAGGCAACACTCCAAGTCCCTGTTCTACAAGCTGGCAGTGTGACAGCTTTCCACCAGAGTGATCGTTTTTTTCTCTTAGTGCAGGCCAAACAAAGTCATTTTCTCTCATTAGAGCTGCTGATACAGCAGGAAAAAGTGAGTTTGCTCTCTGAAAGCTCATCTGCTACTCTGACGAAGGGCATCATCCCCCAGCAGCAGATCTCTGGGTGTCTGGCTGCCCCAGCTTCAGTACTCCTCATTCCTCTGGCTCTAAATCTTTGCATTGAAACTTGGACAGCAAAGGACTCTAGGATGGAAAATTTACCCTCCTAAAGGGTAAAGTTGGACAAAATCCAGGCCTAACACAGGTTATTCCTCCTGCTGACATTTTTGCTTCTGTGTTTTTGGGAGCCACTCTGCAGCTCCTCTCTGGCTGGGTCATGTTCTGCTGGTGCAAGAGGTGATGTTGGCACCATGACAAATGACTTTCTCTGGGATTTCCCAAGCTTTCTTGTCTCTAGAGCTGTGGACATTGCAGAAGCAGACTCTGAAGTGGCCTCACATCTCTTGGGAATGGCTGTCTCAGCACCCCATCCTATTCCCTTGATAGCCCAGAGGTGGTCAGAGAGGGCTTTGCTCCTCTGGCTATTCGTGTGCAGCAGATGTCATCCACCCATTGCTGCACCAGAACATCCCTAATGCAGCTCAGCTAAACCACCCAGTGGGAATGAGGTGCTGGCTTCTCATTGTGAGCTCTGGTTATGGGCTACCAAAAAACCCCTGTTACTCAACACATTCATGCATTGCAGGCTGGCTCCTTGATGCACATCAGACTGCTTTTAACAAGGAATATGCCGGAAAACTTGCGTGACTTCATCTCCCTCCTGTGACTTCTTGTACTCAGGTCTTGCCAGCTCATCCCTGCAAGGCTTAAGGAGCTCTGCAGAAGGACCTTCATGACCTGTGCTGAGTCCTGAGCTCCTCTGCAGCAGGAGGGACCCCAGAGCAGCCCACAGTGACCAGGTCACCCCTCCAGGAAACCCCTAGGTGCTGGGTACAAAGGCAAGTCAAATTCACCCACAGAGGAGAAGCTGTGAAAGGAAATTGGACCTAGGTCATTCCAAGATGAAAGATGAACAGCCTCAGAGATACGTTTAGAGAAGCCATCACCATAGCTTGGGTCAGATTGCTCTCAGCTCCTTCTCTCCGGGGAGCACTGTGGCACCTCCTTTCCCCTTGGTTTTGGAGGGAACAGATTTGTGTTGCTACCCGGAAAGAGAAATATAGCTTCAACAAAGCACACGTGTTCTGGAGTGATTAAAATTTAAGAGTGTACGTCATGTTCCCTTTTGAACTTTTGAGTCTGGATGTGGACACTGTTTCTTTAAGGACTCAGTAGTTGAACTCTTCCCCCCACCCGAAAGAATTTGCCGGGAGGAGCCGAGAAGCTGATAAGGAAGAGAGAATCGAAACCCCGCTCCTGCGCAGTCGTAAACCATCATCGCGGCGTCTCTGCACGGGGGGGTCGAGGGCTGTGACCCTAAGACATCATTCAAGAGGGACAACAAACAGCAAATCACGGACTGTGCGGAGGGATGATGTATTTTTGTGTATTTAAGAGAGAAGTGAGATTTCCTCTTCCTGCTTGCTGCTTGCTGTTCCTGCTTCCTGCTTTCCTGGAACTGTGTTCCCGGCTCGGTTTTTTTCTCCCTTTACAGAAAAAAAGGCCTCTGGCATTCTTCAAATTCCTCTGGTAATTTGTACAACTCCCGTCCCGGAATGAAAGTAAGGGGGAGGGGAGGTGATTGATTGGAAGGAGGGAGGAGGTAATTAAAAGGGAGAAAGGGCCGAAACCCATCTTTGAACTAACCACCTTATCTTTCTTTATTGCTTATCTCTTTCATATTGTTGTACCATTTAAATTTAGATAAAGCTATTCTTAGAAATTCACTATCTGCGTTCCTAGTGCTTTTGTTTTTGTTTATTGCTGTCCCCGTCTTATTGGGGAGAGGGGGTATTGTGGCAAAATCCTCTCAAAAGATTGTTCTTTTGACCTTAGCTTCTGGTCAAACCAGGACAACATGTGAGGGTCTTGGCATGAGAGATAGTGCCTCTGAATGTCTCTTGTTCCCTCCTCTTCTGGCCACATCTCTTTATCTGGGGCTTGACCAGAGGCCAAAACTGCACCAGGACACATGCATGGTCAGGAAGAGACTCCCCAGAGCTTATCACCCCTCAAGAGCTGAATGCATCTGTGTCAGGGAGCAGAGATGGTCAGACCACTGCATGCGGTCTTCAGTAGATGTTCCTGCCACTCCTTGGGTCACATAACTCAATTGAGACACCAGTGCTGTTTGGACACATTTTAAGGAGGTTACATAGCAACAGAAGCGGAATGGTTTGGGTTGGAAAAGACTTTTGAAGGTCAACTAATCCAACTCCTCTGCAATCAGCAGGGACACCTGCGACTAGATTAGGTTGCTCAGAGGCCCAAACAACCTGACCTGGAATGGTTCCAGGGATGGGACATCTCCCACCTCTCTAGGCAACCTGGGCCAGTGCTTCATCACCTTCAGTGTGAAAAATATCTTCCTTCTGTCTAGTCCAAATCTCTCTCTTTTAGTTTCAGACCATCACCCCTTGTTCTGTCCCAACAGACCCTGCTAGAAACTCTGTCTTCATCTTTCTTACAGACTTCCTTTAAGTACTGGAAGGCTGCAAGAAGGTCTCCCTGGAGCCTTCTCTTCTCCAGGCTGAACAACCCCAGCTCTCTCAGCCTGTCTTCACATCAGAGAGCTTCCGCGCTCACATCATTGCTGTGGCCTGCCAGCGGAGGCGGTGCCGAGGGACGGCAGGGAGTCAGCAAGGAGCTGCCGCTGCTGCGCGGGGAAGGAGGCGGGGGCGGCGGTAGCGCCTTTCCGCCGCTAGGTGGCGCTGGGGCCCCGTCCGACAGGCCAGTGCCTAGTTAGGTACAGCTGCAGTGGGAGTAGGGGAGGGGGTCGGTGTCGGTACCGGTGGGGTGGAGGTGGTGGTGGTGGGAGTCGGTGCCAGCACCGGCGGGGTGAAGATGGGGGTCGGTGCCGGTACAGGTGGGGTGGAGGTGGGGGTCGGTGCCGGTAAGGTGAAGTATCGGAGTGTGGTGTCAGTGCTGATGGGGTGGGAGGGGAGTCGGTGCCAGTGCTAGTGCAGTGGTGCCAGTGTCGGTACCGGTAGGGTGGAGGTGGTGGTGGGGGGGTTGGTGCCGGCCCCGGTAGGGTGGTGGAGGTGTAGCGGCGCTGCTTGGCTCCGCACAGCACCTTCCGCTCTGCAGTCAGGCCCCCAGTGCCCGCCGGTAGCTCTCGTTTCCCTGCCGGGGATCCCTGCGGGGCACAGCTGGCCACTCCGCCGGTGCTGGGTAGGGCTGGAGAGGCGCTGGGTGTGTGAGTGGAGGCTCTGCCCGCAGCGAGGGCTGCTGCTGTGCTGCGGGCAGGCAGCCACGGAGGAACTTGTCCTGCTCCAGTTCTGCTTTCTCCCCCAGTCCTGCGTCTGCACCACTCCTAAAGCATTTGCTCCATTGAACTGATCCTGCTGCAGCGCCTCAGCTCCTCCAGCCCCTATTCCAGCGCAGCACTGTGGGCCCTTCCATTCTCTTAGGAAACTCAAGTTATAATCATAGATTCAGGTCCTCTAGTCCAACTCCACTGCAGCTAGACCAGGTTGCTCAGAGGCCCAGACAACCTGACCTGGAATGGTTACAGATTACAGAGGTTCTACCACCTCTCTAGGCAACATGGGCCAGTGTCTCACCAACCTCATTGTAAAACATTTCTTCTATCTAGTCCAAATCTCTCTTTTTTAGTTTAAAACCATTACCCCTTCTCCTATTGCAATGGTCCCTGATAAAAGTCTGTCTCCATCTTTCTAATAGGCCCCTTCAAGCACTGAAAGGCCACTATAAAGTCTCCCCAGAGCCTTTTTCTCTCCAGTCTGAGCAACCTCGACTCTCTCAGCCTGTCCTCACAGCAGAGGTGCTCCAAAGTTATCTGTGCTCCAGCTGTGCTATGGCCCAGATGTCCTAGTGTCTGGCCCTGCAGCCTGAGCACAGCACTGCCCTTCAGCCCAGGGACAATAGGAGCAGAAGTGCTTGGGAGCAAGGTGTGTTCTGCTCTCCCATAGGCAAAATTCTCCTTTCAAGCCATTGTGAGATGGCAGGGACTTGACAAGGTCCCCAAGGAGTCCCTATGTAGATGTACCAAGTGACATTAAGATGTCAGGCTGCCCTTTGGTGGCTGAATCTACTCCCCATGTACTCCTGCCCACCTGGAAGCACACAGGGCTCCGGCACGGTGGTGGGAGAGGGCAGGTGGGTCGGGGACATCTGGACCCATCCTTGTGCACATGCAAGGGGACATGGCAGCTCTCTGAACAAACACATAGTTGGCCATCTCCACCTGTGTCTTTATGAACATGGGATGGAGGTGTGCTTGTGTGTGGGGTGCAGGTATGAGCACTCACAGGGCTGTGCACAAGATGGGGTGTGTGTTTGTGTGTGTGAGGGTTGTTTGTTGGGGAGCACACATGTTGGAGGGCTGGACAAGGCAGGGGTATGTGTGGGACAGTGTCCAGCAAGACCAAGGTGGATCTATCAGCTTTGTCCTGGGAACACATTGGGTACCTACAGGGCTCACCCCAAAAGCCCTTTTCCAGGCCCTGGTCCATGTACCTCATCCTGGTCCAAGTGCCAATGACATTTTATTGCTGCTCCTGGGGACACTTACTGGAGCTGCTATGGAGAGCATCCTGGGAGGAGCTCCCAGCCCGTCCATCACACACTGACTTGGCATTTGTGAAGGATCTGAAGCTATAAATTCTCCTTGGGATGTGTCTGAGAGTTGGTGTCAAGGATGGGCTTGGCAAAGCCTCTGCTGGAACCATGCGCCTGCTGCTGGTTGGTGCTTCACAGCCCCTGCAACCATGCTGCAGTGTGACAGCCTGCCAGCCTGGCCTCTCACTGGTGGCCAGACAGAGGAAGGAACAGCCATGCTTAAGAGTTTCTCTTCAGGGCAGATGCAGCTCCCACAGCCTGGCTCTCTGATGCAAGCAATTAACTGTGAAACTAGTTTTATTCTGAAGACAAGCAAGGTGGCATCTGGAGTGCTACACCCAATTGTGGGCTCCCCAGTACAAGACAGGCATTGGCATGCTGGACCAAGTCCAGTGAATAGCTCTGGAGATGATTAAGCCATTGGAGTTTGTCATGAGAGAAGTCATGCTCTTCATCCTTGGAGATACCCAAACCCCAATGTGCAATGGGTCTGGGCAGTCTGCTCTAGGCTGTGCACTACTAGACTGTGTCTAGAGATTTCACCAACCTCAACAGTTCTGTGAGTCTGTAATGAGGCTGTTGGGCCCTTGAAAGATGGGGCAAATGTCCAAAGAGCTGCTTCTTGTTTTCTTCTGGAAGCATCTCCAGTTGCAGCTCATGGACAACTATGGCAACCAAGCTAGGTAGTGGTGGGGGATAGATGAGATGAACTCACCTCCCAGACCTCCTTTTGGCTGTTCAGCATCACCAGAGGGCATCGATGGGAAATGTGGCATGTTCTCCAAGAAAACAACAGTTTAAGCCCAGTGCCACATTTCTCTGCCTGTTAGTGGATCACAGTAACAAAAAAGATGACAAAGAATACAAAAATAGCCTGAAATTTGGCACTTTTTTTTTCTGTGAAGGGGATTCTGATTAAACCTGCTCTGTGAGAAAGCTCTTCTTGGCTGTGCCCAGCACTGTGTGTTGCTCAGCAGAGCACAGAAGGCCTGACAACAATTTGGCTGCTAAAACTTCTAAACATAAAAGCCATCCTTTTTTTCCTTTCTCTCTTTCTTTTTTTTTTTTTTCTCCTTCTCCAAAGGAACATTGCAGCAACACATCTTCCTCCTGTTCCAAACTGCTAAGCCTCTTTAGGCAGAGGGGCTGCATTGCATGCACCACACTGAATTCCAAGACTGTCTCATTTTGGTTCTCTGCACGATTTCCATCTGAGAATGGGATTTTTTTTCCTATGGTCTTGGCAGTGGTGAAGGAAGCAGGGAAGCAAAAGTTGCGAGGTGGATTCAAACACTTCTTGTTGTTGGGATGAGCTTCACCAAGGCCAAGTGCCAGGTCCTACACTTAGCTCACAATAACCCCACGCAATGCTCGAGGCTTGGTGCAGAGTGGTTGAATTGGTGCCTGGCAGAGAAGGAGCTGGGGGTGCTGGTTGATAGTTGACTGAGCATGAGGCAGCAGAGTGCCCAGGTGGCCAAGAAAACTAACAGCATCTTGGCCTGGATCAAAAATAGTGTGAGCAGTAGGAGCAGATAAGTGATCATCCTCCTGTTCTCAGCACTGGGGGGGCCACCCCTAAAGTCCTGGGGCCAGTTTTGGGCCCCTCAGTCCAAGAAGGATGTAGAGGCATTGGAGCATGTCCAGAGAAGGGCAACAAGGCTAGTGAGGGTCTGGAGCACAAGTTTGATGAGGAGTATGCCTGTGTTTAACAGCGCTTTACTCAAAGCCATGAGCTTTCCATCACCTGACATGTCCAGTCAGGAGGACTTGCTTTAGTTCATGGATGTTTTGAAGGGACTGGAGAGAAATGTCAGCCCTCCTCATGGGGTGTAGAGCTGAGAGAGATGAGAGGCATCTGGGACTAAGCAGGGGACAGCAGGTCACAACCATTTTGGGTCTCCTACACACAGGTTGCTTGCCACAGTCTTCCCCATGGGCTGCAGGGGAATCTCTGCTCTGGCAGCTGGAGCACCTGTCGCTCCTCCTCCTTCCTCACTGACCTTGGTGTCTGCAGAGCTGTTTCTCTCACGTATTGTCACTCCTCTCTCCAGCTACAATTGCACAGGATTTTTCCCCCTTCTTAAATCTGTTCTCACCAAGGCGCTGCCACCATCACTGATGGGCTCAGCCTTGGCCAGTTGTGGGTCAATCTTGAAACCAACTGACATTGGCTCTACCGGATATGGGGGAAGCTTCTAGAGGCTTCTCACTGCTGTAGGTCACTGCTGTAGGGCCCCTGGTACCAAACCTTGCCCCACAAACCCTACACCCGGATGGATAGATGGATGAATGGATGGATGAAAGAATGAGTGAACAGACTGACTCGGGCTAGAGAGCAAGTGTGGCATTCGGTGCACATTTCATGTAGGTGATAACCAGTCTTTGATCCACCTCTCTTGCTTTCCCACTTCCCCTTCCACTTTAGGGATGAACAGACCACAGGCAAGATGTCCATGCTCAGACCTGGCAGGTTACCATCACTCTTCCTAGTGGAAAGGAGGCTCCATTCTCCTGAAGGATTGCTGCATGAACCATCTGTGCTGCACCAAGGCTGGGCCCTTTCCCTCCCTGTCTGCTGCTTCTCTCAGGAGCAGAAGTTAGTGAAGATTTATGACAGCACTAAACTCAAATTGAGCATATTTGAAAGAAGAACAATTTATTAATCAAAAATATAGCTTCATTTCATCTGCAATTATTTGCAAGTTAAGGCCTCATTCAGCAAGCAGTTGGCTGAATAAACAGCAACTTTTTATGTCTAAACTATTTCATTTTGACATTCCATCACTAAAACAAATGCAAGAGGACATAGCCTACCCAGACATCTGGAAAGTTCCCTGGCCATTTTGCCTTTTCCAAAGTGCTCAGACTGGGGAGGTAGGGTAGGGGCAGCTCTTCCAGTCTTGCTTCTGACCAACATGGAAGGAGCAGTTGGGCATCACGTGGGGCACAGCAACCACAAAGTGTTTGGTTCTTTGGTTTGACATTAATAGAAAGACAGCATCAAAAAATGACAGTTGGCTGCCAAATACAAACCTAAGGAACTCATGGAGATGCTTTACCACCAGCCAGTGGCACGGACACCAGGAGGACATCCTAAGGAACAGCAGAAATACAGGACTGTGGGAAGTCAGTAAAAAAAGATTATATTAGGTGCACAGCAGCTAAACATCCTAATACAGAGGAACCACAGGACAAGAGTAAAAGACCAATACTGCTGCATCAGGAGCACTTTACTGTCCTGAAAATCAAAAAGGAATCCTATAAAAATGAGAATGAGGGGATAAGGATGAGTGTAAAGGGAAAGCTTAAGCACATGGGAGAAGGACGAGAAAAGCTAAGAAGCTGGGTGAGTTACAGCCAGCAAGGAGCATAAAAAACAACAAAAGAAATTCCAGAAATGCACTGGAAGTGTCATGGAGCGAGAAGAAAGTCCCTGCTCATTCCTTGTGATGGAGAGAAGAAGGAAAGAGACTATATAGAGAGTTGAACAGTGCTTTTTCACGGTATAGGGCTGTTCCCACTATCTAGAGCAATCATCATTAGCAAGGGGACAGGAGCTGAGGTCAGCATCAGGAAGGAAGCAGCTACAGGATATCAAGCTGACATTAGGTGTCAGGGGTCAATAAAAACTACCTTGAAAAATTTAAGCAAGCTCTGAACAATTAGCAGCAGTTTCTGACACATTTTGAGGGCTGGAGAGATCCTGGAAAAGTGCAGAATCCTATCTGTAAAAAAAAGGAGATGCAGTAATTGGGGAGTTACAGATCCAGCAGCCTGGCTCCAGTTCCTTGAAAATTTTGGAAGAAATTCTTGAATGATGTATTTGTAAACACCTAGAGGACAATAATGTGATTAAAAAAAAAAGAATAAAAACCAAACCAACATGGTTTTATCGGGAACAAATCATGTCAGGGTGATCTAATTTCCCTCTTTGCCAAGGTAATTGGTCTAGTGGAGGAAGAGTGGTGGATGTGGTACCTCTTAAGTACAACCTCTGGTGCTGCCCTGCATGGCGTTCCCATGAACAAGGCAGGGAAACACAATCTGAGTGAAAACCCAGGAGATGGGTAAAACTGAGTGGAAACTGCTGCTGAAAGCAGAGCCAGTCATGACAGCCAAGAACAGGCTGTGAGGGACTGGTGGGCTGTCCCAGGACAGGCTGGATGCATTTTCTCTCCTGTAGACATGGCGCACATCAAAATATGGAGGTGACACCTGGGTGTGTCCCCAAAGCCACCACAGATCCCAGATCCCAGGGCAGACACACTTAGCAGTGTCAGGTTTCCCTTGAGAAGGAGGATAGAGGCTACATGAGCAGGAGCAGTGTGATGAAGGCAAATCCTCCTTAGAGGCTGATGGAGCTGCCTACAAGGACAGCAGTGAGATACCCACCAGTGATGAATGGGGAGAGAGAGCACTGGATTTTCTGAGAGATGCAGCAAGCAGGTTGTACCCCTGTAGCCCATGGAAGTTAATGGTAGAGCAGCCGAAGGAGGACTCCAGCAGGTGGATGTGACCAGTGGAAGGCCCATGCTGGAGAAGGCTCCTGACAGGACCTGTGGAGAGAGGAGCCCACACTAGAGCAGGTTTGCTGGCAGGACTTGTGACCCCATGGGGGATCCACATTGGAGCAGTCTGTTCCTGAAGGACTACACCTTGTGGGAGGGGCCTACACTAAAGCAGTTCATGAAGAACTGCAGCCTGTGGGAAGGACTCATGCTGGAGAAGCTTGTGAAGGATTGTCTCCCATGGGAGGGAACTATGCTGGAGCAGCAGAAGAGTGTGAGGAGTCCTCCCCTGCGGACGAAGGAATGAACTGCCCACAACCCTCATTCCCCTGTCCTGCTCAGTGGAAGGAGGTGGAGAAAATCAGGAGTGAAGTTGAGCCTGGGAAGAAGGGGTGGGGAGGGGTAAGGTGTTTTGGGTTTATTTCTGATTATCTTATTATTCTTATTATCCTGCTCTAATTTGATTGATAATAAATGAAATTAATTTTCCTAAGATGAGTGTATCCTGGCTGTGATGGTAACTGCTCAGTGATCTCTCCGTCTTTCTCTTGACCCATGAGCCTTTCATTATTTTATTTTCTCCCCTGTCCAGCTGAGAAGGGCACTGGTAGAGTTGGCTTAGGTGGACGTGTGATGTCCAGCCAGGGTCAACCCACATAGTCTGCTACCTTTAACAATGCAATGTGGGAAAGGAGACTAGATATTCTGCAAAACCCTTTGAGCCAAGGAGGCAGAGGTGNAAATGTGTAGATGTGGTGCTCCAGGACATGCTCTAGTGAGGGCAGGGCTTGTGTGTGTGGGTTTTTTTTGTTTTGTTTTGTTTTTGGTTTTGTTTTTTTTTGGTTGGACTCAGTGATCTGAGAGGTCATTACCAGCCATGAATGTTCTGTGATTCTGTGATTCTGTGCACAAACCACGACAGATCTGACGGTTCTGAGGCAGCCTGGCCAAGACCATGGATACAGCCCCATGCTAGCAGCCAGGAAAAGATCAATGCTTGTGAATGGAGGATGGGAGGAGGACAAGGACTCATCCAGGGGCTGGAAGACAGACGGAAGCCAGGAATAGTGAGGAGTCAGAGACACTAGAAAACAATTTCCTATTCCAGAATATGAAGTCATCTCCATCTACTGAAAACAAATTTGTAGCCTCTGCAGTCAGTGATAAGGCAATGAACTCATAGAATTATCGAATCATCATGGTTGGAAAGGACCTTCAAGATCATCAAGTCCAACCAACAGCCTACACTACTGCTATGTCTAAACCATCCCCTGAAGTGACCATCTACCCGTTTCTTGAACCCCTCCAGGGTTGGTGACTCCATCACCTCCCTGGGCAGCCTGTGCCAACACCACACCACTCTTTCAGTGAAGAAATTTTTCCTAATATCTAATCTAAACCTGCCCTGACACAACTTGAACCCATTCCCTCTGGTCCTATAGATAGTCACAAGGGAGAAGAGGCCAACACCTGCCCCTCTACAACCTCCTTTCAGGTAGTTGAATAGAACTAAGGAACTGTAAGAGTAGCCCACTCACTAGAAGCAATGGTCACCACTAGTACTGCCACATGCATAGGGTAGTGAGGACTGTCCTGACGAGGTCCTTCCAGCACCACTGTTCTCACCCCACATCCTTGTTGGCGCTGCCCGTCATCTGGGAGCACTGGATTGGGGCTGAGGAGCAAAGGCCAGTACCCATGGGGATCATGCCATCCCAGAGTGATGCCTTGGAGGGGACTCTGCCCTACTGGGAAAGGTGGTGATGCCCATCATTGCATACTGTCCTGCCCCTCACATCTCTCCAAAGGTCAGAGAGGGCAGTGGGATTTTGCCTTCGTGTGGTGTGGTCTGGGCAGCACAAGACTCAGTGCCACAGGCATGGCCCTGTTTGGGGATAGCTGCTGCTTGGCCAGCAGGGAAGGCAGCAGAGGGCAGGTCTGGTCTCTCACCCAGGGGTCTGGGAGGACTGCCTAGACCTGCTGTTGCAACAGCTGTAGCTTGGAGGGCAACACATGTATCACAGAGGTGACCTCAAAAGGGAAACATTAAGCTGCTCTGCTTTTGGAGAAGCTTAGCACTTCAAGCTGATTCCAACAGCTTTTGCCTAAAGTTTTAATACCCATCACTAATCAGCAGCTGCTTTATGGTCCTTGTAAAAGAGCAGAAAAAAAGAAAGAAATCTCCTGGAGTCGGGGTGTAGCTCCAGCTCCTGCATCCATCACTCATGGTGCTGACATTTATGAGTGCAGGGAGCCATAAATACATGTGGGGCCCAGGACTCGGCGCTGAAGGGAAATCTTGTGTCTGAATCTGTGTCCTGCCCTGGGAGAAGCATTTATTAATGCTTCATGCAGTGAACCAGACACATCCAAACCTGGGGCATTCATCTCTGGATTTGCAGGCTCTCCTGCCCACTCCTCTTGCAGACTCATGCTTCTACTGGGTGATTTTCTGCTTCTAAGCCTCCTCTGGGCAGGGGAGCTGGGCCTTTTACTGGGAGCAGAGACATGCAGCAGCACATTTTGCTGGGATTTCAGTTACCCTCCTGCCTTCCCTGCTTTGTGGTGCAGCAAAGGTGCAAACCACATCCCTCCTTGGGCTCAGAAGGGAATGGAGGTGTTGGGTCCAGGCTGGTCCCCTGTGCAGAGCTGCTTGCCCTCTAGAAGAATCATAGAATCATTAGGTTGAAAAAGACCTCTAAGATCACCAAGTCCAACCAACAACCCAAGACCCCCATGCCACTGAGGCATGTTGCTAAGTGCCATGTCTACACATGCTCTACACACCTCCAGGGATGGTAACTTCACTGCCCTTGGCAGCCTGGGCCAATGCCTAACCACTCACTCATGGAAGAAATTTTTCCTCATATCCAACCTGAACCTCCCATGGCACAACTTGAGAGACCAACATCCACCTCACTCCAATCTCCTTCCAGGTAGTTAGAGAGAGCAGGAAGGTCTCTCCTAAGCCTCTTCTTCTCCAGACTAAACAACGTCAGTTCCCTCAGCTGCTCTTCACAAGACTTGTCCTCTAGACCCTTCACCAGTTTTGTCGCCCTTCTTTGGACACTTATCACAGACTCAGCTACTAATGATCAGAGATGACCATTTTATTTAGCATGTGTTTAGTATTTAGCATGTGTTAAATCTCAGGGGAGCACAAGATTGGTCTCATGGACGTGAAGGGGGCTCTTGCTTCAGACTCTGGAATACTCTGAGACATGGGGAAAAAACCCTTGGAGGGACAGCCATAGTTTAAGTGGTCTCTTTTCACTCTAAAAGTGCTTTTGCTGGTAGGGTGTCCAGGCACTGCTAGAAGGCTCCCAGCTCTGTGATTCAGGCTTGTGGTGAAACCCAGTCCAAGGGGACAGTGCTACAGGCAGTGTCTCTGCTCTGGCCTTTGGACGCAGCTGGGTCCTCCTGGGGGGCAGCAAGGAGTGGAACCACAGAGTGGAGGATGTGGGAGGGACCCCAGCCAACCCCAGCGCCCTCAGTGCTGGGTCTAGCAGCTGCCCTTGGGTCTACTCGGCCTGATGCCACCCTGAGCTGAGCCTGCTGCCAGCAGAGACCAGAGCCAGCAATCTCCTAATGGCTAGCAGCCATCTCCTTATGGCTAACAGCCATCTCAGAGCACCCTGTGTGTGCATCAGCCTTACTGCATGATGGCAATCATCCACCACCACCAAGCCTCCTGTCCTCATCAATGCAGTATCAGGGCCCTTTCCATGTCAGCCAAGAAGCAAGAATAACATGGGGAAGCTGAAGTGAGGGGAGGCCAAGGCTTGGTCCCCATCCTGGTGAGCACAAGCAAGACATCAACCTGTGTCCCAGATATCTTGGGTACAAAGGGAGCTGTGAGCTCACTCTTCCACTGGCCCTCTAGCAACTCCCCTTCCAGGATGATACCTTGCTCCATGGCCTTGTAAAACACTTTCTTTGCAAACTTAAGGAAACTTGGCCTGTGGGTGTGCAGGGGGAGAGGCCTGAGACATCCCCAACTACTCTGATTACACATAAATTGACATCTTGTAAGAGTGCTGTCCAGAACACTAGTTATAGCTTGTACTGAATCACAGAGGAATGTGGGCACAGCATCTCTTACAAATCACTGTGAAGGCCCTGCAGACTAAATCCTTCTTTCCCCACATAAAGGGCTGAATTTGTACTGTAGACAGTAAAAATTGCAAGAGCAGTTATTAACTAGGATGTAGTGCAAGTGCTGACTCAGATGCAAAGCATGTCTCCATATGGTCATTACAGCTGAAGGACAGAAACAATATTTTATATTTCTCACAGTTATTGTTCATCAAGTGTTTATGAAGATGCCTAATGACTGTGTGTGATGAGCTCATTGTTCAATCAAGGGAATGAGATGAGGACCCACATGCATTTCCAACCCAAATAATAAAGACCATTAAATTAATAGCTTAATTAGGAGATAAATTTGAAGACACTTTCTGGAATTCGTTTTATTTTTATTTAACCTAATAACATGCTTATCTACAATTCTTTCTGGGATCTGTACAATAAACCCACTGCAACACTGATGCTTCCTCAAGTCTCAGTTTCTGTTTTTATGGCCCTTCTGGAAGCCTCCACAGGCCCAGGTCCTGCTGCGTTCAGTCCCCCAGCATGCACCGGGGCTGGGGAGGTGTGAGGCACAGGGATCTGAATCACCTGTCTCAGAAACTCTGACTGCATTGCAGTGCTGATCCCCCTCTGCCAGGACCTGCGTGGGCTTATTCTCCTACTTACACACTCCAACGAGCCTTTCTGCCAGCTCATGGCCACGTGCAGGTTGCGCGAGTGATAAACAATATTGCATTCTTCCATGCAAGCAATTATTGTTCATTAACTTCATTTTCTGCCCAGCTTCACCCAATGTCCATCACCCTGCTCCTGCACTTTTGTACTCTGCCCTAAGGAACAAGTGATTGGATCCTCCAGCCAAGCTCAGCATCCTTGCTTTGGCATGGGTGTATGCAAATTGGAAGATGATCAGGAAAGAGCTGGAGGAAGCGCAAGCTGGCTGGAAACTTGCCTTACCTTGGGAGATGAAAGGGCAGGTCACAAGGGGACCTGCTGACAGTGCAGGGGTCCTCACTTTGGGAGAAGGGTGCTAGTATTTGGATGAGCAGGCCAGCACAGAGAGAAGAAACCGTGGTGGAAAAAGACACTAGAATAAGTCAAATCTGAAACAAAAAAAGAGCGTGAAAAAAAAAGAGCTCAGTGAAGGATCTGGCAGATTTGGTGTCATGGACATCTTCTACCGGGTAGCTGTCAGGGAGCCTTGGGTCTTTTGCCTGCTGCATCTGTGTTACGTGAGCAGTGGGGAGAGAGACTGAGAGATGGTCTAAGCAAAATCCTATGGGTTTGGGGTGCGTAGGGACTGCTGAGGCTGTGGCTGTTCCTCCACATCATCTTCCATTGTGCTCACATCCTTGAAGCTGCATGCCCCTGTGCACATCCAGTCTCCTCCTGAACACCCCTCATGGTGACCCAAAATACCAGAACTATGGACAGGGTACAGGCTCAGCCTTGTGCACATTACTTGGGCAAATCAGGACAGTTTCTCTCCAAATTCATGACATAAAACAACAACTGGGGTCTTTTCCATTCCACTTTCCATAAAGACATCCCTACATGCAGTTCATAGATTAGAGGAGGAGATTTGAGGTTGTGCTCCCCAGCACACCTGCTAAAAGCTCTCTGCAACGCAGCTACAGGTAATTCTGTACTGACCGATGCCCCATTAACAGCAAGTAAGGCCTTGCAGCAAGCTTCTGAGAAGCATCATGCCATTAGCTGAAACTAAAAATAGATAATTAAATAGATAATAGAGAATAATTAGAGTCTGTGTAATGAAGGACATTGGAAGGGGGAGTGTGTGTGTGTCTGCACATCTCCAGGGCACAAACCCCTTCCTAGCTGGAAGCAGTGCATTGAGTGATGTCTCCATGGCTGTAGCCACTTCATATTCCACTTGTAGAAAGGTGGTTTATTAAATGACAATTTGAAACCTAATTGTATTAATTTTCCATTGGTTGCATATATAATTCTAAATGAACTTGCTGACACCTCACTTCCCTAGTCGCAGGTGAAATTCATCCCAGCAGCTTGCAAACACAAAGCTGATGGAGTCAGCTTTGTGTCACCCATTCACGCAGGTGCTGAGCACCCAGCCTGTGCACCTGAAGGAAGGAGCTGATGCTTTGGCTCTGCAGAGCAAGCATGGTGATTTCATTCTGTCAGTATTTTTGGTCCAACCTTGGCTCTTGATCCTCTGCTTGCTGAAGCCCTGTTGAAGGGAAGCTCATGATTCATGCCAGGCATGCCAGGCTTATCACAAACAGCCACTGTCAGCAGGTGTGGGTCTCTGGGAGATGGTGTCACACCACAGCAGCCTTCTAGTGTCCATGGTCTTGTGCTTACTCTGTTGATGGCTGAGCCTGTAGAAGAGCAGGATTTCTCTCCTCTTGCTTGGAAGGAAGAAGTGGCTCAGGCCAGGACCTTCTCTGTAGCCACAGCCCCCTGTGAAGCTGTAGCTCTCTCAGTGACCACCACGGGCCCTGAGCCAGCTTCTGAGCCCTCCTGTTCTGGCGGTAGCCCTGTGCATCCAAGCTCTGTGGTGCACAGTGGCTGGATAGGTGGGTGCACACCCCTGATGGTGTACAGAAGGGTGGGATGGACTGTGAAGACCCAGTGAAGTGACCACAGCTCATCTGTCATCAATCATAGCCACTGTTGCCCTGCTTGGTGGGTCCTTCTGCCCACCTGCCCTTGACTAAGGCTGTCCTAGTCATCAGGAGCTATGCTGGGTCAGTGGCCCTGCCTGGTGAGCTGAAATCCCTGGGGTTCAACTCAACATCCAGGACATGGGAGGATCCATGATGCAGATGAAACCCCTACAAGCACAGGTGCTTCTCAAAGAGTCTTTGTGGTGTGAGAGATGCTGTGCTGTCTCTGCCCCTCAATATCCTCATGGCCTCTAACAATGGTTCCAGAAGAGGTTTTTTCTTCCCCATCTGGGGGAGCTAGTGGATACCCTGAGGTCCAGGGGTTACCTCATATCCTTCTGACATTGGCCAAGATGTGACTAGAGAAAGGAGAGGTTCCCAAGAAGTGCCGTCTGCAGACACTGAGCAAGGACCTTGCTGAGCCCATGAGAAACACCATGGGTTGTTCTCAGTGCACTGGAGCTCCAGACCCTGCCCAGCCCCAGCTCCCCATCCTCCTGACCAAAGCAAAGAGGGCACAAATTTCTCATAAATACTTATACTTTTGTTCTCACTCCCAAAGCAGCTACTCCAGCCACACCAGACCATGAGGAGATGTCTGGAGCCCACTGGTTTCTAGTAGTGGGGAGGACTCAGGTCCCTGGATGGTCAGGGTGATTGCAGGAGCCTGCAGGGAGGGTTGGAGCTGTCTAGTGGCCAAGATGTGGCTGGTGGAGCTTCCCTTCAAAGGGGTGTGGAGCACCTTTGGCTGAGGGACTGTGGTATAAAAGACTGTGTATGAACCAGGCTGCTGGAGCAGACATGGGATGAGCATTGCCTCAGAGGTTTTTGAGGTACAAGGATGTGCCTTCAGCCACATGAGCTGGGAAAGGCCACAGCAGCTCCCTGATGTCCTTGCCCCATGCTCCAGTGTCCCTGCTCCTGCTGCAACCTGGCACAGCATCTCTGCTGAGCAGAGATCCTCACTTTTATGGCCACTACAGCAGTCATCACTTTATTTGAATGGAGGCTTCTTATGGTTTAATATCATTAAATACAGATGCAACTTGTGTTCTCTAAAGCCATAATGCCCCTTCTTGTTACTGCCTCACAATTAACTGGGCTATAAAGCTTTCAAACATATTGCAGACACTAATTCAACTGGATGGTGAAGAAACATGGTTTTATTGGGCAATTACAATGTTTGGAAAGCATTTCAGTCAGCACAATAGCTTCCCAATAGAAAGAGGGGCTATGAGGCCATGGCACTAAGCAAGGTTCAAAGGTGCTATCAAAGCAGCCACATCTCCAGGCTGCAGGAATTGTTTTATTTACCTCTTAATAAAAAGCTATCCAGGAGTGGTATCAGAGCTTGTGAAAGCAGAGAGCACAGCAAACTGTGCAGATTGGAGTTGGGCCAGCTTCTTTGCACCTCTGCTCTGTGCCACCTGCTCAGCCATCCTCCAGCACGCTGCTGATGCCCATCTGCTCACCCTGCTGCTCCCAGTTTAGTTTCAGATGCCTGGTCTGTGCACACCTAGTGTTTGGTTCTCTGGAGCACTGTGTGGAGAATCCCTCCACCCTCTACCCTGGCAGACCCTGAGGACGTGCAGGTTGCTGGACAGGAGGAGGGCTGTGGACATGGCAGCTCTCTGGATCTCGGTCTCACATATGAGGTCCTGGTCTTTCATCGGGACTTGTCCCAGTGCCAGGCAACACTGGGCAGGGGATGAGGAAAAGTGGTAAGCTGGGTGGTACTGGGCTGCCAGGTGAGTAAAGATGTCTGGGGAAGCTGGGACAGGTCCTGGGACCATTGCTGTGAAGGTTACCAGATAGGAGAGGATCCTCATCTCCTGCAGTACTTGCAGAGGCAGATCTCTCCATGCCTTTGCCCCTGACATGGAAGACACATGACATGACATACACCAGACATGAAGGCATGCCTAAGTATGCCTACATGTAGGCAGGAGACAGGAGCGGGCTTGAGCTTCTTTAGCTATGCTGAGTGCAGGGCTTCCTTTGAAGATCTTCATCCACCAAAGCGCCTCACATATCCCTGCAGTCCCCTGGAAAGGTGAGTCTAAACACTAAGCAAACGCACCACAGAGGAGAGAACTGGGCAAGCACAAGAGAGACAAAGGCAGGTGATCACATCCTGACAGTATCCTCAACCCATTTGAACTGACTTACTGTGCTGAGCCTCAATTTCCCTGCAAAAACAGAGTTGATATTTGCAGGCAAAATATCTGCTTGAGCTGTCAGAAGATGTCAGGCTGTGAGCTGATGGAGGGTCTGTGACACAGAGGATGGTCCAGAGAAGGGCTAAGTTTCCTTGCTCTAATGCCACAGCTGCTGGCTCTAGCTGTGTCTCATTGCATTCTGAGAAGTATCAGGAACGAGCTGCTTTTTGGTTCCAGCACAAGACTATCCACTTGCTGGGAAATTTCCTGGCTGGCAGAAGCAAGGCAAAGCAAAATGGACAGAGCTGGGGGTAAGCAATGAATGCCTTTTGCTGCTGGTGGCGAGGGTTGGTGCAGGCATCACTGGGAGAACTGAGCGGACAACCTGACGGTCAGCTCAGTCCTCCTCATCTTCTCTGGTGGGAGCAGAGGTGTTTTGTACCTCTAACAAATGTTCAGTCCCTGAGCCCTTGGAGCTGGGTGAGAACAGGTCCCAGGGAGCAGCTAGGTGCTGTGGGGGCAATGCTTCCCCATCCTATTTTCAAGAATAGTCTGTGCCACAGGACAGCTTGGGTAAGGGATGGGATGGAGCCTATTTGGATACTCCTTGATAAAGCTGTCCCAAAAGGTAGCAAACATCTGAATATTGCCAGGAGGCAGGCATGATAGTCCCCATCCTCCTAGGTGTACCACCATTGCCACTACAGTGCTTTGTTACCCAGCACAAAGTGATGTCTCCTATCAGGATAGTTCAAGGGAAGGGGTGGAAGAAGAGCTACACTGTCAATGTGGTACTTCTGCTGATTTAGACACCCAGAGAATAATCTCAACCAGGTTTCCTGCAAAAAAGATGCTTCAGCCTGTCTGCAGACTGGAATACCTAGGGACAGGAGGTTTGGATGCTCAGCAGACCTGGAAAGCAAGACCCTCAATGCTGAGGAAGGAAAAAGAAACCTGGGTGAGTTTTTGCCCTCACGAGATTTTTCTGATTGTCCCGGTCAGCCACATCAACCACCAACACAAGTGACAGCAGGAGGGTGGCTACTTGGGGACTACTGCTGGTGCAGTCATGGGTCTGCCACGTGGCAGGGCCCAAACAGCTTATGCAAGCAGCAAGACATGACTGAGGCATTCAATGTGGAAATTTCACAGTATCACAGTATCCCAGAATGTTAGGGGTTGGAAGGGACCTAGAAAGATCATCTAGTCCAACCCCCCTGCCAGAGCAGGATCACCTAGACCAGCTCACACAGGAATGTGTCCAGGCAGCTCTTGAATGTCTCCAGACAAGGAGACTCCACAGCCTCCTGGGAAGCCTGTTCCAGTGCTCCATCACCCTTACTGTAAACAAGTTCCTCCTCATGTTAATACTAAACCTCCTGTGGTCCAGCTTGCTCCCATTCCCTCTTGTCCTAACATTGGATGACATTGAGAAGAGCCTGGCTCTCTCCTCCTGACACTCACCCTTAACATATTTGTAAACATCAATGAGGTCTTCTCTCAGTCTCCTCTTGTCCAGGCTGAAGAGACCAAGCTCTCTCAGCCTGTCCTCCTAGGGCACATGCTCCACTCCTTTCAGGATCTTGGTGGCCCTGTGCTGGACTCTCTCCAGCAGCTCCCGATCATTCTGGAGCTGAGGGGCCCTCAACTGGATACAGTATTCCAGGTGAGGCCTAACCAGGGCAGAGTACAGGGGAGAAGAACCTCTCTGGCTCTGCTGGCTACGCTCCTCTTAATGCATCCTAGGATGCCATTGGCCCTCTTGGCCACAAGGGCACATTGCTGCCTCATGGGCATCCTCCTAGCCACCAGCACTCCTAGAGCTTTTTCCCCAGGGCTGTTCTCCAACCGATCAGTTCCCAGTCTGGACTGATCCATGGGGTTGTTCTTTCCCAGATGCAGTACTTTACATTTACCCTTGTTAAATTTCATCAGGTTTCTCCCTGCCCATTTCTCTAGTCTGTCCAGGTCACTCTGGATAGCAG